>CM060966.1:178343581-178893581 GCA_030765045.1 Tenodera sinensis
GTTAGCTAGTTTTCTTGTACAATTACTTAGCATACCCCGCTAACAAAGTTGATTACAACATAAGTACAAAGGAAATAAAGTAAACTTTCCTTCATACTTCGACATTGGTATTGTCAATCATTTAAATCATAAGTAGATCCAATTCTTTTTTGTTTTGCTGTGTTTTAATTTCTAAACTATGATCGTCTACATATATAGGATGTATCCTCTGGAATTGTGACCACTAAGAAATGGAAATATCTCCTCACACAGTCCAGTTGTAAATATGGTTTTCAGTTTGCTTTGTGTAGAAACTCTCCAAGTTTCGTGACAATAAAAATTATGACACTACCGCACATGCATGTGGTATGACAACACAGACTTGAAATGGTAGAATTCACAGTACAGCAGAAAGAAATGTAATTGATTAGCAGTGCAGAGAAGATTTAGGCAGGAATATGGTGCAAATGCTCCAGATCATCATAACATTGTGAAATGCCATAATTATCTGTTAGAAACAATATCTGTGCTGCGGAAGAAGGGAAGTGTCTGCAGCTACAGTTGAAGATGTAAGGCAAACATTTCAGCTTAGCCCAGGGAGGTCAATTCGATGAACCAGTTTAGAAGTAAGTATACCAGAAACAACTGTTCAGACAGTTGCCCATAAAAGACTGTGACTTACAAGCAGACGTTCTGAAGTGGCAGAAAAGAAAATTGTAATCATTCTATTTCATGTTTACTGTTTAAAAATAAGTGCTTCTGCAAATTTTGGCCATTTAAACGCAATTGGTTTGTGAGAAAAATGAGTTCATAGAAGGGAGGTGTGGAACATGTTTTCTTCTTCAATGTTAATACCAAAAATAATGATGATGATGATTATTATTATTATTATTATTATTATTATTATTATTATTATTATTATTATTATTATTATTATTATTATTATTTCTGACCTTAATTTACGGTAAGGTACATTGTTAGTCTTAGACAAATGTACTGCAATAATGATAGTCATTAAAAGTGCATGGAACATAACTTTTCTATACACCAAGCACATTTATCACACTGTCCTTTGAAATGTTTGAAACAATAGTCAGCTGTGTTCTGAAAATGCTCACAATGTCTTTCAGCTGACCCCTTCAGTACCCATCCATGTTGACGTGCACACTGGAACTGTTGATATGCCAAGGATATTGTCCCACTGCTGTAACCTAACATCCCAGTGATCAAATTAACACTATAAGATAGTTCATGTATCATATATTTGTACATCCGGAAGAAATATGATTGAGAGGTTGTACTTCATACGTTGTGTTGGCTGGTATGATGTTTACAGTCAGCATTTCTCTAGGCGGCCCGGGTTCGATCCCAGGGACCCGCATGTAGTATTCGTGGTGGACGAAGCGATGTCAGGGCAGGTTTTCTCCGGGTGCTCCGGTTTCCCCCGCCATCTCATTCCACCGGTGCTTCATCTTCATTCCATGTATTGTCAGTGTCACCGCCTGCGGTGCCATAGTAGTAAAAGTGGGCGTTAAACACTGCAACAACAGTCAGCATTTCAGGGTGAAGCTCTTCTTCCAAGAGTTGCTGAATGTGTTCTATATCACTATAAACACCATATGAGTTCAGAAGTAAGAGGTTTCATGCACTTGAATACAGAAGGAATGCCTCTTTCAAAAATACACTGAACAATAGTTTTGTCATTTTTCCCGAGGAATGCCATTTTAGAATTAGATTGTCTACCTTGAACATTTTTTCTTCCACTTTGGCATATCAACAGTTCCAGTGTGCACATCAATACGGTTGGGTACTGAAGGGGTCAGCTGAAAGACATTGTGAGCATTTTCAGAACTCAACTGACTGTTGTTCAAGAAGTTTGAAAGGACACTATGATAAATAGAAAAGAACAGTTGTTATCAAATGTGGTTGGTGTACAGAAAAGTTATATTTCATGCACTTTTAATGACTATCATTATTGCAGTACATTTGTTCAAGACTAACAATGTGTCTTACTGTAAATTAAGGTCAGAAATTATTATTACTATTATTAATATTCAGGAAGAAAACGGTTCCACATCTCCGTTCTATGAACTCATTTTTCTCGCAAACCAATTGCATTCAAGTGACCAAAGTTTGCAGAAGCACTTATTTTTAAATAGTGAACATCATCAAATATAACGATTATGATTATTTTTTCTGCCCCTTCAGAACGTTTGCTTGTTAGAGCATATAAAATCCAACTTATGCAGGATGATAAACCCAAATGGGCCAAGCTTGCCACTGCTCTGTTATCCTGCATTGATGATGACAATGAATTCCTCAACCACATTGTATTCTCAGACGATGCAACCTTTCGCATATCTGGTAAAGTGCACCGCCATAACTTTAGAATATCGGAAGAAGAAAACCCTTGAGTCCTAATGGAATATAAACACGATGGCCCAAAGTTAATATGTGGTGTACTTTAACTCGCGACAGCACAGTAACAGGGACAACATACCTAGGTGTGCTGAGAACTATGCAGTCCCACAGTTCTTCCAGTAAGATGGAGCCCCTCCAAATTACACCCATGAAGTTCGGCACTATTTCAACAGACAATTGCCAAACAAGTGGTGGATTGGAAAATCAGGTCCCATTGAATGGCCCCCAAGGTCACCAGGCTTAACCCTCTTACAAGGTACATTCGCCAAGTGCCTCACGGGCATTGACCTCCTGTTTTTTACATAGACATAATTGATGTTGTTGTTGTTTTCTAGTGCCTTACATCTGGCAATGAAGCCATTAGCATTCGTGCTTTCCAGTACTTTTGAACTGTAGTTTCTTCTGATCTTAATGCTTCACAGGTCTTCAAGTGGTCTTCATTCATTTCTGCTGGATCGTTACACAGGACACATATTGGTGAGGCTGAGATACCTATTCTGTAGAGATGACTTGCTAAGCAGTCGTGATTTGTCAGTAGCCGGAAGGCTGCAACCGCTGTTTTCCTTGGTCTCTGGGGGATTATATCTGGGTTGGAAAGTAGTGTAATCCATTTTTTATCTTTGGCATTTGTTTCTATTTCTTGTAGGTATGAATGAGAAAAATTTTTAATGATCAAGCGTTTTATTGAGGAATATGAGAAATTGAATTTAGCCTTTTGTTTTATTATTGTGCCTTTCTTTGCAAGTGAGTCTGCAGCTTCGTTCCCCATGACTCCACATTGGAGATGAACAGTCTTATTAACTTTTTGGAGTTGTGTTAACATTTTGTAGCATTCTCTAATTTTTGTTGACTTCTTTGTAGTATTTGAATATATTCCCTGAATTGCAGCTTTAGAATCTGAAAGAATTACTGCCTTGTTAAATTTATTTAAGGGAAGATTTAATAATTGTCGGAGAGCAATGTATATAGCCTCTATTTCTCCATCATAATTTGTTGTGTCTCTGCCAACAGAATGATAAAAGGAAAAATGTGAACACGTAACTCCAGCTCCAGTAAGGTTTTCCTTGGAGGATCCATCAGTATATATGTGCAGCCATTCTTATGTGGCATATCTAGTATTGATTGTTTCCAGAGCTAGAAGTTTTTGTATTTCTTTTGGTGTGTCTGATTTACTTATTTCCTCTATTAATTCCAAACTGAAGGTAGGTTGCAATAATTCCAATGGATTTTCTCTTATAAGTAGATTTTCTCTGGTGTTAGGAATGTTCAATTTGGATTTAATCTGTGTTACCTTTTCTAGGAAACTACTATGAGTTTTAAGGATTGAAGGGGGGAGGTTCTCTTCTGTCCATTTAGAGTTTGGGAGTCGTAACATTTTCTCGTGTTGGAGCAATGCTTGTTCTTCTATTTTTGTTGTTATTGATGGGGTCCGGGTTAAGGCAAGCATGGCATCAATAGGTGTGGACTTAGCTGCTCCAGTGATTAGGCGAAGAGCCTGATTTTGTATTTGTTCAAGTTTATTGATGTTAGCATTTGCTGCTGTTATTAAAGCTTCAGAACAGTACAAGAGGTTTGGTTTAACGTACATTTTGTATGTTGTGTTAAGGACTCTCCTTGAGCAGTCCCATTTAGCACCAGCTAACCTTTTCAGGATTTGCAGTTTCTTTTCAACCTTTTCTGAGATGTTTGTTATATGTTTTTTCCAACTTAGCTTTCTGTCGAAAGTGATGCCTAAGTATTTGGCATCAACAACTGCTTTGAGTGGTTTACCATTATAATTTATGTTAATATTAACTGGTTTGTATTTTAGTGTAAATAATTCATAATTTGTTTTTTCCACATTGATAGTCATGAGGTTTTTGGAGCTCCATTCATGTACTTTGTTTAGGGCTGTTTCTATTCTGTCTTTAATTAATTCAGGTTTTTTTGGAGAGCCTGAAGTCCAAATGACATCGTCAGCAAATAAAGCAATTTTGGTTTCTAAAGTTTTTATTATTGATGGAAGGTCATTTATATATATGTTAAACAATGTTGTGCTCAGAACAGCACCTTGTGGAAGTCCTCGGTGTGTTTGTTTATATTTGGAAATGTATGTATTATATTTTGTGGCACAAAATCTTTGTGAACTAAACTGAGTTATCCATTTAAGCATGTTACTTTTCACACCTATTGATTGCAGCTTCTCAATTAATTTGTTTCTCCAGACTGAGTCATATGCTGATTTAAAATCAATGAATACTGCCAAGGTATCCTCCTTTCTATTGAAAGCTTCCTTGATGTCTTGGCTTAGTAGGAGTACATTTTCACTTGTACTATGATTCTGTCTGAAGCCGGTCTGTGAACTATTAATTAAGTTGTAATATTCTAGGAACCAGTTAAGTCTAGATGCCACCATTCTTTCCATCACTTTTTCAATAACACTGGTCAAAGATATTGGTCTGAAACTGTTAATATTGTTTGAAGGTTTGTTCTTCTTTAAAATCGGGATGATAATGGCTTTTTTCCAGTCGGAAGGTACAGTCATTCTCCAACACGTGTTATACAGTTTAAGTAGGATTTCTTTTCCTTTCCTGCCAAGGTGTTTAATAAACTCTGGGTGGATCTTGTCAGGTCCTGGAGATTTTTTGTTCTGTAATTGTTCTATTGCTAAATCCAGTGACATAATTGATGTTAGTAACACACATTTTAACTGCCCATACTAAGTTATTCATAACAGAACATTAGTTGCAGGTAATCCGTGCATGTGGCAGAATGGTGCCTTGGTAGTGCAAGATAAGTATATTCTGACACTGAAGTATTTGCATGAGAGTGATAGAGTGAACTGTAAATGTACATTGTGTAATTTGTGTTTGTATCGTGCACAATGAGAATTGACGCCAACAAGGTATTTGAGGTTTTACGACAGATAGAATTACCATCTACATCGCGTGTAGTACGACTACATAAAGAGGAAAGAGACGTTCCAAACACTATCTTCTGTTTGATCAAGAGACTTGAAGATACTACTACCACTGAAATCCTAGAGAATGAAGAATTGGTGCAAATGCTGTCCGAGGATATTCCTGTGAGTTACAGAATATGCAAATTGCTCAACTCCCAACTGCACAATTTATCCAATGCACATATTGTCGTTTACATTTGTGTTTAACAGATTTCTACATCAAGAACCATAAACATTCTTAATAAACGGTACATGCAGCTAAATGGAATGGAATAAACTTTATTTTATAACTGTTATATTCATTATGACACCGCTATCTACAAAGCTTGCCAACATTTATAATTACTGCTATGGGCAGCTAAAATTGGTGCAGTAAATATATATTACACCTGAACGTTTCCATTGTCATCAATTTTATTTCAATATCGGTGAGGCACTTAGCGAATGTACCTTGTTAGATTTCTTTTTTTGAGGTATGTGAAGCTGTAAAATCGTTGTGTCCTAGTTATTGGATCGCCATTTGAAGCTGAAGTCGTTGGTGACGTGACGTTGCCCTTCGATGTAGCTCGCCCCGGCTAGTTCTGCAAGAAATCTCTTTATCTCGGGTTTGCGTAAGTGTAATGGACAACCCAAGAACAACTTTGCATATCATTTATTTCAAATATTTTCGGGAGATATGCCGATTCTATATGTGTATGTAGAGGAATCGCCCTCACATCCACGCAGCCCGACCTCCCGTACTGGTCTCTCGTTGAGTAGTGACGCCTTCTCTCTTACCCACGCTAAGAAGACCGTTCGCTCCATTTGAATGTCATGACGTCATCCAAGAAAGCCTCGTATCCAAAATGCTATTTTCTTTTCCCGCAATTTAGAAATGTCCCTTTCTATTATAACATGTTCTTTTATGAATTTCAAATATATAATTACCTTTTTAGGATTAAACGATGTTTACTTTATATTTTATTAGATATATCGCGCGACTTTTAAGGTTTGTAGAACTGACTTTCGAACGTGTATTTAAACTATGTGGTATGACGTCATGACTCGTTAATTTCAAACCAGTAATGCGTTTATACTACAAATTTAACGACTATCATTTACTCATATCTTGCTCACCTTACAACACTTGCTACTCTATTATCTATGTATGTTATTACTTAACACTTATCGCAAATCTCACATCCGGCAATTAAATTAAAACGTGTCTTTTTCAAAAGCCCATTCGATCGGAAATCTAAATTTCGGTATCAAATGCCCCCATTTATGTTATTTTATTATTTCATAATAAAATAATGTAAATGTCTTGCCCGAAAGAAAAATTAAAAATTACTCCTGTATTTTGAATAATCGGCAACACTCCCATTATATACAATTTTCAATTACACTGTTTTTGAAATTGGTTATTAACACTTTTTCTCATTAATCTTTTTAACATGACAAACAATTATACACTTGACTTAACATTAATCCTTAAATACTAATTACAATATGTTATGGTTTCTTCTGTGAAGCTTTTATATAAAGGTTAAATTTCAAGAGTCTTTCTTTATACTTCCTTCTTTTAGTTCATGTTTGCTCACTTCGCTCTCACTATCACTTGCACTGTGATTTTTCACTTTTGTTATTGTAACACATATCTGTACTATATCCTTTAAGCACTAAAATGTACATATATTTATATAAATCCATTGCACTCTTTAGACAAGTTTTCTTTGTCTTTCTGTGATAACTATCTATACATCTAAATATTTTAACAAATGTTTTACAAAGTAAATATTCTGTTTTCTCTCTATGCAGAGATGAACATTTTAACAATCTTTCTGAAGCTGTTATTGTGAGCTCTATACAATATATTTTTAAGCTCTTTGTAGTAGATAGCAATTCACATTCTGCATTTTTCATGAATATGTAAGTACCTGACCAATATATGATTTTCAAGTAAGCTAACATTTAAATTTTATCTCAAAGCTGATTGGGCGCCAATAGACAAATGACACTTCCAATTTTTCTTTTACATTAAATCAAGGTTCCAAGGCACCACACGGTTTCTTGTATGGTCGAAGGAGTTGTTTATGCCATCTTCCCAGACATTTTTCATTTTTAACATCTCTTAATTCATAGGTATGATAACCAAATTTTGATATAATTTCTGCAGGACCTTTATATAACAATTCCATCCTTTTGTTCCTACCTCGCAATGCACTTGATAACTTATGGTCTTTAACTAGTACCCAATCGCCTATCTTAGGTTCCCATTTATGTTTTCTACTCTTTTTCTTTAATTTTCGCTTCTCTGCCTTTTTCTTGATTCGTTCAAAAGCAATTTTCGCTCTTTCCTCTTCACTTAACTGAATGTCATTAATTTTCAGTGTTTTTGGTACCCCGATCAATATTGGTTCTGGTTCAATTCCTAACATTAATTTTATTGGTGCAAACCCAGTAGTTACATTAATGGTGTGATTGATAATCTTTTCTATCAATGGACAATATTTCACCCAATCCTTGTGATTATGATGTGTAAGTACACGTAAATAAATTCCTATATCTCGGAGGACACGTTCTGTTGGATTCCCTGATGGAAAGTATGAGGAACAATAATTTAGTTTTCTCGCATCTAATGTCACCCTGATCTTTCCATTGGCCTTATTTATAATACATAGGGGATTCACAAATTCTGAATTCGAAATCTCAATAACCTCATCTTCTAACATTGACTTTATAACTGCATCTACCTCTTCTCTTATTGTACTAGGGATAGCTCTCGCTTTATGTGTAAAAGGTTTGATGGGTATCATCTCAAACGAATGAGTATAAATATTACATTTACCAGGTTTCTCAGAGAATACTTCTTTATTTCGGATTAATATTTCAAACAGTTTATCCCTCTGTTGTTCATTTAGTTGATCAGCCTGAGTTACTTTTCTTCTCAACAATTCTTCTAAGTCTTCACTACTCTCCCTATCATAGTACCTAGTTGCATCAGAAACCCTCAAATTGTCTATGAAATCATTTTTATCCCATTCTACATTTTCTTTATTATCGACACTGTACTCTTTGACATTTACTTCAGTTAATTCCATAGCTCCTGTACTATTTCCCAAATTGTTACTTCTGTTTTCCTGCATTAAATCGGGGTTACTTCCTACCATGTTTTTGACCGTGTTAATGGCCTCAACCATTTCTGCATTTTCGGGGGAATTTCGTCCATTTGAATACCTTTCTCCCTGTCTTGGTGACCTCGGTCTAAACTCATTATCTCCGTTTGTCCAATACCCATCATTTGAATTTCTACTATGTCCAAAATAACGTCCCCGTCTACCTCGATCAAATCTATTTGTATTCATATAATTCACCCTTATATTTCTTCCCCTTAGATTACCATTTCTATTTTGGTGACGCCCTTCCTGGTTATATCTACCTTGATTTTCCCACCGGAATGATTCCATCCTTGGTACTGGTCCTTTATATCTTTCCCTAACCTCACTTCTATTCTGATAATACTGTGCCCCTTGCCCGAAAGAATTGACAGTTTCTTTTTCTTCATATTTATTTCCAAATGCGTGTTTTGGCTTATTGACTTCTAAGGCTGATAATAATTCTATCATAGCTGCAATGCTATCGGGTCGGGCTATGATTAGGTAGTGTTGAAGCGTTTCCGGAAAATGTGGAGTAACTATCTTTATTAGATCTTTTTCATCTAAAGGAGGGTCCAACATCTTCGATTTTCTCGCTATTCTCATAAAATAGTTTACCATCGATTCCTCCGATCTAGGATTAAACTTTCCATTGCTTAATTCAACTCTAATATTAGCCTGCCTACTAGCTCCCCAATATCTGGTTAAAAAGATGTTTCTAAAGGTCCTGTAATCATTATTGTTACCCATAGAAAGGCCTAGCCAATTAGCAGCATTACCCTTTAGACATTTTCTTACTATAACCATCTTGTACTCCTCTGGTATACGTTTCACCGTGAAGTACTCTTGTAACCCTTCTAAAAAGGCTTTAGGATCATCTGAATCTTCATTTTCAAAAACTGGAGGTGTCATTTCATTTAAGACATGGTTAGGCCAATGTAAATTTGAATTGTCACCTGTCCCTGCACTATTTCCGAGATTAGAATGGGAATTACTGTTACCCCTATTTTGCATTGAAATGTCAGCTGATACACCTGGTATTGCCTCGTTTCTTGCAACTTCATCACTAAGATTGTTGTGATTACATGCATTTTCACTTAATTTCAAATTTTCTAAGGCCTCTTTTACCTGAGTAATTTCTGTTACTACCCCTTTTATTTTGTCTGTAACATCCTCCAAATTTCTAGCCTGCCTTTCACTTTCTACATTAGATCTTTCCATTCTAACTTTACACCCCTGTAGCTCTTCTCTAATTTCTTCCCTGTCTTTATCTAACCTTTGTACTACCTCTTCCCTTTGTTTGTCTAATTTATATGTTACTCTTTCCCTTTCTTTCTCTAATTTTTCACTAACTTGTTGACCTAATTTCTTTTCAGAATTCTTTACTTCTTGCCTTATTGTCTCTAATTCTCCCTTAACCTGTTCTCTATTTTCTTTTACTTCACTACTAACTTTATTAATTTCCTCCCTAACTTCTTCCCTAAAGGTTTCGAAAGCTCTCTTCTGATTTTCCAATTGCATTCCCAATTCCTGTTGTCCCTTCTCTACTTTCTGTCCTAACTCTTTACTATTTTCATCTATCTTTTGACTTAACTCTGTTCTTAATTCTTTACTATTTTCATCTCGTTTGAAACATATTCTCTATTTCTGACATAAATGCTGGCCTTTCTGAATTACTACTAAACATTTCTGAACTACCTCTAGGTGTTTCTCTAACGTTCTGATCTTCTAATTCTTGGCATATTCTGCTACCAATTACATTCTGATTAAATTCTTCCATCCTACTTGCACTTTTCTCAATTTCCGGACTGTCAAAACCTATAAACTCGCTATCACTGTCTTCCATTTCTAAGCTATTTACATGTGTTTTTCTACTCACCAAAATTTTCAATATTTTCACTATTTCACTTTAACTGCACTTAAACTTGTTCACTACACGTTTCACAGATGTTGACACGCTGGGCACCTTCTTGTCTGCTGGTTCGATGCTGATCTGGTCGTCTTGGGGGTTTGGTCCATTCTTTCGGCGCCACACGTTGGGAAGCCAATTTGAAGCTGTAAAATCGTTGTGTCCTAGTTATTGGATCGCCATTTGAAGCTGAAGTCGTTGGTGACGTGACGTTGCCCTTCGATGTAGCTCGCCCCGGCTAGTTCTGCAAGAAATCTCTTTATCTCGGGTTTGCGTAAGTGTAATGGACAACCCAAGAACAACTTTGCATATCATTTATTTCAAATATTTTCGGGAGATATGCCGATTCTATATGTGTATGTAGAGGAATCGCCCTCACATCCACGCAGCCCGACCTCCCGTACTGGTCTCTCGTTGAGTAGTGACGCCTTCTCTCTTACCCACGCTAAGAAGACCGTTCGCTCCATTTGAATGTCATGACGTCATCCAAGAAAGCCTCGTATCCAAAATGCTATTTTCTTTTCCCGCAATTTAGAAATGTCCCTTTCTATTATAACATGTTCTTTTATGAATTTCAAATATATAATTACCTTTTTAGGATTAAACGATGTTTACTTTATATTTTATTAGATATATCGCGCGACTTTTAAGGTTTGTAGAACTGACTTTCGAACGTGTATTTAAACTATGTGGTATGACGTCATGACTCGTTAATTTCAAACCAATAATGCGTTTATACTACAAATTTAACGACTATCATTTACTCATATCTTGCTCACCTTACAACACTTGCTACTCTATTATCTATGTATGTTATTACTTAACACTTATCGCAAATCTCACATCCGGCAATTAAATTAAAACGTGTCTTTTTCAAAAGCCCATTCGATCGGAAATCTAAATTTCGGTATCATATGTAAAAAGCATTGTTTATTGAACTCCAGTACAAGACTTGACTGACCTTCGAAGGTGGATAATACACGCTTGTGCTTCCGTCACACCAGTAATGCTGCTATGATTAGATTATGTTTTTCTAACATAATCTAATTCTGGTTATTCTATGTCTATTAGTTTAGGAGATATCCAGGTTTCTTTGTGGTAACAATTCAATGGAACACACTGTATTGCTTGAATGAAGCATCTGTAGGATGTAACTTATTTTAAACGCACATTCTATGGCTTTCTCAACTAAAAATCAAGGTCTTTACAAGTATGTTCTTTTATAACTCCAATGTATTTGTATTGAAGTATAACAATTTGTAAATCCTGTTTACTCTTATTTATTTATAGAATAAAATTAGAAGGTATCAGGATGAATTGGACATTTTCACTGGTGAAATAATTATAAAATTGTTTGCATGATCTTTTGAGATTCCCCTACACACGACAGGTGCCGTCGTCATCTGTCTGTTCTTCAACAGCTCAGTCTCCGTGTCCTTAGAGTCGGCCATGCACCTATTGGTCGTTGGTATCAGGGTGTCTGGAAAAGGTTGGGTTAATCTCAGGGTATCAAGATCGTGGGGGACCCTCGGGTGTCCAACAAGGAAGACAACACTTTATTCAGCACTATACTTTCACTTCGTTGTCCTTAGTCATAAGATTTATCTGAAACACATCCAGAGTTCTTGGAGAATTATTGCCAAAATTTCCCAAAATTAACTGCATATGGACTTCTTATACATAGAATTTGATGCTGCTCAGATAACTGTTTAATCACTGATACATCGAAATTCCACACTTGCCATTCACAGACACGTCACATCACACACATCTGCCTTGTTCAAGTCTCCTCAGTGTTTGTCATTCTCCCTTGAGCCAGGACCAGCCACACCTCTAACCCTTGTTTTAGAAACATTCCACCCCTGACAAGATTGACTATAGAGAGAAAGATGCCTTCAGAATGCCCACTTCAAGAATTCTTGCTGTTATTTAACTAGAAAACATCCAATTACAACACAGACACACATCATTGTTGCAAAAATGAAAACATTATGGAAAGGTTGGTACCTTTTGCAAGTTCCACCTTTTGCAAGCCTTTTTTTTTTTTATAAAATGTTGTGTAATTGAATATGCATAATATTGAGAAATTAATCAGTTATGCTTTAAAGCTTTTGAATTTGCCAGAAAATGCTATAAATTTACTTTAGAAATTGAAAACAATGGTTGTCTTGTATTCCTGGATTTGAAGATCATGAGTAAAGACAAGGCTTTCATGTACTATAAAATCCCGAAATATTCATGCACGATCAAAGGAAAAATACACTAAAATATGCACTATCTTTCTTGTACCAATTTCCTTATATCACTTCAGTTTTTTTAGCACAGTTAGCAACTAACTACATTTCTACATTGTTTTCTGTAGGGTTTCTACGTTTATCAGTCAATACATTTTTGTAGGCAGAGAATGACCTTTCTATATTGCAAGACATTATGGGTGCAATCTTAAAGAAACACATTTGTGACAGTATCAGGTCGAAGGTCAAATTCCTCACCCCTCCCACATAACTGGTTTGCTCTGGACTTGTGAAAACACATCTCAATTGACAAGAGAGCCAGGAAATTGGAAATAAAATTCGGAGAATTGGAAATTATGCAAGGATATATCTTAAAGTGAGGAACACTAGTAAAATAATTGCCACAAAAATCGAGAAGCAGAGGTGTTCACTCAAGCCGTAAAACATGCGTTTAAAATGAATATAATGTATATTATATGCACAATAAAGCCAAAAATTCCTTAAGTATGCAGTATTCATGCTTTTATCCTCAAAAATGCCAAAACATGCTAATATGCATGGAAAGAGTACACATTCGGGACCAGAAAGTGATGAAATGGGTAAGCACTAAGCTTGAGCAATGTCATATGTTGCTATAAAAACATGCATTTGCATGAGTCTTATCTTTAGTCATAAGACATTAAACATAAACTAAATTTTGGCATTCATAGAAAGTCAACACACACTGATAATTACATAAAAAATAGTAGCTTTAATCCTTCTTCACATAAATTTGCAGTTTTAAACAGTCTAATTTATGGGTTGATAAATATATCCCTTAATAAGGAAGAATTTAACAGAGAATATGAACATATTATAAACACAGGATTAATTAATTGTTTTAGTACAGATTTGATACACCAAAAGACAGAGAAATTTAAATGTCAAGCTTCCACTCAGAAAAAAATAAAAGGTGGCTATAAATTTAAAGAGTTTACTTATCCATAGGCTAATAAAAAATGTACAAAAATATTTAAGGAACATGGTATAGTGTTGGCTCCTCAAAATAAATATAACAAATTTGCTTGACTTTTCTAAAAAGGACAACATTACAAATTATAAAGCCTGGCATTTATCAATTTGGTTGTTTCGATTCTGACAAGGTTTACATTGGCAAAACAAAACATCATTTAGAAACCAGAATAAAGGAACATTTTAGAAATATAAAATATAAACAGATAGAAAAATCAGCTGTAGCAGATCATTTTTGGTCATTTAATCATGAAATAAATCCAGAGTTTAAATTATTAAAGCAACTAAATGGACCCATTGATTTAATGGTTTGGGATAAAATATTCATTTTGAAAAATAGGAACTGTGTTATGAATTTTGATTTATTGTGTATTGATTGTGATAGTAAATTTATTTTGCGATCACATATTGATAGTGACATCATCACTCATGCACAATGGTTTCGTAGAAAGGTCAGCCATGTTCAGCTTGTTCTTGAGAGTGACAGGGAAAGCCTGTTGAAACGTGTTGGAAGGTTTATACCTCATTTTTTACAGAAGTGGAGCTGTAGTGTCTACATTTTTGTGATATTCATGGAGCATATGTTTTCTCTCCTTATAATATGAATAAAGATGGGTGTGTTTTGTTTGTCTGCAGGTGGATATGTCCAAAGTGAAGCTGGATGTGATCAAACCATGGATTGCACAGAAGATCACAGATATTCTTGGAATAGAAGATGATGTCGTGGTGGAATTTGTCTTCAATCAGCTTGAAGCAGAAAAGGTACTGGAATCACAATAGAATCTTATTTTACTCCTGATTTATTTAGTGAATGCTTTACTTTATTTTTATTGTACATGATAATGGATTAGAAATTACACTGATCCATTTTATGAATCTGTTGTCCATTATCCTTGTTTGAATATCTAGAAAATAGGATAATGGGCATCTTTTTCATTTTTTATATTAGTGTGTTGTTTAATGTTTTCTAGATCTGGGAATTCAGTATGTATATTTCTTTTTTAGTAAGGAAAGCCTTAATAGCATGAATAATAAGATTATATATAAAGTTTCTGGCAGAGTTTCAGTTTGAAATCTAAAAGGAATTATTGTAAATTGCTTCTTAATATTATTTGAAGTCAGAAATTTTAAGAATTTTTTTTTAGTTTTACTTGAAATTAAGTGGCAGGGAAAGAAAGGTATTTTTGATAAGTGGAAAATTGAATTAGAACTGATTGTTACCGGTTTCTTCCGCCCAATCAGACAGTTACGTTGTAAACTTGTCACTTCACCTCACTCGGAGTGCGAATTCACTCAGTTCGCTTGCTCGGGCCGTGGCTCCTTCTCACTTGTAGCTGAAACGTCTGTGAATCATCCTTTGCTGGCACCAGTTTGCCAGTGCTTCAAACCAAGTTGCCTTCTTAGGTCATCCCCTCAACATCATTGAGTCGCTAAAACGAAAGCATTATGGAAAGGTTGGTACCTTATACAAGTTCCATCTTAAACTTTTTTAAGTTATAAAGTGTCGTTTAATTGCACATGAGTATTGTTTTAAATGTTTCTCTCATGTGCTGTTTGTTATTATTGTAAGATTTTTAGTGAGACATCTCGTCTGATAATGTAAGCAGGCTTTTTGACATTATTTACAAATTATTGTTTGAGACAAATCCAACCCATTTCCACAATGTGGAGAGGCATTCATGTGTGATATTTGTGAAGCAGAATTTCATCTGTTTATGATGTAGAATACTGAAGAAGTGAGAACATCTTGTTTTTATTTTTATTGCCACTTGCTCGTTATAATGTATGTGTGTTTAAAATGTTCTGACTGTTCTTGTTTGCTGCGGTATTCTACAGATAAAATGCAGGTGAAGTTTGAATGGGCTTCCAGTGCACATGTGATATGTTTGAGGGTGTGGATTGTCTAATGTTTTATCAGTGAACTTATACTGTGGTTCAATTCAGTCTTCTAGCAGAAGAGGAGGGAAGATCCTCGAAGGTGTTGCAAAGGCGGGCCTATGACAGGTGGTATAAACTCACACTCAAGCTCCAATGGTAGCCGGTATTTCATATCTTCCATTTACAGTCCATCCTTTTTACGGTTATTAACTTTTAAGTCATAAAAAGAAACCTAATTCATTGAAATGCACTCACTATGGTTATTGTTTATTTGTAAATATTACACAATAATGGTACAAGTATGGGGAAATGTAGATGTAGTATGGTTGGCTTTTGATTGAATGAAACATAAAATTGTGCAATGTGTATATGAAAGATAGCCCAGTTTCACAGTTTAAGCTGCAGTACAGTATTTCAAGCAGTAAGCAGAGCTTGTACGTGGCTTAAGCTAAGGAGGTACCATGTTATCTGAAGAAGACTATTAGTAACACTTTGAAAGCAAGGGATCTACCAGAGAGCCAAAGCTCTCCCCCCTAAAAGCAGGAAAGGCGGCAATTTAGTTGGAATTTTCATTAGGGCAATACCTGGTTTTGTAAAAAGGCCCCCTTTACAGGGACCGGAAGTGGATATGCCACTTAGCGTGTCAACCCATCTGGGAAGACTACCGATAACCTCTGTTGGGCTACTGGACGTGTAGCTCTGCAGATTAGTGCCCAAGAATGTTGAGGTGTCTCACAACACTGCCTTGACAAGTCAAGACATACTCAATCTCCCATGGGTATCGAGAAGCACTGCACTGCCGAGACCAATCGCATACAGGAGGGGCTAGGTGTTCGGTCTCACATACTTCTAGTATGTCAGAAGCACCACGAATGCTAGGGATACGCAGTGCTCACACCACAGCAGCTGAAGGTGTGGGGACCCCTCCCCTATGGAAACTATATTAGCAACAAAGAGATGCAAATTTGTTTAATGCCTAGCATAACAAAAAAAGATCCAGAATGTTAAGAGTGCACCCATTCTCATGTGTGGAATGGTCGAGAATTCTGTGGTAATGACAGCAGCAGAAATTATTGATATAATTAAGCATCAATTCAACTGGTAAACAAAACTTAATTTTAATTTATACTTGATATCTATATAGCACTCATTACTGTCACATCTAAAATTGTTGCTATATATTTCTGTAACAAAACCCTCTGTTTACATTGAGGTTATGTGTAAGCAGAAGCATGTTAAGTTGTCAAAATTATTTCACAATATTCTAATCCACTATTCATATTGTAATTTTTCCCCCACATTTGGTTTTTCTTACTCCAGTTATTTTTCCAATTGCTTGCACTCTATTATCTTCTTTTGCTGCTTCATAATTTCCAAGAGAATACTGACTACTTTAGAAGTTAAGTTGGCAATATGTTGTAACTCTGATTTTGTACTCAATTTAACTTTATGTTACTGGATAACCAGCTAAAACTTACTTTAGGAACAGTGTTGCCATTAATAAAGGATGAGAATTCACTCCGCGGGTGTGCACAACTTTACAGTTCCATGGAATTGTTTAGCTTGGTAAAGCCAAACATGATTGCAAAGGTTGAACTGTGAAACCAGGCCTAAGTCATATGCAGGTTTATAAATATATCTTATCATTCATTGTGTTCAAGCTTTTTTGTACTGAAATGCTCGTACCATTTAAATGTGTAAGTTTCTTTCTTTTCTTTTTTTTTTTTTTTAAGCTTAAAATCTTAAAAATTGTCAATGGTGACTGTACACCTAATGAAATAGGTGCCTCCTTTGTGCCTTCATTTTGCAGCTACCCAAGTACCCATTTGCCCACCTTCATCCATCCCATCTGTTGCACAGCAATTATTTTTTCTAACTATGTAATTAAGATTGAACATTGTTTTTGTGTATAAGATACATAAGTTAA
Organism: Tenodera sinensis; assembly: GCA_030765045.1. NCBI lineage: Eukaryota > Metazoa > Arthropoda > Insecta > Mantodea > Mantidae > Tenodera > Tenodera sinensis. The sequence continues at coordinate 178,361,016 of CM060966.1, forward strand.
TGCGTAATATAACCATGTGTTTAAAAGCGTTGAAAGTGTATTGGGAAACAAAGCCCTTACATATAACTGCTTCTTTCAGAAAGACGTCCTGATTCCAGGATTGACACACACTGGCTTATCATGAGTGAGACGGAAACGTTCAGCTCGAATCATATATGTACTGGATATCTGTCAACTATGATTTGTCTGTAAAATTTATGAAATGGGGGCTTTTTATGACTTAACAGCAATAAATGCCTTTTTAATAGTTTTCTGGCTGATTCAGTGTGTTGCAGATTTTCATTACGGACATGAGAAAACAAATTTCTGTTGCTTATATTTTCAATTTTTGAGACGACATTGTGAAGACTGCTTGGAAATTTAATACTACAGCCTAAATGTACCGTACCAATAATATACAATACTGTTGTAGGCTAAAACTTATCTGTACTTGTATCCTTCATTTACTAGGATGTAACCAAATGCATGGCGTGTACCTTTTCTGTTTGATTGCACTAGTAATAATCTCTTGTAATAACCAGCAGTAAATGGACATGAATATTCACTAACATGTATTTTAAGTCAACTTTCTTGTAAACCACTTATCTTATTCACATTCTAAGGCTGGGAATATATGTTTCCCATTTGTAGTAACAGTTTGGTTTACGGATTAGGAATGTATATGTAGCCTAGGAAGTGGTGTGTTTTGCTTTAATATGATATATTATAATACCACAAAGAATTTCAGCATGTGGGGAAAACTTGTTTGTTTGTTAATGGCACTATCAGTTGCCAGGATATCAGTACTGCTGGTGAGTTGGAATTTCATCCCACAGGAGTTCTTTTAAGTATCTATTGACATGGGGCTGTCACTTTTTAGCACAACTAAAAACCCTTGTTCTGGGTTGAGTTTGAACATGCAACCTTGAACTCAGTAGGCCAGCACCTAACCAGATGAGCCACCCAGAATGAGTATGTGACAAGAAGCAGTACCAATAGGTGTTGAAGCATTCTTATAAAAAGAAATTCCCAATTATTTTACATGGAATTTTTGTACATTTACTGCTCTGAACATTTTATGCATTCCAAACATCCTGTATAATCCTGTATGCAAACAGTCCTTTGCAGGCCAAGGCCTGTCTGGCCACTGCATCCTCCAGCTCTGCCTGCCACAGGTGTCACGGGTGGGGTGCAGTACTGGAGGTGGACGTGGTCCCTCTATGTCGGTTATGTGGTCTTTGCAACCAGGTGTCGCTACTTCTCAATCAAGTAGCTCCTCAGAGACCTAACGACTTTAAGTGTTCATAGCACCAGGTCTCCCAGCAGGGGAAAATCCTCACACTGTTACTGGGAATCAGACCCAGGTCTCCCACTGTGCTAAGAAGACAACTCTAAATTTCATCTCATAAAATTATTGTGCTTTGTGGATGAGTTTCAATTTCAGGAAGTTAACAAATATGGTCTTATTACAGTGTGGTTATTGCAGGAATGTCATACACCGAAACTACCTTAAAAAAGAGAGAATTTGAATAATTACACACTTTATTGTACGGCCAATGGATCTCTGGCCATGATGTTTCACAGCTGTGATGAGTTGGAGTGGGAAGGTTAACGTTGCCAGTGTATAGTAATGAGTTTTGGAAAATGGATTCTGAAAATTAGATTAACAATGAAAGTATATGTTTATTAAGTTTAAAACATTGAAGTACAGTTTTTGGTTTTATTTTCATGCAATATCTTTGTTACACTGCTATTCTGTTTGAATATTACCTTTACATCTGTTATGGGCAGTAGCTGTTACTTTTGGCAATACTGGAAGTGAGTAACGCACCGGATATTAAAAGTTTCTGCTAGCTCCAATCAGCGGTCTCACTGCTAGGCTTGGCTTCCAAATGTAGCACTGTGTTGCCAACTCCATTTTACAAGGACCACGTGGTTTGAATTGCTTTGGTGTTTGTGCACACAAACAGTATAACAATTGTCTCCATATTCTACTATTCTGTGATCATTTATATGCATACTGTCCCTGTAAATTTAAGAAGTAGTGATGTGATATGCAGATGTATGAAATGTTTCAAATATCCTGTTTGAAATTCCCACTAAAGAACTAGCAACACTGGTCACGAGGCTTTGAGAAATGTCAGAGTCGGAGATCCACTGGCTGAACATTAGTTTAATTTGCTCTGATAGGTATAGAATTTGTCATAACATAATTCAGCAATGGCCAGATAGCATATCATTGCACTTGAACAGGTTTACATTGAGTGTCATCTCCTTTAAGTTTTCTTCTGTAAGTAATGTAGTTATTTTTACGAGGCGTATTTTTAAAGTTAGCTTTGAGAATGAGTTGGAGACAACTTGAAACTCGAGTCAGTTTGTGCAAAAAGAACGTGCAACATTACTAAGATAAGTGAAGTTTTTAGTTTCTAATTATTTCTTACTTTAGAAGTACCAATAATTTTTTAAAAAGTAACAAAAATATTTTCCAAATACTTTATCATCATTCATTACCTTACACCTCTCACTACTTCTACACTTAGGTATCACCCTTATTTAGCCACTTATGTAACAGGAAACCAAGTTTTGCAAGCCTTTGTTAAATAATGATGCCACCTGTAATAAAAGTCAACTCTGCGCTTTTTTCTTAACATCATAGTTTTTTAAACGTTTTCCACCAAGAAATTGCTTCAGATGAAGAAACAGATGAAAATCCCTTGGTAGGAAGGATGGCCAAATTTTCTTCAACAAATAATGGGATCAGATCTGGAGTTAAGGCTGTATGTGGCCAGACATTTTCACTCATTGTTTCCCCATAAAGCTCACACAATTGGAGAGGAATATTTACTAACACAACATTTCTCATATTCAAAAAACCAATCACTGATCTGACTTCACAGTCGGTGGGTTGTTTCATTGTTTTGAACATTTCAAAATCCTCAAACAATAGGAAAAACCAAAATGACTCGCTCAAAGCTGCGTCTGGCTTCCTAATGGATGGAAGAAGACATATCATATGCTCGAACTCTTGACTGCAGCGGCAAAATATTTAAATGGTACTTACTTTTAAAACATGCCTCGTATGTTAAATCTCTTTGTACAGTATGATGTTTAGTTCCTTCCACAATGGTGTAATTAGCAAGGTATGGGGTAGTGACAGCAATCCATGCATTTGTGATACTACAGTGGTGGACTAGTTGGAATGAATGTGAGAATGCAGTAGGAAGAAAACAAAGGAAATAAAAATAACAGTTTACTTAACCATTGATACATTTTTTGTTAAACACTTTTGTTAAAATTTCTTTCATCTTTGAATTAGTTTAATTTATTATTACCAGTTTCAATTGATCTACTGTTTCAGGATTATCTTTATATGTCATTGACTATACAGTATACGAAAATAAATAATATGCATGTGCACTTATTGCAACATCATGGGCAAACCAGTCTCACAAAATTTATTTATTAAATCATAAACAATATCCTGAAATGACAATTTGGTAACAGTTCTCTAGACTTGTGCCAACACACTTGTAGACAGTCTGATACTGTTACAATAGGGACGGTGCTTCTACAGCTCGTTACCACTGAAGGCTATTGACGTGCTGTACTGTTCATATTCATATTTTGTGAAGGAAGCAGACATTATTCTGAACAGTGTCATCAAAGCTTTAAAATGCAGATTTCCATTTTGCTCGTGATAGGCCAGTGATTGAGTTTACTGCATTACTTGAATATTACTTTTTTGTTTGTTTTATGCATCAGAAAGAGCTGCAGTTTGGTAACAGGTGTATAGTGCATAAATATTTTTACCAATGCAGCTAAAATGTAGAAGCTGTGTTATTTCTATTTTGTACCAGAACTTCTTTTCTGAGCATTCATGCTTTTAAAATCTCCAATAAGAAATGTTAGTGTGTTTGAATCCCATAAATTAATGTAATCTTCTGGTTTGAATGATCACGTCAGTCATTCGGGCCATAAATATTCAGTCAAGTAAGAGAGTTGCATTTGAAGCAGTTATTAGACAAGTCGCATTGGTATTTTTTTTATTTACTTGGCTTTCAATACAGATGTTGTTCAGTATTCTTTCAATTGTACCAGTTTTACAGAACTACAGAAAGAATTTTTTCTTTTGGGTGGGAGGAGATAAGAAAGAAAGTGAAGACCCTATTTCTTTTTCTCAGTAAAGTACTTCAAAAAAATCAATGTGCACTTGAGAGCAGAAAAGTGTTCCATTCCCTTTAGATTGCAATCTTTCATAAAGTTTCCACATTTATCTGGGCAGCTCTTATCACATTTCTCTGTGAGTAGCTTGAAGAGACATGAATTAATAAGTGATGTTATAATCAGTGTGAAACAAAGGAAAGGTCAGAACTAGCCTTTGTTAGTGAATTCAACTCCAACTGGTGGTTAGTCCAGTGTAACATGATTAGCTACTCAACCTGGTGGAGGGAGGGTGGGTGAGAAATCAGTTACCTGCTGCACAACCATCACAGTACTTAGGTAATTACTCATCCATAAGTATTTAGATATCAGTAAAATAGTAAGATATTTTATGGTTAATTTTGAACATAGATGTCTATCTGGCCCATTCTGAATTCAAGATGTTAAACCATTGCCCAATGACAACAGTTTGCTAGGAATGCTGCTGCTCCTCTGATTCCTAAATGGTTTTATCTCCCTTACACAGACACTTAAATATAAGTGATTTGAATAGCCATGTGTGTTAAGGTGCAATGAAATTGGTTGACCATGCATTCAAAGCCGAACATAGTTGAGATTCCAGTTACTACAGTCAAATGTACCTGTGGTAAAGGATGGGGAGAGTCCATGTAAAATAACTTCTGATGACATGTATGGATGAAGACCAGTTGCATTTGACTGAGATGCATGGATTTGGCTTTATGTTCTAAAAACACTATAGTGGTATTGAAATATTTTACATTTATGGTATAATATAGCCATAAAAACTTTCGTTTTACTGTTAAACACCAGTATGAAATGAAAGTAACTAAAAAAAAGATTGCTTTGCATATTTGCTCAGGTCCATGTTCTATGCACATCCATATCATGGTTTACAGTGCTGGGGGAGATAGGCTAGCGCCAATCACTCCATTGTCAAACATGTGACCTCCATTTGCCTGTGTTAATACAGAGGAAAGTGGTACTTACTGTCCATGCAAACAGATGAGAGCAGTGTAGCATGATGTGCAGCGGCAAGAGCTGACAGCAAGTAACTGGCATCAGTCTGTCCAGCACCATGCAAACATGAGTATCGCTCTGTGTGACAGAGCCAGACACAAGAAGTGTTGGTATGTAATGTGTATCAACTTACTGCAGGGGACTCCTATTATGCTTGAATTAACGTAACTATGCAGTGATAGAGTGGCAAGCTGTCTGTTGTCATGACAACCAGGTTCGACCTTGAAGTAGCCAATAGACTTAGTGGCCACGCAATCCCATCACGAAGTCTATTGGCTACTTCAAGGTCAAACCTGGTTGTCATGACAGCAGACCACTGTGCCACTCCCCTATCACATGCGTAGTGCACGCCAAGGGAACTGTCAGAATACCCAAGTTACGTTAATTCAAGTCCATACAGAAATGTGTAGTGGAAGCCACCATTGTATTATTTAGTTTGGTCCATGGGATCAAAACTCAATTAGAATGCATTCAGTTAGGTGAACATGTCTTATAAGGAAAGACACAGAAGATTGAGGAAGGCCAATTTAGATGATTTTAATGATTGCATTGTTTATCATACACTGGATGAATTTTATAATCAAGAAAAACAAAGGCTGACACTTCAAAAGCTCCAGTATAAATTAAAAACATCAGTTGGCAGTATTAATACTACATAAACTTGGATTCAGATGAAAATGCACAAAATAGAATAGGTTTAGGTATCCTAAGAGAACAGTATGACATTCGACAAGAAAGGATTTCTTACCTACAGAAAGCAAAAGAAAATACAGAAACATATCCAGTTGTGGACACACAGCATCATATGGAGTGACAATTCACTTGCAGGACTCCTTACTTCTGCAGCAGATTGATAATCGTTAATACTGACAATAAACAAGGCTTTTTACAAAATATATGTGCATTTTAAATAATTTTAGTGCATACATAACTGATATAACCATCTCCGTAGCGCAGTCTGGCACAAAGGACCTGGGTTCGATTCCCTGTACCAGTATGGGTATACTCTCCTGCTGGAAGGTCTGGCACGGGGTGCACTCAGCCTCGCTAGGTCCCAGGGGGACCAATTGAGGAGCTACTTGATGGAGAAGTAGCGACCCCAGGTCGAGAGATGGCTGGGGGGGAAGGGGGTGTGGCTGTGCTGACCACATCCCACCCTCCATTACTGCACCCCACCAATGATGCCTGTAGTGGGCAGAGGTAGAGGATGCATAAGCTGGCCGGAAAGCCTTGGTCCTTTCTGGGCTGTTGCGCTGGGGTTTAGTTTAGTTAGTACATAACTGATGTCTGCAATGCGTGTTTGTCATCCAGGTTCTTGTACTACTCCCACCCTACTCCTTGTACTGTGCATCTGACTGCTCTTGTCTATTTGAATGGACAGTACCCTAATTATTTAGTGCATTATTATTGTTACAGTTATAGTTATTGTTATGAAAATGTGCATTCAAAGCAATGGTACAGATTGGCAACACTTGCCACTTTTTCAAGGTTAGAGATAGAATGCTACCATCTTCAGGAGACACTCAACATTAAGCAATAGGCACTTGTTAACTTCAAGCAGCCCATGTTTTCCTCATTTGGCTACTGGGTATAGTTGTGTACAGCTGCACAGTTCTTATAATAAAGTAGAACCCTGCTTAACCAAACTAAGGGGGCATAACCAATGGTGATTATTTTAAGCAGTGAAATGAAAATAATTGTATTTCAATGCATGTAATGAAGTTTAATAAAACACTATTACTGTATACAATTTTAAAATATGCATTATAGTATTTATAAAGAGTGTTAAATAAAATCAACAATTTTTTCCCATGCTTTCTTCTCGCAACACTTACAAACAGCTATGTCACATGACCATTTGATAAGCATTATTTGGTAGACGTTGATTTATGCTTTGTTCTACAAAACACAAGGCAACCTAAGAACAAAAAGTTGTGTTATTAATGGTACTGTAATTCAACATTTTTTATTGATTTGTAGTCTCTCCCATCTTTGCTTTGACTCCCTCATCCACCATCAGCTTTGATGCTTATTACAACATACTTTCTTTTTGCTGACACCTCAAACACAAACCACACTAAGACCAACAGTAAAATAATAGGCCTCAGTGTGCAAGCAGTTAACACATATTATAAAGTTACAGTATTTCATGGAATGTGAGGAGTTTTAGAGTTAAAATTTGAACCGTAACAATTCACAGAAGGTTTGTTTTGATTTGTAGTTAACTCTTCCCTATGTTGTTCCTGTCCAGATTTACACATTTTTACTTTCTCTACTGGTAAGTAGAGGAAGTATTGTATTCCATCCAAAAATTCGATGTCAAGATTTCGTCAGAAATATGTTTTGAGACCCCTGAATTAAAAAAAAGAGCCTATTTAGAAAAAGGCCTGTGTGTGTGTCTCAGTCTGTGGACAGCATAACTCAAAAACGAAAAGTCGGTTAAAAGCCAAAGTTGCATTTAAGTATAATGTCTTTCAAGGATGCGACTTGAAGGTTTTGAAGAAAATAGGTTCACCCTATTTGCAACTTGTCTAGAAGATTGCTGTAGTATGCACCAGTGGCGATTTTACCCTTTTTGAGGTAATCTGTGAGGACGACTCCATGACTGAGAGCATAGCCTTCCCTGATAACTTTTCCACCTTGGCCTTTTTGGGAGGAGGGGAATCATATTTCCACTCCTTGCTCATGGTTTTGGTTTCTAGATCACATTGTTAGATCCAAGATTCATCTATGGTTACCAGATGAGGAAATTCATTCCGTTCCAATAGCATCAACATTTGTTGCACAGCATTTGTTTCTGGAAAGGGGTTTGCAGACATAGAACCCACCATGCAGACACCTTAGACATGCGCAGTTCTTCATGATAAATTTTCCGCATACTAGCATAACTGAGACAGTGTCTTCAAGATAGTTTGAATGGTTGCTTGTCTATATTTTAAGATTAAACACTCCATTCTCTTCACTGTGGCACATTGTCTTCTAGGCCTCACCGTGGCTGACCATTCATCTCTCACCAAAGTAGACCGGGTTCAATCACAGGTGACTGCACATGGGATTTGTGGTGAACAAGGTGACACAGGGGTGGGTTTCCTTTGGGTTCTCTGGTTTCTCCCACTATCTTATTCCACCAGTGCTGTATCTTCATTCCATGTAGCAATGTCACAGCCTGCGGTGCCACATGTAGTAAAAGCAGACATTAAATACTACCAAAAATAATTATGGTCTTCCAGATCTTGGCTCATCTGTGGGATATATGTAACCAGTTTGTAAATTCAAATAGTGTCACAAGATGGACAATCATATCCATAAACTGCCATCATCTCATAATAAATTTCCCAGGCACTGTTCCTACCCTTCAAATGCAGTAACTTTTAGATAATTTTCTCCATTTTATACTTAAATCATATTTGACACTCTCTGTAAAAAAAATAAAGGACTTGATTTTCTGTGTGACTTACCTAGGGACCAATAACACTAACAAAATTTCATCAATATACCATAACTTTTAGGTGGTAATTAGAACTTTAGGATACCCGTCTTAAATGCATGCAATACCATGTACCTATATTGGAAAAGTTCGGGGCAGAAGAACATTGCCAGTAGAATTTAAGCATTTCATACCTTTTTCTTCATTTTTTCATACTTTTTTCTTTTCTTTCTTTGCCATTTTGGTTAAGCCCAAGTCTTGTTTAAGCAGGGCTTTATAGTATCATGATGGATCCTACATCAAATTCTATAACTTGAATATTCTCTATATAGCAGTTGTGACCATGCTGTGACCAAGTGGTTACACCATTTGCCTCTCACCAAAGTGGTCCAGGTTTGATCTCGGGTGACCACATTTGGCATTTGGTGGATAAAGTGGTGCAGCGGCAGGTTTCCCCAGCTATCTCATTTTACTGCTCTATCTTCATTCCATGTATAATCAGTGCTGCAGTGCAGCATGTGGTAAAAACAGGCATTAAACACTACCAAAAAAAAAGTTGCATTAATGCTCATTCTAACCTACTGTGATTATATTTATAAAGGGCTTAATAAACAGTAGAGAGTTAACAGTAGTAGCATATTTTGTAGGGCTGAAACTTAGGTCTTTTTTTAATATGATTGAGTCATTAAGCAAGATGGTAATATCATCAATGAATTCTTGTTAACCATCAAAACAAAGTTTGTAGCTGTGACAAATGTTAACACAGTGATTTGGGAAGAGAGGTGAGACATAAGGCACCAAAAAAACAAAAGAAAAGCAAAATTCTTGACTTAAATAGTCATATGCAAACCATTAAATAAGTTTTATAACTTGGAGAAAGTTGGAAAGTGAGAAAACTAGGAAATTGTTTTCAAAAGTAATCATTCCTGAACTTCAAATGCTCTACTATTATGTTTTAAATGCTCTCTCCTAATTTATTTTTCTGGGATATAAACAAGAAAACAAATTTGTAGAAGAAATTGTAAACTTATTGCTTGAAATATTTAATATTTTATTGTAGTTAAGTGATGTTTCCCTTTGTGAGCTTCATATGTTAACAAGGAGGAGATTGTAATAATCTTTGAACCCTGTATTTAGTATAGAACATGGTAATTTCCCTTGCTAAGTATTAAGCACAAGTCCAAAGTCTGCTACCATTTCTTTTTTGAACATGCCATGCAGTTGTCCATAAATTGCACAGCAGCTCTTGAGGATCTTGTATGGAGAAATTGGAGACGAAAAGTTGATGGGATGTATTCTAAGTTTAATAGACAGTTCTAGCTGAAAAGGCACAATATTGCACCAAAGATTAGTACAAAGCACTTGCCAGTTAGGTTCTGGTAACACCCATTCATGCCGTAAAGGCCAACTTGCTGGAGTGTTGTGCCTTTTCGTTGGTTCCTCTTACAGCTAAAACTTGCTGTAAATCTTTTGTCTCTAATTTGGCCTGGAGAGGTAGTGTGTGAATTTGTGAAAGAAAGCTTACATAATAATTCTTATATTGTGTATGAAAATTGCATTTCTCCTCAGCTTTCTTACTCCTTGCTCCTTGTATTTCTTCCCATTTACAAAGCAATAGCACTTTTACTTCTGCCTCGTTTCCTCCATGACTAAATGCTGCTACCTCCATCTCTCAGATACAAGGCAAATTGAAAAGGAAAGAAGTTGCATATATCCTAGGTTAATAACTTTGTTTCCATAAGACAACTATTCATGCACAATGTGTAATCTTATCAAATATCACATCATTTTCTTGCTTTCTGAAACAAATTATTTTGTCATGAGTATTATGTATAAACTGCATCACTTAAACATGCAAAAACATACATTGTAAATAATTGTTTTTTGTTTTGATGACAACTGCTAGCTCTTATGGACTGTTTTTATATACCACATTTAACATATGTTAATATCTAATTATTTTTATTTTGTTTAATTCAAGTTTCCAACTGAAGATATGGAAGGAAAAAATAATGCTGATGTCATTAAGTGCTGTTTTGAGTTCTTTTAATGAGAAAACATTTTTTTTTAAATGTAAATTGTAATATGCAAATACACTACAGCTGCGTTTTATGCAAGTTAGAGTTGATACTACTGTGCTGTATAACATGTCTCGTAAGATCTGCCATTGTCAAGTTGATAATTATTGCCATGATGAGTATGGGCGTCCTGACAATCAAGAGACCTGTATGTGTAAATATGGCTGAAAGCACAGCAGCTGATCTCCTAAGCCAATTACTAAATTGTTCACTAGAGCTGCAGCCGTATTTAATTAGCTCAGTGGCCATTTCATGATGCAAGCAGTTGTTCAGTTTGCTGCTGTACCTTCCGGTGGGCATTTGTTATTCATCCTTTTCTCCTTACCCTGAGTATAAGGAAGTATTAGGGTGTGGCTCAGTTGGTTAGATGCTGGCCTGCTGATCCCAAGGTTGCGGGTTCAAATTCGGCCCAGACTGGTGGTTTTTAAGTGTGCTTAAAACGACAGCTTCATGTCAGTAGATATACTGGCATGTAAAAGAACTCTTGCAGGACAAAATTCTGGCACATATAATTTTAATTCGAATACATGGCCAATTGATAACTAACAAACAAATACAAACATAATGTTAGGGCCAAGACTCCCAGCGCCATCTGTTGGTTCCACTCGGAACTAGTACAGGTTGCGCAAAAGTTTCAAGACATTTTGTTGTGCTTCGAGATGATTCTCGCTTGAATGCGCTGACCTTTAAATAGGGCAGTTGAGTGCAAGGCCGCAAAGCAAGTGGAATCGAAAGTAAGACCGCGATAAGTGGAAACGATTCGGAAGTGAAACTACGGTGTTATACGGACTGTGTGTAAGGTGCCTTGGTGTTGGAGTAATTGTAAAGTGATTTGTGAGCGTGAGTCACGCGCAGTTCAGTTGTTTGTTATAATTGAAAATGGATAAATTCCTGAATAGATCATCAGAACTATCAACGTCCAGCAGGAGTAGTGGAATAAAGAAACGTTGTTATGACAACAATTATTTGAAATTTGGGTATACTGTGATTGAGAATAAACCACAGAGTGTAATTTGCTTGGAAATTTTGTCAAGAGAAAGCATGAAGCCATCAAAGTTGGTACGTCACCTAAACACAAAATATCCTAATGAAAAAATAAACCCGTGGAATTTATTGAGCGAAAATTAACCCTTTATTGCCTGGTGTGACTTATAAGATACATAAGCTTTTTTTCCTATTTGTACTAGTTTTAACTTTTTTTTTTTTCTGCTATATTCTTGTTATACTGTCTGTCACCAATTAAGAATACATATTTGAGACGGTTTGAATTGTAAAAAAGTATTTTTTTTTTTACAATTTATATTGTAGTTTTTTTTTTTTTTTTTCCCCGTCCTTTACCACAGGCACATTTGACTGCAGTTGCCGAGACTCGAACTCACGACCTCAGGCTTTGAGTGCATGGTCAGCGCACTACGTGTAGCCTTAACGATCATGGCTATCCGAGCCAGCAGGCTGAAGGCCTCTCAGACCGCCTAATCTAAACCGGTTTCGAATTAGAGGAAGAACGGCATATGTAGCAAAATAATTCAGGCAATAGAGGGTTAAGAGCTCTTGAACATCAAAAAACTGCTATAGGACAAATGTCCAACCTAAATGAGAAAGCATTGCTCGCTAGCTATCGAGTAGCTTTTCGTGTGGCTAAAACAGAAAAACCTCAGAGTATTGCCGAAAATTTTATTTTACCATTGGCTCTAGATATAGAAGAGATTATGTTTGGCAAGCAAGAGGTCGAAAAGCTCAAACTTATACCTCTCTCTGACAATACCATCCAAGGCCGGATAAGTAATGTAGTGACTGACATTCATGATCAAGTCAGAAAAAGTAAAGAAAAGTTCTTTTGTGTCCTTCCAATTTGATGAATCAAAGGATATTGCTGGTTGTGCGCAGGTTGTAGCTTTTGTGCGTTTTGAATCCAATGAAACATTAATGGAAGAAATACTATTTTGCAAGGTACTTCCCATGAATACTACAAGTCAGTGCTTGCATGACATGTTCCTTGAAGCTATGCAAGATATGAATATTGATTGGGCACAAAAATGCACTGCTATTTGTAGTGACGGAGCAAAAGCCATGACTGGTGTGAAGAGTGGATTTATTGCTAGACTGAAAGAACAGATGCCAAATGCTTGTTGGATGCATTGTTTTCTCCATTGCCAAGCTCTTGCAGTCAAAACCTTGCCACAAGAATACAGTCAAGTTCTAAATATTATTATTAGCATTGTAAATTCTATTAAAGGAAAAGCGTTGCAGACCCGATTGTTTTGAATCATTTGTGAAGATATGGGGACACTACACCGCAAATTGCTTTACCATACAGAGGTTAGGTGGTTATCAAAAGGCAAGGTACCGACCATAGTTATGGAACTTTGCGTTGAGCTATTAGTATATTTACAGCAAGCCAGGTCACATTACTCTGAATTCATTTCTGACCCAGAATTCCTTTTGAAATTGACTTTTCCTTCTGACTTATTTGAGCATTTAAATAACTTGAATAAAAGTCGTCTAAGGCAGGATGAAAATGTCATTGCAGCAAAAGACAAACTCCATGGCATTATAAAAAAAAATTGAATGGTGGTCATCATCTATAAATCAAAACAACTTCGATTCATTTTCATCGACAGTCTTTCATTGAAGAAGTTGGAAGCGAGATAAACATCAAGTTATCTGGTATATCTGGTATGAAAATGGTGTTAGATAATTTGAAGAAAGAATTGTGACATAACTTCTCAGTGCAAGAGATATCAGATAGCACTGGGCAAAGATGGATCTTAAATCCGTTTTTAAATGCAGCTATAAATGAGCCAAATTTAGCAACTAAGCTCAAGGAGAATCTGCTGATGGGATGTTACACTTGGAATTCAAGTCTGAAAATTTGGATACCTTTTGGTTAAAAAGTAAAACAGAATACCCGGAATTAACAACTGAGGCTTTGAAGTGTTTGATTCCATTTTCTACCTCGTACGTGTGCGAGTTGGCATTTTCATCAATGGTCCAATTTGGAAAATGATTTAATACTTAATGTTGCAAAAATGGATCCACGATGGGAGAAATTGATTAAACAGACTCAAGCGCAACCTTCACATTAAAATGAATGAGTACTTGAAGATTTTATTTTTTGTTAATGTGTTTGTATAAATAATATAACAAGTATCATTTTGTTAACTTTATATCTACCTTTTTAAAATTTGTTGATTTTTTTAATGAGTTCTCTCAACCTCTTGCAACCCTCCTACAGAGGCTTCGCAATCCCCTAGGGGGTCGCGACCCACAGGTTGAAAAACACTGCTCTGAAGAAAGGGCGTAAAATTGTATTCACATATGTACGGGAAACAACTGTTGACTAAAAAAATTGGGCCTATAACTCCTCCATTAATGGCATACCATACACCTGACGAGCTTACTGAGTTAACACATACGAATCATAAATACATGCTGTGCAGTAGAAAACGGATGCTGAGCCATAACTCACTTTGTACAGGACTAAATAATAAAGCACATTGGTAATAATGCAGCTGCACGATATCGTGTCCACTCAATACTGATTGTGAACAGAGCAGAGAAAAACAAGTAATGCCCTTGATCTTGTGTATATCAGCTGCTGGTGACGTGTTTCTGCGTGCACAGTGGAAAAACACCGCTTAGTGGTTCACATGTATTTGGATCTCTCTGTATAATAAATGTGTTGAATGTTAAAAATGAAAAATAGTAACAGTAAAATTAAAGTATAAGCAAGAAGTAAATAGTCAAATAAAATGCCTGGAAATCTTTTCACACAAATTTAAATACACTTGAACAAGCTAATATTCTAAATAAGGAAATAATGAAGCTATTAGTGATGCACAAGCTGAGATATTCCCTTCTCTAGAGTTAAGCAGGGTTTCTCCAGTGGTTGAGGTGACAGACTGACTGGACCCTCTGTGTCAATTGAACATGCTTCCTGCTGCTTCTTCATGATTTACTGCCATGTAATATTGCAAACAGGGCAGTTATGGTGATCAGCATAGAGCAGAATAGCTTTTGCAGCTCTCAGCTATGCACGCTGAGCAAGTGACTGCACATCTGCCTCTGCAATAAATATTCTAGGGTCTGTCGTATAAGATATTTTTAATAAAGAAACAAAAAAATAATCATTTAAAAATAAAAGTACTCTATCAAGCCTGGAGATATAAGATTTGAAGCTTTCATGGCGATGATTATTAATTAAACCTTCTCGGGTTACCAGCCATGTAAGATCTATAAAATTGTTCAAACTTTCAGCCATATTAAATTCCATGATCATCATCAGGAAATTAATAATTAATAAATAAATGGCCATCTCAAAATCATGGCCTTCTTTTAAGTATTCCTGTCCAAGCTGTGCTCAGTCTTAGGCCATTGTCCCTATTAAAATTATTTAGCCGCTAATTTAATTTCAGTTGCCTCTTTTACGAGCCTGTCAAAATTGGTTACTGCAGTTTACAGCTGCAACCTCAAATAAAATTTGTGTTCATTATCAATACTATGCTGTGCTATTGCTGATTTTTCTGGATGTAGTAGTTGGTGTTCCTCATGTCTCTTCGATCACATGACTTGCCTGTCCTATACCGGGTGGAAGGAAAGTCATTACATT
Organism: Tenodera sinensis; assembly: GCA_030765045.1. Taxonomy (NCBI): domain Eukaryota; kingdom Metazoa; phylum Arthropoda; class Insecta; order Mantodea; family Mantidae; genus Tenodera; species Tenodera sinensis. The sequence goes on from CM060966.1 coordinate 178,376,308, forward strand.
AATTTAAACCCGTGGTAGATCTCGGTATTTGGAACACATTTTGTATCTTAGATTTTTGTCTCCGACCATTTCCTATGGAGATATTTTAGTTTTATTGAAAACTACCTGGCAACACTGCAGATTGTGTGGCTGGTCACTTTCCCTAGCTCCATACATAAACAAACAGCGTAATGGTGCATTTTGAAAACAAACTCATACCCTGCTTTGCCCTTCCATGTTTCTGTGACAGTGTAGGCCAATCACAAGCGTTAGCTCCCAAAACATTACCAAAAGGGAAAGCTATTTACATCCACAAACCAGGTCAATTCCCTGAGCAGCCTCAATGCAACATTGTCGACTTACCTCACGTCTGAGAGTGTAGCTCGGAATATTCCTTCACGTCTTTTAAGTGACTAATTATTTTGAAAGCCTGTGTGATGTCCCATAATTACTACCGAAGCTATGTCAGAAATAAGTTACTCTACGCATCTTAAAAGTAACAAACTGTTATCTTTGTACACTCTTGTGGAATTACGCATCCAATTTGTATAAAAAACTATTTATTTTTTTGAAATCGGTTGATTAAAGAAGAAAATGCCATTTTACTTTTTTATTTGTAATGCTTCTATGAAGCACATATTAGAAGGAATGTAATGACTCCCCTTCCACCCTGTATATGTCTTTCCACATTGGCATGGAATTTTGTAGACACCACGTGTTTTAAGACAAAGATTGCCCTTAACCAGTCTCACATACTGTCTCAGGTTTTTTTATAAGAGGAATATCGTTTTAATGTTGTTTTTGAGCATCTGCACAATTTTATTCAAGACTTACTGTAGAAGGGGATAAATGCATTTCCTTTTATATTTTCCATCTTCTGTGTTGTGATAGTCTGTGGAATGGTTTCTGTTATTCTTAACTTTCCAGTGTGCTTGATATGAATGTCTATGTATAACCTTTTGTTTTAAATGTATTAAATAATTTATTTTGTGGGTAAGCGGTCATTGTCTTCAATTTCATAAACCCGAAACAAGGTAGTGAGGATGGTTTTCTTCTGAATTGGATGGTGATGACTTACATCTATATGTGTAACTGGTACATTAGGGCACAGTGTCTACGGAAAAGTTACATCTCATTTGCTTTACACTGGGTAGTCTTATCAAAAAATTGTCAGATATGCCTTCTTTATTGCTATATTATCTTGAGGAAGATTACTGTCATTCCTAGGATATTTTTGCTGAGTGATAGTTTTACTTTATCCTTTTGTAATGTGAAATACTCTAAAGCATGTAGTATGTAAAATAGTTATTAAAGTACAAAGTTTATTTTCTGTAGTGTTTTGGTTTAGAAGCAAATGCGTTTAAGCATACCAGTAATACTAATATAACTTTGATAATCAGTAGTATTTCTATATTGCAAAATATATCTTTTTTTTTTCAAGAAATTTTTCCCTGCAATTGTTATTGTAACTTGCTTAACTCTCCAATTCCATCACAAAGTTCAAGTTAGAAACAAAAGAAAAATACCTTAAGATTAAGTTGGGTTTTATTTATGGGCTGTCTTTTAACTGCTATGGTCCTTCATTCATTCTATATGGGCATTAAAGAGCACTTAATTTTGCTCAGAGGCCTCTTTACAAGGCTTGAGGTTCTTTTCTTCCTCCGTAGCACTACAGCCCAAATTGAGCCTTGGCTCCTCTTAAGCGTTGCCTCCATACTTCCCTAGTACCTGGGCGTAGCTTCGGCCGGCTTTTCTTTTCTTTTCCTTTTTTTAATCAGTGTTGGTTGGTTTTTTTTTTTTTTTTTTTTTTTTTTTTTTTTTTTTTTTTTTTTAACACTTATTTAGATAAACTTGAAAAGCAAAATGTTAACTAAATATAAATTTTCATCTTAATTGTTGGAGCTGTTTCTGTGACGAGACCTTTAATATCCTGGCTTGTTTGTGGAAATTGGCCCATTAACAGAGAAACGATGGCCAAAATAAGGCTTTGACTAATTGTGACTGTTATGCTTAAAATAGCATTTTTTCAGGAATTACACCTATATAGATAAACTTAATAAGCAAAACCCTTTCTGAATACAAAATTTGATCAAAATCATTAGAGCCATTTCCAAGTTAAATGGAATATATATATACAAGAGTTGCTTGTTTAAATATATAAGATTTGTTTTCTCTTTCCAGATTCCTACTACTTAATATGTTTCTCCCCTAGCCATCTCTCCCTTGGTAATACTTGAAGTGGTCCGATTTTATAAAGCAAGCACACATCCTATGTACGAAAATCATCCATTCATTTTGCCATGTTCTTTCTCAGTTTAATTGGTCCAGTCCAGGGCATACGTTAAATTTCTGAGTGATAGGATTTTACAAGGGGGAGACTAGCCACTGAACAAAACCCGAACATGGAGAACTAGGTTATGACCCCTGTAGGCAGGGTGACCAAGTTATACCCTGGGCACTGGGTAGCTCAGGCACCTCAGGGTCGCCACTCCATCTACCATAGTGGTCCCTGAGGGGTGAGATTCTTTTATGTACTGTAAATCTACCACAGCTCCATCGGCTTTACTTCTCTTCCAGAGTTAGCCATGCTAATGGTCTTTATGCCTGAAGAAATAATTGCCCTCCACATGGTTTGAACTCATGACCTTGGAACAAGAGGCTAGCATGTTACTCGTAGACTACGGAGGAAAATGAAAATACCTTGGTCAAACAGCTTGACCCACACGTCTGTCCGATGACATGTGTGTTACTGCCACCAAACCCGCAAACCAAACGTGAATTATAGGTAATAGAAAAAGCCCACCATATTATATTTGAACTACACAAAATGTGCCAGTTATGTTACTTTTTCCTGCCATGTCTTCAGTTGTGAAAAGATAAGGGAAAAAATCCTCAGAAGGTAGCAAGTTTGATTGCAGAAATACATGTTAGCTAAGTGCTCCCAACAATGATCCCTAAACAGTCCTCTGATCACTTTGTTAATTTAATCCTAAATTTTTCAAAGAAAGTGATGTGGAAATGTTTATGGTTTGTTTATAAAGTAGTATTTATGATTAAAGTAATTGATACTTTTTGTTTTTATAATTTTGAAAGTATTATACTGTAATTATTGTAGTGAGATGATCTTTTGGTTAAACCTGTGTTTGCTTCCCACCTGTGTGTTTGCATACAGCATCCAGATCCAAAGAAGATGCAGATCAACCTGACAGGATTTCTGAATGGAAAGAATGCCCGTCTCTTCATGTCTGACCTATGGGAACTGCTGCTATCAGCACAAGATTCAGTTAGTGGTATTCCTGGACAGTTTCTTGAGCAAAAGAAAGAGGAAATAAAGAAGAGAATGGTGAGTCATTGCCCTATTCAGTTTCCAAGAAAAATTGTCAAATATTTTCCACATCACATCACAGTTTGTAGAGCTTAAATATTTTCAAATTAAATGTTTCAGAATTTATAAGTGGTTACTTTCACAATCAAATAGTAATTTCACACATTTCTAAAATGCAGTTGTAAAGCAAGTAGTTTATCTACAAATGGTTTAAGATTTGTTGAGGAAGCTATGATTCATAATTAGGGCTCAGACTTTTCGGGCTAAAATAGGGAAATATTTGTTTTTTACATGCTTAAAATGTCAAATATGTGTCAAAACAAATAAAATATTTTAATACCTAAATGGCTGAGTTAATATAAATGTACGTGGCACTCACTAGACATTCTTGAAAGGAATCGCCAAGTACTGTACAGTTATAGTATATGACAAGCTGCTTCCGTACATTTTCCATCCCATAAGATTGTCAATTGTCACAATTGTCTTGAATTTTGAAAACAATTGCTCCAATTCACAAGAAAATAAGTGTAGCAGAATCATAACATGGAATGTCACTCATATTCACATCAATAATTACTTTCTCTGCTGGTAAGTAGGGGAAGTAATGCAATCCACCCAAAAAAAGATTTTTCCAGAAATATGTTTCGAGACCTGAATAAAAAAAAAAAGCATTTTTAGAAAAAGGTTGGTGTGGGTGGGAGGGAGGGTGGTTGGGTGGGTGCATGCATGTGTGCATGCACGTGCAGCATAACTCAAAAATGAAGAGTTGGTTTTTAAGTTTAATGTCTTTCAAGGTTGCAACACAAAGATTTTGAAGAAAATCCCTGAACTAGCCTTTACATGGAAATTTTTTGAAAATTTTGATTTTCTTGAAGTTTAAGAATTTTTATGACAAATGAAATGTATATTTTGAATTTTCTGGCTATAGCTTATGTAGTCCTGTTTACTCTGGATGACTTTTGAATAACTCGTAAACCGTAAGAGATAGACAAAATATTACTGTACAAAAAATGTTGTTGTTGTTAGCTAATGCTGGATTTCTGACAATGAAGTCATTAATCCTCTTGCTCTCCAATATTTTTCACAATGATACTGAAGAGAGCAATAGCAGTAATACTAACCGTACAAAAAATGTAGATCTTGCTAAAACACAATTTATGTCTAAATACTTTTGTGTGTGTGGAGTGAACCATTTTGGAGATATTCCTTGTTATTTGTCTCAGTTTCGGAAAACTTAAAACATCTGTGAAATGGAACATCGTTCATTTTTTTATATGTTAAGCATGCAAAGAGAACGGAATCTCTAAGCTTTAAAAGATTTGACTATCGCTCAAAGCCTACTGTATTCTAATATTCCCCTTGTACCTACAAGGAAATAAGCAATAAGATAATTTATACAAATGTTTATCTCAACTAACTCCAAGAAGATATAGGAATAAGAGTTTGTAAGAATGGTTAGTACAAGTATTGAGAAAGTCATGTGAATGCAACACATCAAATTGTTTTTTCATCTTGTCCATCCAACACATGAAATTTTACACATTGTGTTAAATCCACCATTTTCTTTTTAAATTTTGTGCTACTGGACTAGAAAAGCATTTGGTTTCTGTCTGTCTTTCTGTCTCTTCCTCCCACATCCTCAACTACTTGAACTGCCTCTCTAAAGGCATTCCTACTGATTCCAGTTTCTGTATGGAATCACTACACTTGTTAAGAAATGATAGCATACATTTCCACAAATATGGGTTTCCTTTGTGATTAACTTGTTCTTTGAGTGCTTGATAGTAAGTAGCCATTGGGGTAATTGTCTCTGAGTGAGGCTGCCTTTGTGGTTTAGCCGGAGAGCTACGAATTGGTTGGAGAATTCAATGTTATTCTGGCAGGTTGTCACAGTAGCTTAATGGTTAGAGCCCTTGCCTGGTAAGTGGTTCAAATACTAAAAATGTGCTTTGTTAGGTTTAATCTTAAGCTGATTCATAATAGCGAAGAGCAGTAATCAGCATCTTCACAGTTAAGAAATTATTGAAGGCAAGAAACAGCCACTAAAGCTCTGTCTAGATGCAAGCTGCGAAAATGAAATTCTGCCATATGTATGAAAATGAAGTGATATATGCCTTAGCCTCAAATCCTGACATCTGCACATGGGCTCTTTTGTTGAAAACATGTTTCGTTTATGTGCAACTCAAAACTGCCTATTGCCTCAAAAACTGCAAAGAACAGCAGAAACCAGTAGAAATAAACAAAGAATAACGAACAGCTGAATATACAAGGGTTGTCCTTAAAATAAGGTTCCCAAGGATCTGCAGTTGCGAAGAATGCTGTTACAGGAGATCCAGCAACACCGGCGTGTAGCTTGGTTCTCCTCCCAGTACCCCACCCTGCAAGCTGTCTGTGACACTCAAGTCTTGGCTTGACAGCTGTTAGAAATGGAGCTTCCACTCCTCCTGCCAGGTGAGAATTATGCTCCGTGATGTGTTTTTTGTGTGCAAAAAGACTGCACTGGTGGACATTCATTCCCAACTTTGTGAAGTGTATGAGCATACAACACATGCACAAATGGTGCAGAGAATTCAAAGACGGGCATACAGACGTCCAGGACAACCAATGTTCTGGGTAGCCATTGGTTTTGGATGAAACGATTATGAAAGTGGGAGAATCAATGCTGAAAGATCAAAGGGTGATGGTTCAGGAGACTTGTGAGATGACCCCTGATGTCAGCAAGATATACATTTGCAAAATTCCAAACTCTAAATGGACAGAAGAGAACCTCCCCCCTTCAATCCTTAAAACTCATAGTAGTTTCCTAGAAAAGGTAACACAGATTAAGTCCAAATTGAACATTCCTAACACCAGAGAAAATCTACTTATAAGAGAAAATCCATTGGAATTATTGCAACCTACCTTCAGTTTGGAATTAATAGAGGAAATAAGTAAATCAGACACACCAAAAGAAATACAAAAACTTCTAGCTCTGGAAACATTCAATACTAGGTATCCCACAGAAGAATGGCTGCACATATATACTGATGGATCCTCCACGGAAAACCTTACTGGAGCTGGAGTTGTGTGTTCACATTTTTCCTTTTAGAGGCTATACACATTGCTCTCCAACAATTATTAAGTCTTCCCTTAAATAAATTTAACAAGGCAGTAATTCTTTCAGATTCTAAAGCTGCAGTTCAGGGAATATGTTCAAATACTACAAAGAAGTCAACAAAAATTAGAGAATTCTACAAAATGTTAACACAACTCCAAAAAGTTAATAAGACTGTTCATCTCCAATGGATTCCAGCACACTGTGGAGTCATGGGGAATGAAGCTGCAGACTCACTTGCAAAGAAAGGCACAACAATAAAACAAAAGTCTAAATTCAATTTCTCATATTCCTCAATAAAACACTTGATCATTAAAAAATGTTCTCATTCATACCTACAAGAAATAGAAACAAATGCAAAAGATAAAAAATGGATTACACTACTTTCCAACCCAGATATAATCCCCCAGAGACCAAGGAAAACAGCGGTTGCAGCCTTCCGACTACTGACAAATCACGACTGCTTAGCTAGTCATCTCTACAGAATAGGTATCTCAGCTTCACCAATATGTGTCCTGTGTAACGATCCAGCAGAAATGAACGAAGACCACTTGAAGACCTGTGAAGCATTAAGATCAGAAGAAACTACAGTTCAAAAGTATTGGAAAGCACGAATGCTAATGGCTTCATTGCCAGATACAAGGCACTAGAAAACAACAACATTTGCAAAATTTTGACCTGTCATTTAGGGTATACCAAGGTGGGTGGAGGCATGCTCACGAAGGGAGTTCATTTTCATCAGGACAATGCTCGTCCACACACTGCCCATGTGACAACCAATCTCATCAACAAATTTAGATGGGATATTGTCATACACCCTCCTTACGGTCCAGACCTAGCCCCAAGTGACTACCATCTCTTCCCTGACTTGAAGAAACACCTGTGTGGGACGCATTTCAGAACTGGAGAGGAACTGAAAGACACTGTTTTAAACTGTCTTTGCCACGTGGCGGGAGAGTTCTACGATGCAGCCATACAAAAGATGGTACACCACATGCAAAAATGCATTGATCAAAATGGCGATTATGTCAAGAAATAGGAAAAAGTCTAAGCTTTCCAAAAATGTATTATTCAATGACAAATGTTTTTCATAGTGAAAAAAAATAAATTGGGAACCTTATTTTACAGACAACCCTCGTATGCCATTAAAAAGGAATGAAAGCTTGGCACTTCTGGAAGAATCTGAAGTAGTGACAGTTGTCGCTTAAATTTTGACTTGAACTAACCCATGTTATGTTAGCTGAATTGGAAGCACATGAAAAAAAATAGTATTGGTTAGTTATAATAAGCAAATGAAATCTCATTGTACAAAATTTACTTTCCATTTTATTATTGGTATGCATTCCCATTGTTGTTACTGGAGTATTGTGAATTATCTATAACCTTTTCAGGTAGAATACATTTTCTTAGTCTGTCATATGTAAGCAATAGAGAAAGTAAAAACAAGTCTACCTCAAATGTTTTCCTTTTTGTCATATACATGATAATTGACTTATGTTAATTATTGTTGCAGGAGGAGCAGGACCGGATACAGGAGGCACTGAAAAATAAGTTGGAGAAGGGAAAAGAAAAAGACGATAGCAAGGATAGGAAACGAGATAGGGACAGGTGTGTGTTACCCTGTTAGTTTGGTGTGCACCATGTATGTTTATTTGCTCTTATAGTCAGTGCTGCAAAAGTAGAGTCCTTTATTGTTTGTAGGCTCCATTTACTTGAAGCAATCATTGATGGTGTTACACGTGATAGGAAAAGGGGGCCGAAACGTTAGCCAAGAAAAAAAAAATGTTTGTTGGTAGAGATAATGAAAATCTATTTAAAAATACACATTGTAAAGCTGTTGGATAAGGAGAAAGTGCCTGGAAACTTGTGATGGTTGAGTTTAAAATGCTTCAAGCAATGTTACTGTGCCAAAAAGCAATTTAAAACTTTCTAGAAGGACCTGAAAGTGAAGGTTAAAAAGAAGAAAGTCATGGAAACACTTAAAACAGGTGCTAGTTCCAGACAAGAAACATTAATGATACTGAGTTTTAATAATTGAAATAAAGCCTCAAGTATCTTCCTTTCTTAGAAGTTTGAAAAAGTGTTGTTATAATCAATTTAGTTTAAAAGTTGAGTCAGTTAATAACACTAAACAATACTTACATTATTATTTTCCAGAACACGTTTCGGAGGTTAACTTCCCTCCATTATCAACCGGACAATAACTGGGTTTCTATGGTGCAGATTGCAATGCTTTTTCTAGTGTTTCTTCTGTTAACGTTTCAAGGAACTTGCTGAAAATATCTTTCTGGGGAATGTCGAAATTAAATACTCGGTTTCTATTTTTTAAAATGAAGATTTGTTCCCATGTGGACAGCTCTTGTTTTCTGGTTATGTGTTTGAGGAGTTTCAGTTCTGGCTTTATGTCATGATTTTTATTCCAAAAGTGAAAGGCAACTGCTGATTTTTCCAATTGTTTGCTCTTGATGTTCCTAACAGGCTCCTTGGGTCTAATTTCTAAATTTCTTTTGGTTTTTCCTATGTATACTTCATTACAATCACTGCATTCAATTTGGTATATGCTAGATTTTTTACTTTCTCTACTGGTAATTAGGGGAAGTATTGTATTCCACCTAAAAATTTGATGTCGAGATTTCACTTGAAATACATGTTTTGAGGCCCCCTGAATCCAAAAAAAGCATTTTTAGAAAAACGTCTGTGTCAGTCTGTGGACAGCATAGCTCAAAAACGAAAAGTCAGTTAAAAACCAAAGTTGGTATTTAAGTTTAATGTCTTTCAAGGATGCGACACGAAGATTTTGAAGAAAATAGCCCCACCCTAAACTACCCTTTACATGGAAACTTTTTCGAAAATTTTAATTTTCTTGAAAATGGCTCTAACGATTTTGATTAAAATGTCGTATGTTTGAGATATTTTTATGACAAATGAAATGTATATCTTGAATTTTCTGGCTATAGCCCCTGTAGTCGTATTTACTCTGGACGACTTTTGCATAACTGGTAAACCGTTAGAGATAGACCAAATTATACTATACAAAAAATGTAGATCTTGCTAAAATACACAACTTATGTCTCAATAAATTTTCTTGTAGGGTGAACCATTTCGGAGATATTCCTTGTTATGTGTGTGAGTTTCGGAAAATTTAGAACTTTCGTGAAATGGATCATCGTTCATTTTCTTTATATGTTAAGTGTGCAAAGACAACAGAATCTCAAACATTTGACTATCACACAAAGCCTACTGTATTCTAACATTCCCCTTGCACCTACAAGGAAATAAGCAATAAGATAATTTGTACAAATGTTTATCTCAACTATCGCGAAGAAGATATAGGAATAAGAGTTTGTAAGAATGGTTAGTACAAGAGTAGAGAAAGTCATGTGAGTGCAACACATTAGATTTTTATTAGATGGAATAGCATCTTTGATGTTTGAAAGCAGCAGGTTTTTTTATGGAGTAATGGTTTACTGGTGCTAGCTGAATGTTGTATTCCTTGAACACTTTTTTGAATTTATCATTTTTTTTTTTTTTTTTTTTTTGTGCTATTTCAATTATTTTGTAATATTCTGTTTTGTATTCTTCTGCTGAAAGAGCGATGTTCACCAATCTATGTGTTAAACTATTGAAAATTGTTTGTTTATGGCTTCTTGGATTGTAACTATTAGCTTTTATGTGGTTGTCTGTCTGCGTTGGTTTTCTGTGAATACCGAAATTTATTCTATCCTTGTTTTTTATTATTTTTAGATCCAAAAATGGTAATTGATCATCTTTTTCAACTTCCACTGTGAAATTTATGTTTTTGTCCTGTATTTTTAGAAGTTTTAATGCATCACTGGTGTGTCTTTTTGGAACTACTGCTAATATGTCATCTACCTACCACTGCCAGAGTATGAACATCCACGGGAAACCTTTTGTGATCCTTATTTCTAATGAACTTGAGACAGAATATTAGAAGACCCCAAAAGAAAATCGTTTATGTGAATATTTGTTAGGAGTGTAATTTGTTTTTTGATGTTGGTATGAGTTGGTTAAATGACGAAAACGTGTTACTAATGTTCATTGTTACGAACAATTAAGTTTGTTTAAAGACGTCATAAATATTTACGTATTTAATTTTAATATATATGTATTTTAAATGTGTTCAATATTAAAAGCGAAATCAGGATAGCTAAAGATCGCTTCCCTAACAATGCAGGAACTATTTGATGAACGCACGGATGTACACGTGGCAGTCGGAATGAAAGAATCGGGACTAGCGCCTAAATATTCAAGGTGATAAGAGGTATTTTGGTAGCGTGTGAACATTGTAGAACGTTTACCAGACTTTCATCAAGCTTTTGTTCCACTTTTTGAAAAAGTGGAAAGACTTAAATAATCTAAAATGGTGCTAAGAGGATTTATTAAATGTAAACTAGAGAAAAAGTGTTAATAAAATAATACATTGTGGTGAAGAAACATCGAGTGATTTTTCATTCCATCCGTTACCACGCCCTGAGGGAAATAAGAGCCACATCGCTCAAAATTGAAGCAACACTTCAATAAAAACAGCACCAAACTCATATAAATATCTACCAAGAATGGTGAGAGAGGGTTGCCCATTGCTAAACCTGAAGTTTTATGGAAATACTTTGTTTGGAACTGCAAGAAATTCTAGGTATTCTGGCAATTTCTGATGATGACATTCGTGATCATTTAAATGTGTACTAGGACTTCAGGCATATACCTACAAACTGACAAAAAATTAATTGCTTAATTTTATTTTTGGGTGGTGATAATTAAAACTTTAAAGCTACCCCGCATACTACAGTTTAGTTGTCTTCCACACATAGTTCTGTGGTAATTTATTCCAAAAGGAGTAAAGTTCTTCAGAAGCAGTTTATTCTCATATACAAGCATAACTTCACGGTTAACTTCAACAGTAGCTGCTCAGAAGTAGATCTTACTGTAGTTTGTGCATGCCACCCTTAATTTCTAAAAATACACATGTTTTGATTTGCCATCTAACTTGTTTCAGGAAGAGAAGCAGATCACGAGATCGACACAGGGATCGAGATCGTGACAGAGACCGCGACAAAGACAGGAGAGACAGGGACAAAGATAGGGAAAGGGAACGAGAAAAGGATCGAGAGCGAGAAAAGGAAAGAGAACGTGAGAAAGAGAAAGAACGTGAGAAGGATAAGGACAAAGACAGGGAAAGAAAAGAGAAGGAGAATAACCACAGATCTCCGTCCAGATCTCCAAAGAGGTAATGTAAAATTAATCTTCAGTATAACTAAAGAATATGGCATAACTGATTCTGTTACTATAAAGCCCTAAGTGACACGATTGAACAGCTAATATCTATAGAGCTTTGGTCATTTCAAAATATAACAGTTCCTAACAAATTCAGAATTTTTGTATTTCACACAATTTATGTCCAACTAAATTTTTTTTGTATGGTGAACCATTTCAGAGATAATCCTTGTTATTTGAGGGAGTTGTGGAATGTAAACTTTCGTCAAATGGAACATCATTATTCATTTTTTTTATGTCTTAGCCGTGCAAAGAGAACAGAACAAAATAGTAATAATGAATAAACCAAATTACATAGAAAAAATGGAAATTATGCTAAATAATAGTAACTACGAAAAAATCAGCAAAAACCCGCTAACCACTTGTGTTCAAACCTTTGAAAAAACTATACAAAATTCAAGCATAATACCAAACAAATATGCATTTAAACCAAATAATCCAACCGTACCCAGAATCTATGGTTTACCCAAAATACACAAGCCAGACATTACCATGAGACCCATAATTAGCAGCATAGATTCACCAACTTACAAACTGGCAAAAAGGCTATCTAATAAATTTAATTCATTTCCTAAATTTGAAAGTTTAAGCATAAGAAACAGTTATGAACTAATAGAACATATCAAAGACTTCAAATTAACAGAAGAGGACACCCTTGTCTCCTTTGACGTAGAGTCACTATTTCCCAGTAGACCAATAGAAAAGCTCCCATCACTGATCAAAAATTGGCTCAAATCACTTGGAATGTCATTGTCAGAAATTGCAGAATACATAAAACTCACCAAATTATGCACAGAACAAAATTTCTTCCAGTTCCAAACAAAGTATTTCCGTCAAACTTCAGGTTTAGCAATGGACAACCCTCTCTCGCCATTCTTAGCAGATATTTACATGAGTTCATTGGAAATAAGGATCACAAAAGGTTTCCCGTGGATGTTCAAACTCTGGCAGCGATATGTGGATGATATATTTGCAATAGTTCCAAAAAGACACATCAGTGACGCATTAAAACTTCTGAACATACAGGACAAAAGTATAAATTTCACAGTGGAAGTAGAAAAAGATAATAAATTACCATTTTTAGATCTAAAATTAATCAAAAACAAGGATAGAATAAATTTCGGTATTCACAGAAAACCAACGCAGACAGACAACTACATAAAAGCTAATAGTTACAATCCAAGAAGACACAAACAAGCAATTTTCAATAGTTTAACACATAGATTGGTGAACATCCCTCTTTCAGCAGAAGAATATAAAACAGAATATTACAAAATAATTGAAATAGCACAAAAAAAACGGCTTTCCCAAAGAATTAGTAGATAAAAAGGTAAAACAAGCAGAAAAGAAAAAATTATTAAAAGAAACTACAACTCTCACAGCAGCAAAAACAAAAATGATATTCAAAAAATTCACATATCATCCATGGGCCTTTGATAAATTAAAAAGGTGTTCAAGGAATACAACATTGAGCTAGCAGCAGTAAACCATTACTGCATAAAAAACCTACTACTTTCAAACATCAAAGATGCTATTCCACCTAACAAAAAATCTGGCATATACCAAATTGAATGCAGTGATTGTAATGAAATATACATAGGAAAAACCAAAAGAAATTTAGAAATTAGATCCAAGGAACACGTTAGAAACATTAAGAGTAAACAATTAGAAAAATCAGCAGTTGCATTTCACTTTTGGACAAAAAATCATGACATAAAGCTAGAACCAAAACTTCTTAAACACATAACCGGAAAACAAGAACTGTCCACATGGGAACAAATCTTTATTTTAAAAAATAGAAACCGAGTATTTAATTTCAACATTCCTCAGAGAGACATTTTCAGTAAGTTCATTGAACCGCCACCAGAAGAAACACCAGAAGAAGCATCACCATCTGCACCATCAAGCACCATGGAAACCCAGTTATTGTCTGGTTGATAATGGAGGAAAGTTACCTTCGAAACGCGTCCCGGAAAAATATGTTGTAAGTGTTGTTCAGTGTTATTAATTGACTCACCTTTTAAATTAAATTAATTACAACAACACTGTTTTCAAACTTCTATGAAAGGAAGATAGAATTTGAAAGCTTTAAAAGATCTATCACTCAAAGCTTACTATATTCCCATATCTAATATGAAGCTAATTTTGAATTACAGTAAACCTGTTTTAGTAAGAGCATATATAAGCTCCTGGTACATACCATAAAAGAGTGCATCACAATCATAAGAGTTCTCTTGCAGGTCTGCCTGGTCTTCGGTAGTCGATAAAACGCTTTCATAAATTTTTGTTTTTGCGCACTCATCACAAGTAATATTTAACATGTTGCATATATATAATAATGATGAAGTTTAGCTGAAATGGATGAGAAAAATGAATTTCAGTCCACAGAAAGATAAGATTTTGTAATTCCTTAGTGCTATTAACTCAGCTGTGAAATTCATTTTTTCTTTTTCGGAATTCTCTTTTCGTTTTTCTTTTTAGTTTTATCCCCTTTTCTTTCTTTGATAGTTGTAACGATTTCTCAAACATTCTCACCTTTTTTTAATTATTTATTCACCCTTACACTGCTTAACAGAAGTTTAGGTTCATCAATTTTGGATTTAATGATTTGAGTACAAAATCTTGCACACCTTGGGTTGAGCTAGGCCCTGGGCTAAGTGCTTTTATTAGGGTAGCCCTTCAGTATAATCACCTTTTACATACACATTTCTCATGCTCAGAGGTGTCACCACACCCTGCCCTCACACATTAAGCCACCAGACACCTTGCCCTCACACATTGCCACCAAACACCTTGCCCTCACATTATGACACCACACGTCAGCACACCCTACCTCACATTACGCTACTGCACCTCTCCTCACACATTATGCCACCACTCTCCACCCCACACATGCCACCAGTCTCCACCTCACACATTATGCCACCACACCCACCTCACATTACGCCACCAGTCACCACCTAAAACATCACACCACCAGTCTCCAACTCGCACATTATGCCACCAGTCTCCACCTCACACATTACGCCACCAGTCTCCACCTCACACATTATGCCACCAGTCTCCATCTCACACATTACGCCACCAGTCTCCACCTCACACATTATGCCACCAGTCTCCACTTCACATTATGCCACCACACCCCACCTCACACATTACGCCACCAGTCTCCACCTCACATTATGCCACCAGTCTCCACCTCCAACATTATGCCACAAGTCTCCACCTCACATTACGCCACCAGTCTCCACCTCACACATTACGCCACCAGTCTCCACCTCACACATTACGTCACCACACCCCACCTCACACATTACACCACCAGTCTCCACCTCACACATTAAGCCACCAGTCTCCACCTCACACATTACGCCACCAGTCACCACCTCACACATGCCACCACACCCCACCTCACATTATGCCACTACACCACACCTCACATTACGCCACCAGTCTGCACCTCACATGCCACCAGTCTGCACCTCACACATGCCACCCATCTCCACCCCACATTATGCCACCAGTCTCCACCTCACACATTATGCCACCACGCCCCACCTCACGCATTACGCCACCAGTCTCCACCTCACATTATGCCACCACACCCCATCTCACACATGGCACCAGTCTCCACCTCACACATTATGCCACCAGTCTCAGAGATTGGTGATTAAAATGAGCATCAGTGTCTATGGTAACAAATTTGAGCTTTGAGAATGAGTTGGAGTCAACTTGAAACTTGTTAGCACCAAACAACTTGAATATTACTAAGATAAATGAAGCTTTTGGTTTCTAATTTGTTTTTACTTTAGATTAGTGTAATCCATTTTTTATCTTTGGCATTTGTTTCTATTTCTTGTAGGTATGAATGAGAAAATTTTTTAATGATCAAGCATTTTATTGAGGAATATGAGAAATTGAATTTAGACTTTTGTTTTGTTGTTGTGCCTTTCTTTACAAGTGAGTCTGAAGTTTCATTCCCCCATGACTCCACAGTGTGCTGGAATCCATTGGAGATGAACAGTCTTATTAATTTTTTGGAGTTGTGTTAACATTTTGTAGCATTCTCTAATTTTTATTGACTTCTTTGTTGTATTTGAATATATTCCCTGAATTGCAGCTTTAGAATCCGAAAGAATTACTGCCTTGTTAAATTTATTTAAGGGAAGATGCAATAATTGTTGGAGAGCAATGTGTATAGCCTGTATTTCTCCATCATAATTTGTTGTGTCTCTGCCAACAGAATGATAAAAGGAAAAATGTGAACATCTAACTCCAGCTTCAGTAAGGTTTTCCGTGGAGGATCCATCAGTACATACGTGTGTAACCATTCTTCTGTGGGATATCTAGTATTGTTTCCAGTGCTGGAAGTTTTTGTTTCTTTTGGTGTGTCTGATTTACTTATTTCCTCTATTAATTCCAAAACAAATGTAGATCTTGCTAAAACACACAATTTATGTCTGAATAAATTTTTTTGTAGAGTGAAGCACTTCGGAGATATTCCTTGTTCTTTGTGACAGTTTTGAAAAACTTAAAACTTTAGTGAACTGAAACATTGTTCATTTTTTTATATGTTAAGCGTGCAAAGAGAATGGAATCTCCAAGCTGTAAAAGATTTGACTTATCGCTCTAATATTCCCCTTGTACCTACAAGGAAATAAACAATAAGATAATTTGTACAAATGTTTATCTCAAACAAGAATCAAGTGTGAAGTGTGCACTATTTGCTGATGTCTTAGTAATGTGGACTTCAAAACCGAAAAACAAAAGTACAGAACTAGAAAAAACCATGCAACAATCCTTAAACAACCTACAAAAGTGGACCAAAGAAAATTTAATGACTGTTAATACAACAAAATCAAACTACCAAATCTTTTCACTAAGAAAAAACCCACTAAAAATAAAACTAAATTTTGAGGGTCAACAAATACCAGAAACAAAGGAAGCAAAGTATTTAGGAGTTACATTTGATACCAAACTTACATGAACCAAACAAATAGAAAATCTAATACAAAGAGCAGAAAGGCGCCTTTCACTGTTAAAACGTCTAACAGGAATGTAGTGGGGATGTTCCAGAGCAACTCTTAACACAACATACAATGTATATATAAAGCCATTATTTACTTACTGCAGCGAAGTTCTTGTAACAGCAAACACAAACAAAGTTCAAATCTTTCAAAAGCAAAGTCTGAGACTAATTACAGGTGCTATCAAAACCACACGAATAGCAGCTATGGAAATGCTAACCAACCAATACCCCATTGAATATGAAATAGAAAAAGCGACTCTTATTCAACACGAAAAGTTGATCAGACTCCCATTCAATACATGGCACAAGAGAAATTTTACACATACACTAAAGACTCAGGAGAGCTTTCTCTCCAAAATTCATGACATCAAGAAGAATGTATACCTTCCTAATTCAAAGGAAAACTTCATATCTAAAGTCAATCCAACACATACATTAGACATCACATATTATTTACACCTGACAGAAGAAGTTAAGAAAAGTGATACTCCAACTAGTGTTCTAAAATTATTGGAATTAGAGACAATCCATACTAGATTTTGAAGCTGTAAAATCGTTGTGTCCTGGTTATTCGATCGCCATTTGAAGCTGAAGTCGTTGGTGACGTGGTGTTGCCCTTCGATGTAGCTCGCCCCGGCTAGTTCTGCAAGAAATCTCTTTATCTCGGGTTTGCGTAAGTGTAATGGACAACCCAAGAACAACTTTGCACATTATTTATTTCCTATTTAAATATTTTCAGGAGTTATGCCGAAAATATTTGTATCTGTAGAGGCATCGCGCTCACATCCGCGCAGCGCGACCTCCCGTACTGGTCTCTCGTTGAGTAGTGACCGACGCTTTCTCTTACCCACGCTAAGAAAAACCGTTCTCTTCCATTTGAATGTCATGACGTCATCCAAGAAAGCCTCGTATCCAAAATGCTATTTCCTTTTCCCGCAATTTAGAAATGTCCCTTTCTATTATAACATGTTCTTTTATGAATTTCGAATATATAATTACCTTTTTAGGATTAAACGATGTTTACTTTATATTTTATTAAATATATCGCGCGACTTTTAAGGTTGGTAGACTTGACTTTCGAACGTGTATTTAAACTATGTGGTATGACGTCATGACTCGTTAATTTCAAACCAATAATGCGTTTATACTACAAATTTAACGACTATCATTTACTCATATCTTGCTCACCTTACAACACTTTCTGCTCTATTATCTATTTATGTTATTACTTAACACTTATCGCAAATCTCATATCCGGCAATTAAATTAAAACGTGTCTTTTTCAAAAGCCCATTCGATCGGAAATCTAAATTTCGGTATCAAATGCCCCCATTTATGTTATTTTATTATTTTATAATAAAATAATGTAAATGTCTTGCCCGAAAGAAAAATTAAAAATTACTCCTGTATTTTGAATAATCGGCAACACTCCCATTATATACAATTTTCAATTACACTGTTTTTGAAATTGGTTATTAACACATTTTCTCATTAATCTTTTTAACATGACAAACAATTGTACACTTGACTAAACATTAATCCTTAAATACTAATTACAATATGTTATGGTTTCTTCTGTGAAGCTTTTATATAAAGGTTAAATTTCAAGAGTCTTTCTTTATACTTCCTTCTTTTAGTTCATGTTTGCTCACTTCGCTCTCACTATCACTTGCACTGTGATTTTTCACTTTTGTTATTGTAACACATATCTGTACTATATCCTTTAAGCACTAAAATGTACATATATTTATATAAATCCATTACACTCTTCAGACAAGTTCTTTCTTTGTCTTGCTGTGATAACTATCTATACATCTAAATATTTTAACAAATGTTTACAAAGTAAATATTCTGTTTTCTCTCTATGCGGAGATGAACAATCTAACAATCTTTCTGAAGCTGTTGTTGTGAGCTCTATACAATATATTTTTAAGCTCTTTGTAGTAGATAGCAATTCACATTCTGCATTTTTCATGAATATGTAAGTACCTGACCAATATATGATTTTCAAGTAAGCTAACATTTACATTTTATCTCAAAGCTGATTGGGCGCCAATAGACAAATGACATTTCCAATTATTTTTTTTTTTTTTTTTTTTTTACATTAAATCAAGGTTCCAAGGCACCACACGGTTTCTTGTATGGTCGAAGGAGTTGTTTATGCCATCTTCCCAGACATTTTTCATTTTTCACATCTTTTAATTCATAGGTATGATAACCAAATTTTGATATAATTTCTGCAGGACCTTTATATAACAATTCCATCCTTTTGTTCCTACCTCTCAAGGCACTTGATAACTTATGGTCTTTAACTAGTACCCAATCGCCTATCTTAGGTTCCCATTTATGTTTTCTACTCTTTTTCTTTAATTTTCGCTTCTCTGCCTTTTTCTTGATTCGTTCAAAAGCAATTTTCGCTCTTTCTTCCTCACTTAACTGAATGTCATTAATTTTCAGTGTTTTTGGTACCCCGATCAATATTGGTTCTGGTTCAATTCCTAACATTAATTTTATTGGTGCAAATCCAGTAGTTACATTAATGGTGTGATTGATAATCTTTTCTATCAATGGACAATATTTCACCCAATCCTTGTGATTATGATGTGTAAGTACACGTAAATAAATTCCTATATCTCGGAGGACACGTTCTGTTGGATTCCCTGATGGAAAGTATGAGGAACAATGATATAACTTTATCTCATGATTTTCTAGGGTTTCTTTAAAGATTTTGCTCCGATGAACTGTAGCATTATCTGTTAAGATTGCCTGAATCTTGCCATATTTAGGCACATAATCTTTTATTATCTTTCCTACACATGTTTTGCTGCTGATATTCCTAACAGGATAAATTTTAATAAATTTACTAAAAACATCATGAAGAACAAACATATATCTACATCCAAATTGTCCTACTGGTAGCTCCCCATGTGCATCAGCAGTAACTAGTACATTTTTCCCTTCTCTTATGATTGTCTGAGGTTCTATATCAAATTTGATATTAAATGGTTTGGCCCTTTGACATAAATCACAGCTTGAACATATTTTTCTCACTTTCTTTGCCAAATGTTTTATATAAAAATGGTCACTAATTACCATGATTAGCTTTTCACTACCTGTATGAGCTAGTGTTTTGTGATAAGCAAGTATAAGTTTCTCTTGTAAAGCTTTTGGTACCATTACTTTCCATTTAGGTTCAATTCTTCCATGAAATTTATAGATTTTTCCCTCATAAATACCTATATTATCTTTTAGATTTTCTGTGATTGGTTGTGCCTTTTCTCTCAATTTCTTAAGTTCATCGTCCTCTGTCTGTAATTGTTCCAAATTTCGAAATTCTTTAGCTAATTGAGTCCCTTCTAAGGTTTTCAAATATAGTATGGTTACATCATGTTTGTTGTCACTAATTGTATCTGGTATTGTATAATTGGTTTTCATCCTTGATAACAAATCACTAAAAATATTTTGACTTCCTGCTATGTGTTTGATTTCTATGTTATGGGATGTGATCTCATGTATATATCTAGAAATACGTGTGCTTGTGAGTTTGCAAGAGTTCATAAATGCCAAACTAACATGATCTGTGTAAACTATTACTGGGTTGTTATATACATATTGCTTAAATTTTACAAGTGCAAAGTAAATAGCTGCTATCTCTTTTTCTGTAGTGCAAGCCTGTGATTCAGTCCTTGAAAGCCCCCTTGAAGCTACAGCAATGAGGTGATCTTTTCCTTCCTCATCTTTTTGTAATATGACACTACCATAACCAAGTCCTGAAGCATCCGTATAAATTATGTAGGGGAGATCTTCCCTAGGTTTTTCCAATAAAATTGACGCTGCAAACAATGTTTTTACCTTTTCGAAAGATTCTTGTTCTACTGATGACCATTGCCATTTTACATCTTTTCTCAATAGTTGTCTTAATGGGGCTACTACGGTTGCATATTCCAGGATAAATCTTGACTGATAATTTAGAATACCAAGAAATCTTCTCAATTGTTTTATATTTTTAGGAGCTGGTATTTTATTTATGCTTTCAATTCTGTCGGGATTAGGCCTGATTCCCTCATTTGAAATAACATAACCTAAAAATTCTGTCTGTTTCACAAAGAATGCAGTTTTACTTGGCTTTATTGTCATGTTTGCTTTCTTTAACTGACTAAGCACATAATTGATATGATTTAAATGATCCTCTATATTTTCTGAAAAAATTACAAAATCATCCACATACTGAGCTACAAATTTCTTTATGGTTTCTCCAAAAATTTCATACAAAGCTCTTAATAGTGCACTACCACTGGTATTCATACCAAAGGCGCAAACTCGAAACTGATATAATATTCCTGAATGTAAAAACGCTGTATATTTTCTTAAATCTTCTCTAAGTGGGATCTGCCAAAAAGATGCTGTAAGATCTAGAGTAGAAAAAATTTTGCCCTTCTGCAATTTGTTCAATATTACCTCTACACTTTCTGGTCTAAATCTATCAGGTTTACAATGTTGATTTAGTTTTCTCGCGTCTAATGTCACCCTAATCTTTCCATTGGCCTTATTTACAATACATAGGGGATTCACAAATTCTGAATTCGAAATCTCAATAACCTCATCTTCTAACATTGACTTTATAACTGCATCTACCTCTTCTCTTATTGTACTAGGGATAGCTCTCGCTTTATGTGTAAAAGGTTTGATGGGTATCATCTCAAACGAATGAGTATAAATATTACATTTACCAGGTTTCTCAGAGAATACTTCTTTATTTCGGATTAATATTTCAAACAATTTATCCCTCTGTTGTTCATTTAGTTGATCAGCCTGAGTTACTTTTTTTCTCAACAATTCTTCTAAGTCTTCACTACTCTCCCTATCATAGTACCTAGTTGCATCAGAAACCCTCAAATTGTCTATGAAATCATTTTTATCCCATTCTACATTTTCTTTATTATCGACACTGTACTCTTTGACATTTACTTCAGTTAATTCCATAGCTCCTACTTTAACATATTCTACAAAGAATGTATCCCCTTGGATTTCTTCTTCCTCTTTTTCTCTTACAATAGTTTCTGAACTACTATCTTCCACAAAAGGCACTATAATGGTCTCATCTTCAACTTTCATTTCTAGAATCATGTTTTTAAAATTCACCACAGCTTCCCAGGCATAAAGACAATCACAACCTATTATAATATCTGTAACAAGTCTTCCTACAATCAGAAATAAAATTCCAAGTATTCTCCCATTTATTTCAATATTTATCATTGCTTGAAATTTTACTCTCTCTTTTCGTTTTCCCACAGCTAGCGAGCAATATATCCCATTAACTGGTAAAGACATTACTTTAAAACCACTACTTTGTAAATTATCATAAAAATTTTGTGAGCATACTGTGCTATTTGATCCCGTATCTATAATTGCATTGTATTGTTTTCCATTTACTCCAATTTTGATTTTAGGTGGATCTCCTACTTTTTCGTTTTCGTCGATTCTATTTTTACATTCTCTTTTCTTTTGTATCATCATTTGCCTTCCAGGACTATTTATTTCCGAGTACTTATCACAATCATTACTAGGATACCCAGTTCTCACTGAAGGCGCGTTTGACCGGGTCTGGCGTTTCCCTGATTTTTAGGTATTGCTCCTGTACTATTTCCCAAATTGTTACTTCTGTTTTCCTGCATTAAATCGGGGTTACTTCCTACCATGTTTTTGACCGTGTTAATGGCCTCAACCATTTCCGCATTTTCGGGGGAATTTCGTCCATTAGAATACCTTTCTCCCTGTCTTGGTGACCTCGGTCTAAACTCATTATCTCCGTTTGTCCAATACCCATCATTTGAATTTCTACTATGTCCAAAATAACGTCCCCGTCTACCTCGATCAAATCTATTTGTATTCATATAATTCACCCTTATATTTCTTCCCCTTTGATTACCATTTCTATTTTGGTGACGCCCTTCCTGGTTATATCTACCTCGATTTTCCCACCGGAATGATTCCATCCTTGGTACTGGTCCTTTATATCTTTCCCTAACCTCACTTCTATTCTGATAATACTGTGCCCCTTGCCCGAAAGAATTGACAGTTTCTTTTCCTTCATATGTATTTCCAAATGCGTGTTTTGGCTTATTGACTTCTAAGGCTGATAATAATTCGATCATAGCTGCAATGCTATCGGGTCGGGCTATGATTAGGTAGTGTTGAAGCGTTTCCGGAAAATGTGGAGTAACTATATTTATTAGATCTTTTTCATCTAAAGGAGGATCCAACATCTTCGATTTTCTCGCTATCCTCATAAAATAGTTTACCATCGATTCCTCCGATCTAGGATTAAACTTTCCATTGCTTAATTCAACTCTAATATTAGCCTGCCTACTAGCTCCCCAATATCTGGTTAAAAAGATGTTTCTAAAGGTCCTGTAATCATTATTGTTACCCATAGA
Organism: Tenodera sinensis; assembly: GCA_030765045.1. Classification (NCBI taxonomy): domain Eukaryota; kingdom Metazoa; phylum Arthropoda; class Insecta; order Mantodea; family Mantidae; genus Tenodera; species Tenodera sinensis. The sequence goes on from CM060966.1 coordinate 178,399,464, forward strand.
AAGGCCTAGCCAATTAGCAGCATTACCCTTTAGACATTTTCTTACTATAACCATCTTGTACTCCTCTGGTATACGTTTCACCGTGAAGTACTCTTGTAACCCTTCTAAAAAGGCTTTAGGATCCTCTGAATCTTCATTTTCAAAAACTGGAGGTGTCATTTCATTTAAGACATGGTTAGGCCAATGTAAATTTGAATTGTCACCTATCCCTGAGCTATTTCCGAGATCAGAATGAGAATTACTGTTACCCCTATTTTGCATCGAAATGTCAGCTGATACACCTGGTATTGCCTCGTTTCTTGCAACTTCATCACTAAGATTGTTGTGATTACCTGCATTTTCATTTAATTTCAAATTTTCTAAGGCCTCTTTTACCTGAGTAATTTCTGTTACTACTCCTTTTATTTGGTCTGTAACATCCTCCAAATTTCTCGCCTGCCTTTCACTTTCTACATCAGATCTTTCTATTCTAACTTTACACCCCTGTAGCTCTTCTCTAATTTCTTCCCTGTCTTTATCTAACCTTTGTACTACCTCTTCCCTTTGTTTGTCTAATTTATATGTTACTCTTTCCCTTTCTTTCTCTAATTTTTCACTAACTTGTTGACCTAATTTCTTTTCAGAATTCTTTACTTCTTGCCTTATTGTCTCTAATTCTCCCTTAACCTGTTCTCTATTTTCTTTTACTTCACTACTAACTTTATTAATTTCCTCCCTAACTTCTTCCCTAAAGGTTTCGAAAGCTCTCTTCTGATTTTCCAATTGCATTCCCAATTCCTGTTGTCCCTTCTCTACTTTCTGTCCTAACTCTTTACTATTTTCATCTATCTTTTGACTTAACTCTGTTCTTAATTCTTTACTATTTTCATCTATCTTTTTACTTAACTCTGTATTCATCTTTTTCATTATCGTTTGAAACATATTCTCTATTTCTGACATAAATGCTGGCCTTTCTGAATTACTACTAAACATTTCTGAACTACCTCTAGGTGTTTCTCTAACGTTCTGATCTTCTAATTCTTGGCATATTCTGCTACCAATTACATTCTGATTAAATTCTTCCATCCTACTTACACTTTTCTCAATTTCCGGACTGTCAAAACCTATAAACTCGCTATCACTGTCTTCCATTTCTAAGCTATTTACATGTGTTTTTCTACTCACCAAAATTTTCAATATTTTCACTATTTCACTTTAACTGCACTTAAACTTGTTCACTACACGTTTCACAGATGTTGACACGCTGGGCACCTTCTTGTCTGCTGGTTCGATGCTGATCTGGTCGTCTTGGGGTTTGGTCCATTCTTTCGACACCACACGTTGGGAAGCCAATTTGAAGCTGTATGATCGTTGTGTCCTATTTATTCGATCGCCATTTGAAGCTGAAGTCGTTGGTGACGTGGTGTTGCCCTTCGATGTAGCTCGCCCCGGCTAGTTCTGCAAGAAATCTCTTTATCTCGGGTTTGCGTAAGTGTAATGGACAACCCAAGAACAACTTTGCACATTATTTATTTCCTATTTAAATATTTTCAGGAGTTATGCCGAAAATATTTGTATCTGTAGAGGCATCGCGCTCACATCCGCGCAGCGCGACCTCCCGTACTGGTCTCTCGTTGAGTAGTGACCGACGCTTTCTCTTACCCACGCTAAGAAAAACCGTTTTCTTCCATTTGAATGTCATGACGTCATCCAAGAAAGCCTCGTATCCAAAATGCTATTTCCTTTTCCCGCAATTTAGAAATGTCCCTTTCTATTATAACATGTTCTTTTATGAATTTCGAATATATAATTACCTTTTTAGGATTAAACGATGTTTACTTTATATTTTATTAAATATATCGCGCGACTTTTAAGGTTGGTAGACTTGACTTTCGAACGTGTATTTAAACTATGTGGTATGACGTCATGACTCGTTAATTTCAAACCAATAATGCGTTTATACTACAAATTTAACGACTATCATTTACTCATATCTTGCTCACCTTACAACACTTTCTGCTCTATTATCTATTTATGTTATTACTTAACACTTATCGCAAATCTCATATCCGGCAATTAAATTAAAACGTGTCTTTTTCAAAAGCCCATTCGATCGGAAATCTAAATTTCGGTATCAATTTCCAGAACATGAGTGGCTCCACATTTATACTGATGGATCATTGATATCAAACCAAGATGGAGCAGGGGCTGGAGTCACGTGTCACCTCTTTTCCTATTACAAATCTTTAAGTTATGGAACTACTAACTTTGATGGAGAAATTGATGCAATTCGAATGGCCCTACAAAATCTTTTGTACAGAATTTCACATTTTCAGCAAGCAGTTATTCTCTCAGTTTCCAGGGCAGCAATTATAGCAATTACTTCCAAGTTGTCACCAAAAAACCAAACAATTATAGAATGTTAGAAAATCCTACCCATCTAACAGCACTTCAAAAACACCTAGTCTTCCAGTGGATACCGGCTCACTGTGGACTGAGTGGTACTGAGAAAGTTGATTTTCTTGCAAAAAAGGGTACCAGCGGTGTACAAAAATCTATAGTTAATCTACCATTTTATGCAGCTAAAAGATTAGTCAACTCTGAATTCAAAAAATTTATTGCAAAATATTACTATGAAAAATCAAAAAATAAAAGATGGGAACTACCAAACATTCAAACAGTGATTCCTGAGTATCCTCGAAAAACAGCAGTTGCAACCTTCAGGTTGATTACAGGACATGATTGTCAGGCAAAACATTTAAACAGAATTGGGATATATTCTTCACCACTCTGTCCTCTATGTGATCTGCAAAAGGAAATGGACCAAGACCACCTTCAAATATGCCCGGCCACTTCTAGTGCCGCATCCATCAGTGAAAAATATTGGAGAGCAAGAGGATTAATGACTTCATTGTCAGAAATCCAGCATTTGCTAACAACAAACAACTAACATGAAGATATAGGAATAAGAGTTTGTAAGAATGGTTAGTACAAGAGCAGAGAACAATACTGTTTTCAAACTTCTATGAAAGGAAGATAGAGAAAGTCATGTTAGTGCAACACATCAGATTTTTAATATTTAGGACTGTTAATTGCCTCACTCCTCCCCAATGACGCCTGTAGTGGGCAGAGGTGGGGGACGCAGCGGCTGGGCGGTAGGCCTTGGCCCTTCGTGGGCTGTCGCGCGGGGTTTACATTTACAATTGCCTCACTGTCAATAGCTACAGCTTTTTCATTTTATTGGTAGCAAATATTTATCAAATATTTATATTAATCTACCATTTTATGCAGCTAAAAGATTAGTCATCTCTGAATTCAAAAAAATTATTGCAAAATATTACTATAAAAAATCAAAAAATAAAAGATGGGAACTACCAAACATTCAAACAGTAATTCCTGAGTATCCTTGAAAAACAGCAGTTGCAACCTTCAGGTTGAATACAGGACATGATTGTCTGGCAAAACATTTGAACAGAATTGGGATATTTAAGGAAATTGAAGCTATTAACAGTGAAGCAACTGCTAACTTTGAGAATGAGTTAGAGTCAGCTCGAAACTTGAGTCAGTTTTGCAACAAGAACTTGCAACATTACTAAGATAAGTGAAGTTTTTAGTTTTTAATTTGTTCTTACTTTAGAATTGGGATATATTCTTCACCACTCTGTCCTCTATGTGATCTGCAAGAGGAAATGGACCGAGACCACCTTCAAATATGCCCGGCCATTTCTGACACCCCATCCATTAGTGAAAAATGTTGGAGAGCAAGAGGATTAATGGCTTCATTGTCAGAAATCCAGCATTAGCTAACAACAATATTTATCATGAAGAACTGAGAATGTTTGGTGAACTTAGAATTGCCTGTGTTGGGCAATTTGCATTGGTATTGATTTCTCTGCACCACATTCAATCGTCAGTCAGCTGAGTGTTCTAAAAACATATCTTGATCATTTGCTTTTATATTTTAAGAATAAAATGGATTTATGTAAAAGTTTGGAGTTTTTTATTACTTTGACTTTTTACACCAGAACACACTGGGCATATTTCAGAGGCTATTTTCTCCAATTCACTGCGTGCCTCCTTCTGTGACGTGTAGTGTTTTGGCTGGATGTCCTACTCAATAAGATCATCAAAGTTTAATAAATTACCAACAAATGTTTAGAACTATAAGCTTCACTTATCTTTGTATTTGATATAAGTTAGGGAATTAAGGAAATTGAAGCTATTAACAGTGAAGCAACAAGATTCTAAAGTAAGAACAAATTAGAAACTAAAAACTTCACTTATCTTAGTAATGTTGTAAGTTATTTTTTCAACCACTGACTCGAGTTTCAAGAATGAGTTGGAGACAACTTGAAACTCGAGTCAGTGGTTGAAAAGATAACTTACAACATTACTAAGATAAGTGAAGTTTTTAGTTTCTAATTTGTTCTTACTTTAGAATAAGTTAGGGAAATTAATAATTTAATAAATCATGTTTATATCTTTTTATGCCAACCAACTTACAATTACCATCTAAAGGTTATTTAATCCTGGGATATAAAGTACTTAATTGTAAGTTGCCCTTGGGGTATTAATCTCTGATGTGAGCTTCCCTTTGTGGTCTAACAGGAAAATACAAATTGGTTGGGGAATTTAATGTCATCAGGGTTGCCAACATTTAAAAGTAAAATTATCGTACCAGCCACTCAACATTATAGATTTGTATTCATAATTATCGTACATCATAAACGAAATACTACAACAATAAATAACACAGCATAACACTTATGAAAATGTAATAGTAATGATGTTTATGATATTCACTTACAAGATTGATGACCTCAACCAGTATTGCAACTTTAGCACTTATGTTTCTGGCACTATTCGTCTGAAAGTTCATCTTCCTCAACCGTTTCAGCATTATATAAATTTGTTGTTCAGATAAACCTTAACATCTTCTTGGTGACTTGCAGATTTTCACATCTACCACATTCTTTCATAAGCTGAGACAACAGAATAAGTTCATTTACCGTATCTAGTGCCAATCTACTTCTAACTTTAGTTTTTATTAAACCCAGTTTAGAAAAAACTTTCACAAGAAGCGTTTCTGTGGGCCAATGAAATCACTGATAATGCAAAGGCTGCTAGTTCTTTGAAATCAGCATTTCCACCAGGGTGACATATGTTTTAACAACACTACAGAAACTGTTAGGTTCAGGCATGCTCTTTATTTCACAGAGTATCATTTATTCAGAGTTCTCCATTGATCATCAATTTTCTGAACAGTGCCTCCTTCATTGAGATTACCAGATCTGGGCACATTGGCAATAAGAGGATAAAGGGTAGAAGAACTAGTAGGATATGAAATGTTTGCCTTAGAGGGGTGGAGACAGCCATGAGGGCAAAACTGGTTTCGCTATTTCTAATTAATTTCATTTCGCTGGTGTGACAAACCAGTGAAAATGATATTTCTCGGGTACCGAATTATCATACATTCAACTATCGTACACCCCCATAATTATCTTACGGGCTGGCAACCCTGAATGTCATACTGGCAAGTTGCCATGTAGCTCATTAATTAGAACAGCCATGCATGAAGCGAAGATCCATGGTTCAAATACTGGCTGTGGCATTGAATTTTTCAGTTCCGATACTATCTCTCAAATTATTTTTGTATACAAATAATTTTTCCCAGACTGAGAGTTCTGCTGCTTTTCAAAGGGAGCTTTAAAAGCTTAGTGTTTCTTTCAGAAATAGATGAAAGCATAACATAACCATCTAGAACTGGACTTGTGGGAAACAGCGTATATAAAAAGTTTCAAGCATTGCATTATGAACTTTAAAGTTCCAGCACATGATAGTTCAATGTCTAAATTCACCAACCACACACCAGATGATGCCACGGTTACTCAGGGAAGAAGTTGATTAGGAAATCACCAGTTAGGTGGCTAGCGGCCAAAAACTGGGGCAATATGCCCTGAAAACATGTCCTGTGGTGTGCAACATGAGTGTTAAACATAGGTTTATTTTCCATCATTATTTGCTTCCTCGTGTGAAAGTTCTAATGGTTATAAAACTAAAAAGAATATCTGTACAGTTGCAGGTCTTGTTGCAAAAATAGTAAAATGTAAAAGAAATAAAACTGGTGTAGCTAAACTCTTTTCATCATGCGTTATTTATATAGTTTGATCTTTTATAAAATATAGATCCGTTTCGCCATCAGTAAAAACAGAGGACAAGACAGATGCCAAGGAAGAAAGAAATGACAGGGATTCTTCATCCTCTCCAGAGCGATCTCCTGATGTCAAGAAGAAACAAGACTCAGGAAAAACGTAAGTAAAAAAAAATGACCATCCTCCTCCAACTTATAACTGTTATAGCATGACCTTGAACTTGAGCTTGATTACATTTCAGAGAAGCTCCACGTGCTATGTCAAGTGTACAAGCAAAACTGCTGAGTCTGGCAGGGGGGCCAAAAGTGAAGCCTTCAGAAACCAATGATAGATCATCTTCCTCTAGGTCAAGATCCAGATCAAGAACCAGGTCAAGATCACGATCCCGATCAACCAAACGTTCAACTGGCAGGAAACGCTCATCTAGTCGAGATGCTAGCCGATCACCCTCACACTCAAGGTCAGATACAGAAAGGTAACTCTTATTTTAAAGGAGCAATCTGATATAAAATCACTTCTCAGTTCATCTAAAAGTATTGTGGAGATAAATCGTAATATCAATTTTGTTCAATCACATGCGATTATGTGAAGTTAGAATACAGAACTAAAGAGAATATGTGTGACATCACTTACTTTAAAACTGTGCTTTGATTAACATTTAACAAAACTTATCAAGTGCAACATTTTAAATTCTCCATGTTGGCCAAATTTTAATCGGAGGATTGACTTAACATTTTGGGTGTTAATTTGAACTTGAAAGAAACTAGTAACAGTGAAGCTTATAATCTTATATATTTAAACGAGCAATTCTTATATATATATATTCCACGCCACATGGAAATGGCTCTAACAATTTTGACCAAATTTTGTATTCAGACAGGGTTTTGCTTATTAAGCATGTCACAATTACTCTAAACCTTATTTTGGCCATAATTTCTCTGTTAATGGGCCAATTTAAACAAACAAGCCAGGTTATTAAAGGTCTCATCACAGAAACAGCTCCAACAGTTAGGATGAAGATTTATATTTAGTTAACATTTTGCTTTTCAAGTTTATCTAAATAAGTATCTTCTCTCAAAAAAAAAAGATTTTAAAAAAGGAAAAGAAAAGAAAACCCGAGTGAAGGTCAGTTGTCCAGGTACTAATTTCTAAAAAGACGGATGTTTTCGCTTTTGATAATGGAAAACTTGGTCAGAGCTGTCTTTATAATTATGTGATAGAATCAGCTTGGGGTGTTTCCAGACTCTAACCACTGCGAAGGTGTAGTTGCAATTCATGTGTGGTGTTCATTGTGCACTCGTATTCTGTGCTCATATCCTTGATTCAGTTTAGTCCATGTGAAGTTGTGAAATGTTCAGAAGAAGAGAGTTAAATTAATGATATTGTGACAATGAAAAAAGTCCAGTCCAGTTACTTCTTTCTTCTCCCCCCTCCTCCTCATTTTATTTTCTTCTAACTGAATGCATAACAACAGTTCTCTGTTAGTGATGTTAACACAGTCTACAGTCCTTTGTGACATTACAACTCACAGCTGTAGTCTTCTTGTAACTTCAGCACACGATTTTCCATCTTTCTGTTGTCCTTTAGTTTCACAAAGACCAGCTCTGATGATGCTGGATTTCTGACAATGAAGTCATTAATCCTCTTGCTCACTGATGGATGGGGCGCTAGAAGTGGCTGGACATATTTGAAGGTGGTCTTGGTCCATTTCCTCTTGCAGATCACATAGAGGACAGAGTGGTGAAGAATGTATCCCAATTCTGTTCAAATGTTTTGCCAGACAATCATGTCCTGTAATCAACCTGAAGGTTGCAACTGCTATTTTTTAGAATACTTGGGAATTACTGTTTAAATGTTTAGTTCCCATCTTCTGTTTTTTGATTTTTCATAGTAATATTTTGCTATAATTTTTTTGACTTCAAAACTGCTTGTCTTGTTTTGCACTCACTAACTCAAAGCCAACTTGTGCATTCCACGAGCTTTGATACTGCGATGACATTGCCAGATTTTTCTCACACTTTGCCTTTTTTGGAACTTGCCAGCAGTCAGATGATTTGTGAACAATCTAGAAAACCTTTAAAGTGCACAGGCTTTCATGGCCAGTGTCTGATGTGCAAAGAATGTCTTCCGGGCTGTGATACCGTGGTCCACTGGAGTTTCTCACCTCCTTCTCGGACATTTCATCTGTGGCTATGAGGGACATCTTCAGTGGTTCTCTGACTACATCTCAATGGCAACTGTAGCGGTAGCTGGCGATGCTGCAGTATTTATAGCATGGGCCCCCATGGCACTGCAAGCTGATTAGTTTGGCTGGAAATTAATAGGCTGTTGCAAAGGTTGATTGGTCTATGAGAAGTCTTTGTTGTTACCTTTTGTAGAGTAGAATACTGTGCTGTGTGCAGTTTCATTGCTTCTTCCTTTCTATTAAAGTTCTTCTGGTGTTTGAAAAGTTCTATGGCCTCTCAGCACAGTCTTGGGTAGTACTGTTGAGTGGTGGAGAAGATTAGAAAACCCCCAGCACCGATCGCTGTCATATGTTTGCTTACTGTGAGGTAGCTTGACCCTGGCCGTCTGTTGATGTGAGCTGCATGGTTGAGACCATCATAGTGGGGCACTTCACACAAAGAGTACTGGATGAACAATTATACCTATTTGATCTAAAAGGTGAGTCAATAACTCTAAACAACACTCAAATTTATAATGCATTTCGGAGGCTTTCCTCCATTATCAACCTAACAATGACTGGGTTTCCATGGTGTGAATGATGATGCTTCTTCTGATGTTTCCTCTGGTGACGGTACAAGGAACTTGCTGAAAATATCTTTCTGGGGAATGTTGAAATTATATACTCAGTTTCTACTTTTTAAAATGAAGATTTGTTCCAATGTGGACAGCTCTTGTTTCCCTTCAACCGTCACCAGAGGAAACATCTGATGTCATCCTCACCATGGAAACCCAGTCATTGTCCGGTTGATAATGAAAGAAAGTTAGCCGCCGAAACGCATTTCGGAAATTTATAAGTGTTAGTGTTGTTTAGTGTTATTGACTCACTTTTTAGATTAAATTGATTATAACAACAGTTTTCAAACTTCTAAGAAAAGAAGATAATTATATAGATGATTAATTGGTACCATTTCCATGACGAGACCTTCAGTATCCTCGCTTGTTTGTTGAAAGTGGCCCACTAACAGAGAAATTATGGCCAAAATAAGGTTTCGACTAATTGTGACTGTTATGCATAGACTAAGATAGCTAAGTCAACTTTCTTCAGATTTTCTGAAAGCTCTTGATGAGACCTTTAATATCCTAGTTTGTTTGTTGAAATTGGCCTATCAATAGAGGAATTATGGCCAAAATAAGGTTTAGAGTAATTGTGACTGTTACATGTAAAATCACGTTTTTTTTTAGAAATTACACCTATATAGATAAACTTAATAAGCAAAACCCTCTCTGAATACAAAATTTGATTGAAATCGTTGGAGCCGTTTCCAAGTTGCATGGAATATATTTATATACAAGAATTGCTCATTTAAATATATTATATATATATATATATATATAAGATTTACATTGCTAGTTGGATCCGCTGCCTTTATCCACCAGGGACATTGTAGTAGTCTTGAACAATGGGGTGACATGTGGCCAGCACAGGTTCCTTAGCCATTTTGATTCTTGTACCTGTGATTGGTTCTTCTGCTTTTCTATCAAGTACAGCCCGGCTGTTTTGTCTCTTGCTCCTGACATTTTTGTGATGAGTAGAGTTAGACAAAATATGACAAAAAGTTTGCCAAATTAAGAAAATATGAAGGAAACAATCCTAAAATATTACAAAATATCTATACATATAAAATAAAAGTGACTTTTCTTTGAGGCACAATCACGCAAAAACTATTGAATATATCCATATGGGATTATGACCACTCGAAGCGGAAACGTGTGTAGATGGTTATAGGCTATTTATTTTTTTGTATTCCTTAGACCCTTTGTAATTTTATTAAATTTAGTTTTATAGAAATTTTTTCCATCTACATCTGCTGATTTACCTCTAATTCCTAAACCAGTTTTCATATCCCTTTCGAAGGCACGTTAGCAAAGCACTTCGAAGAGCAATGGTTTTAGAGTGATATGCAATGGACTAGCCATCCATTCAAAGACAAATGTCATGAGTGCGAATCCCAGCAACTGCAGTCAAATGTACCTTTGGTAAAGAAGGGAGGGGAGGGGGTGGGGGTAAGTAACATAATTACTTATGGTAATTATTATTTATTTATGCCAACAAACTTACTGTTGGTGTTTTTAAACACACAAGCCGTGTGTGGGCAAAGTTTGAAAGGTTGTGGCATTGAATTTTTAAGTTCCATTTCTACCTTTCATAATTACTTATTTTTGAGGCGCAATCATGCAAAAATGACAGAGCATATCGATATGGGACTGTGAGCATTTGAAGCAGAAACGTTCATAGATGGTCCTAGGCTACTTATTTTCTCGATTTCATAGACCCTTTTCTCATTGGCAAGTTATATTGCTACATATGTCGTTGTTCCTCTAAGACAGGGGAAGACAACTACGGGCCATGTGACGTATTTAAACGAAGAGCCAGCTTGTACGTTCGTGTGACGTCAGGCAAGAGCGGTGTATTGCTATGCAGCCTAGATCAGCGACGCTACTTGCACGAAACTGAATGAATATGAAAAATGTTATTTGGGCATGTTTACAACACGCCCGGGCTGTTTAAGGAGAACCCTCTCAGCCTAGTCTGAGGTTTTTTATTTGTTGTGGGAGGAATCTCAACCACGTTAGTGCGAATTTTGTTTTTATTTTGTGTTTTTGTTGACGTTGTGTAGTGGTTTTGTGTTTGTGTTCAGTTCCCCGTGTTTCACACTAGTTTGAGACCAGGCTTCAAGATGTAGAAACATTGTCAACTACATTTCAGATCCTTGCGACCCTATATTCATTGGATGTTAACAATGTTTCTAGCAGGTAGCAAATTGAATTGATAAATTTACAGTTCGACAATTTGCTGAAGGACAAATATAAACACAAGGAAGACTTGGCTGATTATTATAAGAATGTTCCTCAAACCAGATTTCTGAGGTTATATGCCCTTTTTGCACAGGTATTCTTTTCTGTTATGAACCTTTCGAAGTCAAAATCCCGAAGCATATTGTCAGATCACAATCTAACATGCAGTCTTCGGTTACAAATGTGCCGTACATTACGCCCTAACATTGACAAACTAGTTAAAGAAAAGCGAAACGGCAAATGTCGGAAAATGTCCACCTAATTGTTCTGTAGCTCTCCTCTAGCTCAGGCAAAATAGTTATAATTTCTGTTCTATTTGCGTTATAATATGACTTCACATAAACTAGAATTTATATATATATATATATGGCATAAAGCCGAAATGTAATTATTTATAATCTGTGACTATTCTGTAATTGAAACAGTCAGCATTAAAATTACGATGTCCTGCATGCCTTTCCTCTTGCCCGCTGTGACGCCACACGTTCAACTGGCCGTCATTGCGAGCAAGTGAGCTGCGTGGGCTGACATCACAGCAGCGATTCCTGTCTTCCCCTGCTCTAAGACATATGTGCCTTTCAGAGGCACATAGGCCGAAGCTATTCAAATAGCTGAGCGTTAGAGCAATGTGCAATGGACTGGCCACATTCAAAGCCAAATGTTGGGAGTTCGAATCCCAGCCACTATAGTAAATGAGCCTGTAGTAAAGAAAGGAGAGGGCCCAAGTAAAATCAACATGCTTTTGTTAAATATTTAGTCATTGATTTATAGGTTAAAGTTAGCGCCCAGCGAAGCGGACAGGTGACGGTTTGTATATTATAAAGCTAAAACATATTTAATTTTAATGGTTTGGAGCACATTCACTTCATTAGTGGGAGGGGTATATTGGGTGTAAACTATGTGTTAGGAATGTTGTTAATGCAAATGTATTAATGGATGTATATATGAAGAAAGAAGAGATAAATTTCTCTTCTATAAATGTGCACTGTAAAATGATACAAAATTGTTTTCACTGTCACTCAAACTTGTTGAACTTCCTTGAAAACTTTAAAATATTCAAATTCTCAAACTAATTCCTTGAGTCTCGCTAAAACAAAATTGAATGTTTTTAAATATATTTATTTCTGAGCCCCTGCAAAGTAAATTTCCCTTAATAGAATGGCAGATCAAAATTAATGTTCGCAAAATGTAATTAAATTTTATTTAACCAAATCTATTCTCAAAATCCACTACCTTTTTTTATGTAAAAACAATTTTAAATGTAATAGATTCATCTGTCAAATGATAGGTTTGCCACAAATGCCATATATTGAAAGTAATCTGAAGTGGTAATTCCCATACAAAATTATGAATTTTGATTTTTCTGATTTTTTGTCTGTTCCTTTGGGTTTATCCTAAAGTTGGTTTTTTTTCTAAACCATCCCAGCATTGTGACGAACAAAACAAAAAAGAAATTGCTCAAATCAGTGAAGTCATTTTCAACTCTTTGCGAGACTAATGCATGGCAAGATATTATATATATAGATCGATTTTCATAGCCTGATATTAATGCAATCAAAAATGCCTAAATGCAAAGGCTCTATTCATCTTTTCTAGCATAGTTTCATTTGAATTTTAGATAATTCCAATGTAGTGTTCTTTATAATGGATTATTAAAGGCAAAATAAAAGCTTGAGTAGGTTTTAAAAAGCTGCTGGACACATAGGGCACTTTTAATTAACACAGTTAAGTTACAGACATGGCCAAATTATTAGAGTAAACATACTTCAGAGCTTAATTATTTATTTATGCCAACAAGCTTACTGCTGGTGTTTTTAAACACACGACCCGTCTGTGGGCAATGCTTAAGAGGTGGAATCAGGACTGAAAAATTCAATTCCGCGGAAGATCCATGGTTCAAATCCCGGCTGTGGCATTGAATTTTTCAGTCCTGATTCCACCTCTTAAATATTTTAGAGCTTTTATTCTACAAAATGAGTAGATAATACAGATAAGGTGTTACAAATTATTTATTTTCGTAGTTCAGTATTTAGTGTGCATACCTTTAGCCTTGATTAGTGGCTTAATTCACTTGGGCATGCCTTCAATCAGTGTTTTGCACTGATCTTTTATTTCATTGTCATGAAACCAGATTTGAGTCAGCTTTTCAATCGAGGCAGTCTTTGTTGTCATATTTTTTTTTAAAATTTATTTTATTAACTGTTGACCATAAGTTCTCTGTAGTATTCATGTCAGGGCTATTTCGAGGCCAATCAAGCAGCTTTCTTTCAAAAATGTGATGACCTTTTTTACTTTGTCTACTGGTAAGTAAAGGAAGTATTGTATTCCACCCAAAAATTCGATGTTGAGATTTCACTGGAAATATATGTTTTGAGATGCCCTGAATCAAAAAAAAAAAAAAAGCCTTTTTAGAAAAAGGTGTCTGCATGTGTGTGTCTGTCAGTCAGTTTGTGGACAGCATAACTCAAAAACAAAAAGTCAATTAAAAATCAAAGTTAGTATTTGAGTTTAATGTCTTTCAATTGCACGGAATCTTAAAGCTTTAAAAGATTTGACTATCGCTCAAAGCCTGCTGTATTACCATATTCCCCTTGTACCTACAAGAAAATAAGCAATAAGATAATTTCTGTAAATGTTTACCTCAAGTGACACAAAGAAGATATAGGAATAAGAGTTTGTAAGTTTATTGATCAGTCATTAAGTAAATACACAATTTGCAATAGACTTCATCACTTACAGCTATTTCTAAGCATATATTATTATTTTCCAGCTCTTCAAATTCATGCATATCATACACAGGATTTTCTACTAGCCATGTATAAACTCTATTCTTAAATTCTTGAAGACTTAGGTTACATATTCAGTTCGGTAGTGTATTAAAAAGCTTTATACCTATCAGTTTATGATATTTACTCGTCCTGCTTAGTCTATGATATGGCATATCCAATTTGTTTATGTTTCTTATATTGTAATTATGCATTTCTTTCCTTACACTGTGATTATTCATATTTTCTTTTACATATATTAGTACATCATATATATATAAATTTACAATCGTAGGAATCTTTTGTTTTACAAAGAGTATTTTACAATGATCCATTACTTTAGCATCAGATAGAATTCTAACTACCTTTTTTTGAATCCTTAGTACTTCTAATACATGTGAATTGCTACCCCATAAAATCAATCCATACCTGAATATACTCTGAAAGAAAGAAAATCCATCGAGACAGCTTTTTTTAAACTTGCTATTAAAAATAGGACCAGGGATAATTTGCTGCATACATCTACATGCGCATTCCATGACAATTGTTTATCTAAGATTACACCCAGTAATTTGACTTCTTCAGTTGTCGTCTCATTAAGAACTGTAGAAGTCTTTAGTGTAAAGAGTATCTTTGAGATTTTGCTTCATTCATATAAAAACCATTCTTTTTAAACCAACATTGTGCTTGCTTCATTGTGTTATGTGCTAACTGTGATAATATATTGTTCTTTATGAACGTTTAAGAACGAAGTGTCATCTGCATATACAACAGTATAAGCTGAGGAACATTCTGATACATCATTAATCATCAACAAGAAGAGTAAAGGCCCCAGGACCGAGCCTTGCAGCACACCTATTTCTACTTTGGCCGTCTTAGATTGTTTCCCATTAACTGATACTACCTGATAATGATTCTCAAGATAGGATTTAAAAGTTTTCAGACTCTGTCCCTTTATTCCAGTTTTCCATCTTTCTCAGCGGTAGATCATGTTTGACGCAATTGAAAGCTTTGCTAAGATCACACAAAGTGCCATGGGCTGAGCTTCCTTCTTCAAAAGCTTGATAGATCATTTCTACATATTTGCTCTGCAAGTGTAGTTGACTTTCCCTTACGATACCCATATTGATTACTAAAAAATAAATTATTGTCTTCAAAATAATTTTGGAGTTGCTTTTTGATTAAACGTTCTGTTATTTTACCTACTGTTGGAATTACTGAAATTGGTCTATAGCTGCTTTCTTTTAACTTATCACCCTTTTTATAAATAGGTATTACCCTTGAGAACTTTGAATATTTTGGAAAAATTCCTTCTTTAAAACATCCATTTATACAAAAAGTCAAAGGAAGTACGATATAATTAATTCATTCCTTAATGAAATTGTTGGACAGGTTATAAATGTCTATTGTTCTTGAATTTTTTAGTGTTTCTACTACTTTAACGACTTCTAAACACATAACTTCCCTGAGTGTAAAACCTGGATTAGCTGGAACATTGCTGATTACATTTACAGAATTCCCGGCCCCTAAATTTACTTGTGTAGTGATTTCTTTTACTGAGTCTATGAAAAATCTGTTGAAATCATCTGGAGTAAGACTTTTCTCAACATTATTTGTACTCTTATTGTTCTTCCTTCCAGTTACAGAATTTATAATTCCCCATGCTGCTTTGAGTTTATTTTCTGAATTCTCTATTACTCTTTGATTTGCTTCTTGCTTAGCTTTTATTACACAATTCCTGTAATGCTTTCTGTACTCCCTTATGATGTTTAAATGCTGTTCTGTCGGATTACTTTTATATATACTTCTTAATAACATTAACCTGCCTTTTTTTTCCCTTTAAGCCTGAATTATACCAGTCACCTATTTTAATTGTTTTTCTTTTACATCTGTTGTGTACAATTTTTCTTATTTTACATTCACTATTGAACAGATTTAAAAATGTAATAAAAATGATTCAAACTTTTTTTCAGCTGTTTTTGCATTATCCCCTAATATTTCTTCCCAATGTACTAATGTCAGACTCTCTTTAAGCTTATTTACACTGCTCACCTTCAGATCTCTGACTTCTCTTACATCTCTCTTAGGAATATTTTTAACCTTAAGTATATCCATTTCAAGGTATAAACCACAATGATCTGATAGCCCATGGTCCAAAACTTTTATGCTATAAGTCTTTTGCTTTAAATTTGTGATCATGTTGTCTAAACATGCTGTACCCCTTGTGGCAAGTTTGTTTGCACAATGGTAACCCATCTGTTGTAATAAATTTTGAAACAAATTTACTGTGTGATGTCTTTTTGTCACATCAAACTGGGCATTAATATCACCACATATAATTACTTTGTGTTCAAAACTTATCAGATAACTTAAGATCTCTTCAAGACTTTCAAGAAAGCCTTTTTCATCCCCAATAGGAGATCTGTAAATTACAATTACAATGAGTTTATATTCATTCAGTATTATCCCTGTTGCTTCAATTACCTTTCCACTACAAAAACTTTTTAACTCAAGGTTTTTTACCTCTAAATCACTTTGGGTATAAATTGCTACATCCCCATTCTTATATTTACTACGACAACAATAGCTTTGTAGTGTGAAACCATCAAGCATTACATGACCTATTTCACATTCCCCAAACCAATGCTCACTTAAACATACGATATGACTATTTACATCCTTAAGATACAGGCACAATTCCTCTACCTTATTTCTAAGGCCTGAATGTTTGTATAGAAAATATTTATTCTATCAGTATTTTGAGATTTGCTAGAATTTTGTGCCAGAACATCCACCTCGTCTTTTACTAGTTTTTCTGAATTACAGAGTTCATTGCATTGCACAGCAATTCCCCAAATTTATATGACCCTCTCCTATTAAGCTGTATTCCGTCCTTACTAAAGTCTTGAGCATTTAGCCACAGTTTGTACTAGCACACATCACATCCAGCTCCTGATTGATTCGTATCATTTTTCTCATCGTTACATCAAACCTGCTGAGAATTCCGCTTATAGTAATGTTAGTCTTTGTTGACTGTGACCAAATGCTGTGCACTAAGTCCCTCATTTCACTCATTTCTTCCGCCACTTGACCTTGTCTTATGTTCACTGGTCTACATAAATTAACTTTTTCTCTTTCACAAGAATTAAAATAACAGATTCTAAAAGTATTTTTCGTGCTGAATTCAAATATAATTACAGTTTGTCCGCATCAGGCAGGAGTTTTGTGTGATATTCATTTGAATTTTTATAATATTCTAAAAAATCCGTAACTAGCTATCTAACTCAAAATTATAACTACTGATTCTGACTTACCTAGAAAGTGGTAGATAGTGATTTTCGGGTATATTTTGCATCTGGAACGTCTCTCATTTTAGTCCAACAGTAGTCAGCCAGCATATTGGAACTCCACTTGCCTTGGTACCTCTTCTCTATCGTAGAAATTTGCTGATGAAAACGCTCACCGTGTTCATCGCTGACAGCTCCAAGGTTTTCGGGGAAGAAGTCCAAGTGAGAGTCCAAGAAGTGAATTTTTAAAGACATGTTGCATCCCATAGCTTTATAAGAATGCAGAAGATCAGCCACTATGTCACGATAGTTTTCTGCTTTATGGTTTCTAAGAAAATTGCAACATAAACTTTTGAAAGACTGCCAGGCTGCTCTCTCCAGTGGATTTAACAGTCCCTCGAAATGTTCATCAGCCATTAATGATCGGATTTGTGGTCCTATAAAAATGTCTTCTTTCAATTTAGCATCACTGACTTTGGGGAATTTCGATTTTAAGTACAAGAATCCATCAGAAAGTTTATCCATAGCTTTGACGAAATTTTTCATAACTCCTAACTTAATATGCAATGGAGGTAAAAATATTTTTTCAGGATTCACTAAAGGGACACATGCCACATTTTTCTGGCTAGGGAGAAGAGATTCACGTTTTGGCCTTGACTTTCTAACGTAGTGAGACTTCTTATCTCTGCTGTCCCACTCGCACAAAAAACAGCAAAATTTGGTGAACCCAAGTTGCAAACCAAGCAATAAAGCAATGACCTTTAAATCACCACAGATATTCCATTCCTATTTTCCATATTGTATTTTCTCTAAAATTAGTTTCATATTTTGATATGTCTCTTTCATAGCGGCATGCGCTACTGGTATTGATGGAAGTTCATTGCCAATATGTAGCAGCACAGCCTTCAAACTTACTTTAGAGGAGTCTATGAACAATCACCACTCATCTGGTCGGTGTTGATGCCCAAGAGTTTCCATAAGTGAACAAATATTACAAAACACAACACCATATTCTTCAGAGAAGTATTCTTTGAAAACACTATGGCGGCTACGATAACTACTTATTCTTACATCTTTTTGGAGTAAATTCCACCCTTTGAGTCTGGAAGTTAAAACTTCAGCTTGCAGTTTAGACAGATTTAAATCCCGAATCAGGTCATTAAGGTCTTGCTGATTGGGAAAGTATGGTTCTGATGAACAGCTACTGGCTTCATATGTAAGATCATTTTTATTTTCATCTGAATCATTTTGAGTTTCAGTTAGGTCAGAATCAGAGTTATCACTTAAGGTTGTATCTACATATACTGGTACGGGGAACTCTTCACTGTGTAAGACAGGTCTCAATGCAGATTGCAAATTCGGATACTTAACTGTATATTTTGTTTTAGATGTGATTCCTTTAATATTTGTCAAACAAAAATAACAGTCAGTTGAATGATCCTTCGGTTCCCTCCAAATCATGGGAATTGCAAATGGCATATGATGTGTACCATTTTTCCACCCAGTCAGCAGTCTAACACACGAAACACAGCATGTATTTGGGGCCCAGCTCTTATCAAAATCACCAACTTGACAGCCAAAGTAAAGATGATAACACTTCTTTACAAGTGGGGTCATATTTCGCCTCTGAGACTTGAAGGTCAGCTCACCACAAATATAGCAGAAATTATCTGCATGATTTACACACTTTCTTGGCATGATGAAAACATTAAGCACTGAAATACAACATGCACAACATACACAATACACTTCTAAACAGAAAGGAAGGAAATATTTCACTAGTGAACAATGTCACAGTCAGCTCAATACTGACACATCACAATGCCAGACAGGTCTGAGCATGTCTAAACATGAATGAACCTGCACAGTCTTGTTTTGTGGTGCTTCAGCGTGATATTACAAATAATTTCAATAAATACGGCTTGAGTAAAATAGCTACATATGAGGTAAAGGTTCCTATGACAGGTCAAAGAAAACGCTAAAATCATATTTTGAAAAGTAGCTTTCACAGAAAAACTATGCCTGATGGGAAAATTCTGACTACATATCTGAATTCAGGATGAAAAAGTGCACTAGATTCACTATTCAGATTTCTTGTGAAAAAAATCTTGTTGACCAGTGTTATTTTTCGAGGATACTCAGGAAGTGCTGTTTGAATGTTTGATAGTCCCCATCGTTTGTTTTTTGATTATTCGTAGTAATATGTTGCAATCATTTTTTTTTTTTTTAATTCAGAGTTTGCTAATCTTTTAGCTGCATAAAATGGTAGATTAACTATAGATTTCTGTACACTGTTGGTACCCTTTTTTTGCAAGAAAATCAGGTTTGTCATTACCACTCAGTCCACAGTGAGCCGGTATCCATTGGAAGACTAGGTGTTTTTGAAGTGCAGTTACACATGACAGAAGAAGTAAAAAAAAAGTGATACTCCAACTAATATTCTAAAATGATTGGCATTAGAGACAATCCATACTAGATTTCCAGAACATGAATGGTTCCATATTTATACTGATGGATCACTGATATCAAACCGAGATGGAGCAGGGGCTGGAGTCACGTGCCACCTCTTTTCCAATTACAAATCTTTAGGTTATGGAACTACAAACTTCGATGGAAAAATTGAAGCAATTTGAATGGCCCTCCAAAATCTTTTGTATAGAATGTCACATTTTCATCAAGCAGTTATTCCCTCAGATTCCAGGGCGGCAATTATAGCAATTATTTCCAAGTCGTCACCAAAAAATCAAACAATTACAGAATGTAGGAAAATCCGTACCCACCTAACTACCAATATGTAACAGCACTTATTGCTATAAAGCCAAGGCGGTAAATAAGTAGAAAACTATAATGAAAAGCAACTGAGTTGTACGTCACACCTATGAATTGAAACAAATTGTCTATTAATAATCAAAATGTACCAGCTATAAATGTCACTTAAAAGGAATATAAGATAAGAGGTTTTAGATGTGATTATTTTGCAATAAGAGTGAAATAAGGCTTGAAAATGTTTTTACTCCAATAATTTGGCCATGTCTGTATGTTCAGAACAAAAAGATTTATATTTTTGAAACAAATGCAGATATCTTATTGAAATTTTGTATGTGATCGTTGTTACATGAATTGCACATGATTGAAATGGAAATTTTGGATTTGTAGGTTTTTCACAAGTGCATTGCCTTATGAGTGCTAGAGCCAGCAAAAGGTTGGGACTTCTGAAAGCTGCATACTAAATGAGTAAACGCAGATACAAGGGACAGGTTAACAAGATTCCTCTATATCTGCAACTGCTTACTGGTCATCTAAAAAGGAAAAGTGATGTCATAACATTGAACAGCAAACTCTGTATCTCAAAATCAAACATTTTGGTTTTCAAATATAAAACTGCTGTGTTTCATTATTGAAGGCTTTGCTTTTAAATTTGTAATGATTTTACATTGGATGCTCCTTTAAGCATGTGTAATACAGATCTGGTTGAGATTTTACACAACTTAAAAATGGCTTGAAAATGGAATTTTCATGAAGAAAAAGGCTTGCATCGCTCTGTGCAGAAAATTAAATGTGCATCTTAGTAATTGTGAAGTTGTTAAAAAGTAGTGTTTAATGTGTTTTTGATATGTCATACACTAACTGTTGAATAAAAGTGCTGCATTATGCATGTCTGCTTTATTTTTCTTAGTTTCTGTCCCATGAAATCAGCTTTTGAATGAAATGAACAGAATGAATTTTCACTCAAGCACTTGTTTGTTTATCTGATGTGTACTTAAAAGTTGTAGTTTGGAACTTGTGTAGCTATAAGAGTAGTACAGAAGAATGTGTATGGTACGGTTAATGAGTAAATGTGTCATCCACAGATCTATTGTATCTTTTATAGAATTGCTTTGAAATGCAAGTGGTTGTGAAAATGGCAAATGAACTAGAAAGTGAGATTGCCACAGAGTAGAATACATACTCTTTAACCAATGTACCTGAAAATTGATATTACCATTCAAGGACAATGTTGTAACAAAATGGCAAGTCCAGTCCAGTTATTTTGTTTGTCACTTTATTTTCTTCTAACTGAATGCATAACAACACATTTCTCTTTTACTGACGTTAACACCATCTACAGTCTTTTGTAATATTACAACTCCCAGCTTGTTCCCATAACTTGAACACACAGTTTTCTGACTTTCAATTGTGCACTGCTGCAGTCAGTCAGCATCACAATGTTATAACAAAACTAGCTGTACCCTGTCATGCTTCGCTGTGGCACATTATGGTTGCATGGATGAGAAATGAGGAACAAAACAAAGTATACGTTTCAAAAAGAGTAATTTTGCAATACTTGTGGGTATACAATATTTTTTGTTTTTCCATTTTTTGCGTAGATATAAAGACTATCTGGTTTGCCGACATGGGAACACGCAACGTACAACTGTCCATGTGAGAAGCAATCTGCACCTAAATCTAAACCACACAATTCTAAAGATTGACCTTGAGCTTTACTGTTTGTGATTGCAAACGCCAATCGCATTGAGAATTGTAATCTTTTAAATTTAAATGGTGTATCAGTCGGGATCATGGAATTCGAGGAATGAGGACATCTTCACATTTGAAAGGCCCAGTTAATATGTTGCTTCCACTACGTTGTTCATCAATTTCTTAACTGCAAGCCTCGTGCCATTACAGAGTTTTGGCTGATTAACATTACGCAACATGATAATTGGCAGACCTATTTTCAATTTTAATGTGTGTGGTGGCATTCCTGGCAGGTCAAGAGAGTTCAAAAACTCTGATGGGTAATTAACTACTTCATCTGCTTCCACAACGGTGTCTATCAATTTATATATAATTTTTTCACTTTGAATGCTGGATTGTATAAAATTAAGTTGGAAGACATCTTTATTCTTCGCTGCAAAGACTGATCCAGTCGTGATTACTATAATTAATTTGAATATTAGGAAATACTTTTTCAATGTTACTAAATTACAAAAATTATTAGGAAATGATAATTGTCTTGTCTCATCTATTGGCAGCTATTTATCGTTTTGAAGCTGGACATGCATATTCGCAGTCAGCTGTGATGTACCTACGTGTCACCACAATGTTGAATATTTTATGCAAACATTTATTTTGTATGCTGGTGTCGATCGAGAAAGTACAGGCAATGTTTGCCTAAAATCTCCTGCAAGCAATATCAATGTGTTTCCAAATGGTTGAACATTTCCATGCAAATCTTTTTTTTTTTTTTGTAAAAAAAATCATGGTTAACAATGCCATCTATTGGCAATTAGCAGTAATGACTTGAAAAAGCTGTTTTCTTGCAGTCGCAGATATGTTACTGATGCAAGAAATAGATAAAAACAGCAGGTTGTATATTGTATCAAAATTTGAGCTAAATCAATGCGGAACTTGTTGAGTTTTTGAAGCGTACACAAACCAACATAACATTTTTATATATATTAAAACACCAGTTGTTGCTAACAAACTTTAGCTATCACATAACTTAGATGTTTAGTGAAGCGTGTATACAGAGACACTGTTGCATTCACTCCAAGCAAAACACAAGTGATATGTCAAATTGACTCGGAGGTGAAGTGCTGAATAAAACAAAAACTGAAGCTATTGTCAGTGAGGCAAATTAAGTCAATAAATATCAGCAAATGTTAATGACTAAAACTTGACTTATCTTTTATAATCATATAATATCTGTTAAATGTTACATGGTTATAAAAGATAATTGAAGCTTTAGTCATTAATATTTGCAGATCTAATTGCAGAAAATTATATGCAGTGAGACGTCTAAGACACCTATACTTCACATACCTAAATTTAATTGACGTTTCACCCTCTTTCGAAGGCATCATGATAAGTTGTCAATTAACTGGAATTTAGCTGGATCCATGGATGTAGTTAATCTGAGGAGGAGTCTCTGGCAGAGATTAAATAGATAGTGAATTTTCTTCTGAGGAAATAGAAAAATTTATTAGTTTATTTTCAGACTTTGTGTAGATTTTTTCCAGATATTTAATTCTATAGTCGCTCCACCCTTAGATCCGCACTTGATATAAACACAAGTTGTCAACAACTAACTGCGATACACCGAAACCAAAGCACACCATAAAATGTAGTACCTTAAATATCGGCGACTATCTGTGAGTTTTCAAGATGTATGATAACCCAGGTAAAGACTAGTTGAGTGTAATGCAATAGCAGCAATATTCCTAAAACTCCTGAGTAAATATCGTTCTGTTGCAACATAAACACGAGGCATGAGTCCACGTGGTGCTTGTTTTGTGTTAGTCGCAGATGATAACATTAGCTTATTGCGGAGGGATACAAGGTTCGAATCTAAGGCTGGATGGAGTATAGGTTCCTTTGGACTGGTTTTATTACAGTACATTTTCTACAAAACTTGACTGGCAGGCACACGGTCTGCCTCCTGGATACGTACTGCATAGACCTCAAATCACATTAACAATTATCAGAATAAACACAAAACATGCCTTATCACAGGAGATGTTGGAAATGCCATTCATCTGCATCAATACATCTTCATCTTCTAAAGAAATTTTCATTCACACGCATTAGTTCAGCTTCCGTTTTTGCATTAATTTCTCTCCTGATATTTTGTTTTAATTTTGTCTTGTGCAAGGTACCTAAAAGATTTTAAGGTAACCGTTCTAACCTTTCTCTGATTTCATCTAATTTCTGTTCCATAAGCACACACTGTTTTACCTTTCTGTTTCCTATGACAAATTGATCCTGTCTGCTGAATCTATTTACATGCAAACAAATGGTGTCTGTACTCAGAACATGCACGCCAGGAAATTAGTCTTAAATTACCTTACAACTTTCCTAAACGATGATGTAAGCACATAGGTATCATATATAACCATTCTTTGTTGTACTGTATACTGCAATAAATTCATTTTCACAACACTTCAAGCAAAACTAAACACTTCTAATGTGACTCACATGTGAACTGGACTACAACACATACCTAACAGAAATGAGACTGACGCACGTGCCCGCAGGGAAATGTAGTAAAGGTCATATGGCCAGCCAAGTTTTGTAGTAAACGTACTGTACTTGGGTTTCTTAATCTTACATGTACATTAACTAATGTACACAATTTCACAGTGGAAGTAGAAAAAGATAATAAATTACCATTTTTAGATCTAAAATTAATCAAAAACAAGGATAGAATAAATTTCGGTATTCACAGAAAACCAACGCAGACAGACAACTACATAAAAGCTAATAGTTACAATCCAAGAAGCCACAAACAAGCAATTTTTAATAGTTTTAACACATAGATTGGTGAACATCCCTCTTTCAGCAGAAGAATATAAAACAGAATATTACAAAATAACTGAAATAGCACAAGAAAACGGCTTCCCCAAAGAATTAGTAGATAAAAAGATAAAACGAGCAGAAAAGAAAAAATTATTAAAAGAAACTACAACTCTCACAGCAGCAAAATCAAAAATGATATTCAAAAAATTCACATATCATCCATGGGCCTTTGATAAATTTAAAAAAGTGTTCAAGGAATACAACATTCAGCTAGCACCAGTAAATCATTACTCCATAAAAAACCTACTACTTTCAAACATCAAAGATGCTATTCCAATCTGGCATATACCAAATTGAATGCAGTGATTGTAATGAAATATATATAGGAAAAACCAAAAGAAATTTAGAAATTAGATCCAAGGAACACGTTAGAAGCATTAAGAGTAAACAATTAGAAAAATCAGCAGTTGCATTTCACTTTTGGACAAAAAATCATGACATAAAGCTGGAACCGAAACTTCTCAAACACATAACCGGAAAACAAGAACTGTCCACGTGCGAACAAATCTTTATTTTAAAAAATAGAAACCGAGTATTTAATTTTGACATTCCTCAGAGGGACATTTTCAGTAAGTTCATTGAACCGTTACCAGAAGAAACATCAGAAGAAGCATCACCATCCGCACCATTAAACACCATGGAAACTCAGTTATTGTCCGGTTGATAATGGAGGAAAGTTGTTGTTGTTTTCTAGTGCCTTGCATCTGGCAATGAAGCCATTAGCATTCGTGCTTTCCAATACTTTTGAACTGTAGTTTCTTCTGATCATAATGCTTCACAGGTCTTCAAGTGGTCTTCGTTCATTTCTGCTGGATCGTTACACAGGACACATATCGGTGAGGCTGAGATACCTATTCTGTAGAGATGACTAGCTAAGCAGTCGTGATTTGTCAGTAGCCGGAAGGCTGCAACCGCTGTTTTCCTTGGTCTCTGGGGGATTATATCTGGGTTGGAAAGTAGTGTAATCCATTTTTTATCTTTGGCATTTGTTTCTATTTCTTGTAGGTATGAATGAGAAAATTTTTTAATGATCAAGCGTTTTATTGAAGAATATGAGAAATTGAATTTAGACTTTTGTTTTACAATGATCAGGACATCACTATATATAATGCTTCTCCTTTTAATCTTAATATTTTGTTTTATTGTTGTGCCTTTCTTTGCAAGTGAGTCTGCAGCTTCGTTCCCCATGACTCCACAGTGTGCTGGAATCCATTGGAGATGAACAGTCTTATTAACTTTTTGGAGTTGTGTTAACATGTTTGAGGTTATTTTGAGTCACTTATTTACACTCACCTTCACGACTAAACTGCTTTTTTAAAGCGGAAACGTTTTCAGGACCATTCGATCCCATCTTCAGCCGTTGGGTGACTGACGTTATCCTCTTGTTCCTTTTCTCTGCTGTCACTATTCTGCTGCCATCTGGTGTTAGGGTTGCAGAGCTTTAACACTTCATTCAATGCTGGTATTTCGAAATTAATAACTTTATTACTGTTTTTGATGATGTATATTTTTTCCCAAATATTCAGTTCTATTGGTGAATTAATAGATTTTAACAGTTTTATATTAAGACCGATGTTGTGGTTTTCAGTCCAAAAATGATGTGCCACAGCAGACTTTTCAATTTGTTTTAATTTTATGTTTCTTTGGTGTTCCTTAAGTCTTATATCCAAATTTCTCTTTGTTTTCCCTATGTAGCTTTTGTCACAACTATTACAGTTGATCTGGTAAATCCCCGATTTTTTATTGTACGGGATGGTATTGTTTAGTGGCTTATTAAGCAGGTTTTTTAAACTGTATTGGTTTTGCGGTGCTAGTTTTATGTTAAGTTTCTTGAAGATTTTTTCAAATTTTCTGAAGGCCCAGGGATGGTACGTGAATTTCCTAAATTTCCAGTTGTTTGTGAGTGGTGTTAATGTAGTGGTTTGCGAAATTATCTTGAGCTTTTTTGCATTTTTTGACATGTTCCTAACGGTGGTTGGGTTGAATCCATTTAATATTGCAATTTCTTCTATGTGTTGTTGTTCTTTCAGAAATTCCTCTTTACTTAACGGGACATTATATAAACGATGTATCAAGCTTGGAAATGCTGCCAGTTGGTGTGAAATTGGGTTGCAATTGTTTTTCTTGATGTAATTGCCTACATGTGTGGGCTTTCTATGTATACCAAATTTTATACCATCTATATTTCTAGTAATTTTGAGGTCCAGGAAAGGTAATGTGTTGTCTTCTATTTCAATTGTAAATTTTATATGGCTGTCCTGTAGATTCAGTAATTTTAGACAGTCGTCTTTTTGTTTCTGGGGGATTATAGCGAAAATGTCATCCACATATCTTCTCCAAAATTTGAATATATGTGGAAAGGCTTTAACTAAATGAGATTCAAAAAAGCTCATGTACATATTTGCTAAAAACGGTGATAGTGGGCTCCCCATTGCTAGTCCTTTTGTTTGTCTGTAGAATTTGTTGTTAAATGAGAAGTAATTACTTTTTGTGCAAATTTCTGTAAGGTTAATGATGTCATTTATTTCAATGGGGTCAACTGTAGTCGGAGTCAACCATTTTTTAATAAGTAAGGGTATTTTTTCCACCGGGATGCTGGTAAACAGAGCTTTAACGTCGAAAGACACCATAATGTGGCCTTCAGGGATAGTGTAATTTTGCAGGTTTTTTATGAGTTCCAAGGAGTTCTCAATTCCTAAGCTTTCGAATTTTTTGTAAGTATTTAGTTTCTTTACTAGCCACCTAGCAATATGGTAGGTAGGTGAATTGATGCCGTTAATGATGTGTTAACATTTTGTAGCATTCTCTAATTTTTGTTGACTTCTTTGTAGTATTTGAACATATTCCCTGAATTGCAGCTTTAGAATCTGAAAGAATTACTGCCTTGTTAAATTTATTTAAGGGAAGATTTAATAATTGTCGGAGAGCAATGTGTATAGCCTCTATTTCTCCATCATAATTTGTTGTGTGTCTGCCAACAGAATGATAAAAGGAAAAATGTGAACACATAACTCCAGCTCCAGTAAGGTTTTCCTTGGAGGATCCATCAGTATATATGTGCAGCCATTCTTCTGTGGGATACCTAGTATTGATTGTTTCCAGAGCTAGAAGTTTTTGTATTTCTTTTGGTGTGTCTGATTTACTTATTTCCTCTATTAATTCCAAACTGAAGGTAGGTTGCAATAATTCCAATGGATTTTCTCTTATAAGTAAATTTTCTCTGGTGTTAGGAATGTTCAATTTGGATTTAATCTGTGTTACCTTTTCTAGGAAACTACTATGAGTTTTAAGGATTGAAGGGGGGAGGTTCTCTTCTGTCCATTTAGAGTTTGGCAGTCGTAACATTTTCTCGTGTTGGAGCAATGCTTGTTCTTCTATTTTTGTTGTTATTGATGGGATCCGTGTTAAGGCAAGCATGGCATCAATAGGTGTGGATTTAACTGCTCCAGTGATTAGGCAAAGAGCCTGATTTTGTATTTGTTCAAGTTTATTGATGTTAGCATTTGCTGCTGTTATTAAAGCTTCAGAACAGTACAAGAGGTTTGGTTTAACATACATTTTGTATGTTGTGTTAAGGACTCTCCTTGAGCAGCCCCATTTAGCACCAGCTAACCGTTTCAGGATTTGCAGTTTCTTTTCAACCTTTTCTGAGATGTTTGTTATATTTTTTTCCAACTTAGCTTTGTGTCGAAAGTGATGCCTAAGTATTTGGCATCATCAACTGTAATGGAGGAAAGTTAACCTTCGAAACGCGTCCTGGAAAAATATTTTGTAAGTGTTGTTCAGTGTTATTAATTAACTCACCTTTTAAATTGAATTTCTTAATCTTAGTTTCTTATTAGGATTTGTAGTCTTACTGTATGTAATTTTCTGGAATTATTACATCATTTCACAATGTCAATTTACAAGTGATTTTAAAACATTTGTTAAACTGTTAACTCACAACTGAACTGCACTCGACTGAGTTCTTACTGTCAACTCTGACTTGACTGGATTGGACTGGCTGTAATGGTCAGCTGGATCGAACACAAAACAAACATTCTGGAAGAGGAAAATGTGGAAATCAACCCGAGCAAATCTTTTGGGCCTGGTTAGTGGCATACCATGGCCTTCTGTTCTGTGGACGGCTGGCCATTAGTCGCTCTTGAAATTAGGTAGCCGAGCAGGCAGCTTGGCACTTCAGCAGCTCTGCTTCCTTGCATCTGATCTGACTTGCACTGTTATAGTAGACCAAAACAAATATTTTGTATGCAGCAACGTTTCATACACACACATGTTCTCCAAGTCAGTCACTTTGGTACTAATCTGACAAGCAACTTGTACACATGCTCGCTCTTACAGCTCAGTTATTAATGGTCAGAATGAAACATGGCCAATAGCAGTTTGCTTTTTAAGGCTGCCACTAGATGCTCTCACTAGCTGCAGTGCTATCTGTCATTTGAAAGAGTGTCAAAAGTTCTGTTTCCTTTTTAATGCACTTCATATGTTAAACTTTTGTTGCATGCACTCAGAGCAAAGCACAATTGATCCGTCAAGTTGAATCACAGTTGAACTGAAAATCTCACTGTCAGTTCTAACTCAACTGGGCTATACTGACTGCCGGGCGATGGTCATCTCCTTATATAGGTCTGAATAGAAAGCGAACATTCTGGAAGAGGAAACTTCTAGAAATGGCCTGAGTGAACCTTGTGGAGCTGGGTAGTGGTGTAAATGGCCATTAGCTGCACCTAAGACCAGGTAGCCTTGTGCTGTGGTGACAGTATTAACTTTGTTAGTGGTTAGAATAATCACTGTGAATCAAAGAAATATATACAGTAAACTCTCGGTTTAACAGACCTCTGCAGACTTCGGATTTAACTTGCTAAATATGACGTTGGTTATAAAATAAATTTAAATGAAATTTAGAAGATCTGTGATGATTAAATTGTGGCATTCCGCTGTTTGATCGAGAAGCCTAGTCCACGCGTCTTCAGCTACGTTGATGTACACGTCATGCACTCAAGAGCTCACATGACTCTTAGCTTCAGTCTGAATTGGGCATTCTCTGGTGAATGTAATACTCGTGTTCATTACAGGTCTACTCATCATTGCTGCTTGTGAAAAAGTTTCTTGAAGAGGTTATGGTCGTCTTGGAGCAAGAAAACGACATTGAAAATGACACGCGAGGAGCTAGGGCACTGGAAAATTTGCGGGCTTATATCAAATCTGCCATCTTTAACTTTGCTGCACCTTGGAAAGAGATGAAGACAACATTAGCTAATGGGTTGACACAGTTAATGAAAAGAATTGAAGCCGAATATGATTTCAGTGGTTTCGAAACATTTGATTTTTGTAATACACTGATAAAGGCAGGGAATAATTTAAATGAACAACTTAGAAGAGTGGCTGGACATGGATAAGAGTGACCCAGGTTACCAGATTCTGAGTCGTGAGGAGAACGCTGTAAGTGTTCTACAAGAGGATGAAGATGACAGTGATGATGAATCTTTGAAGTGTGCACCTAAATTATCCATAATAAGAGACCACAAGGACGATGTGATTTCTTATGTGGAAAGATCTTCAGACCTACAAGTGCTAGCCTATTATGAACATTTCAGACAGTTGCGCTTCTTAATCATAGAGAAACAATATTCAAGTGGGTATTGACACTTTTTTCAAACCCACAACTTCACAGGGAACGACTTCTAACCAAGAGTAAATCATGTAAAGTAAACGGTATGTACCAATAAAACATTTTCAATTGTTTTTTATTCATTTTCATTCATTTTGCGATTTAACAAACTTTCAATTTTCCAGACAACTGGCCCCTGGCCCCTTTAGGTCCGCTAAACCAAGAGTTTACTGTATAGTGTGATTCAAAAATACGCTTACACAGTTTGAGAAGCAGTTCTTCCAAACAAGAAAAAGAGTTTGTGTAAACATGTCACCTTTTTGTAAGTTCAAAATGTCACTAATGAAAGAATCTTAAGTGACATATTCATCTATCTTTTGATGTCACCTTGTTAGGAAGAGTTTGATACAAGCTCAAAGTGCTTGAGATGCCCTCCTCATGCATCTAGACACACTTGCCAGCTTGTGAAATGAATATCCTGCATGGTTGACTAGCATGTGCACAGTTGAAACGTTCAGACAGACACATTCACATAACTCACTACATGTTCACAAATGATAAATGTAATCAAGTAACACATCACCATCTACACAGGATATGAACCAGTCTCCTGTATGTGAGTACATAGATAAAATGAAGTTGAGTTGAGCCTGGAAAGCCCTAAATGTCCATTAGAGTAGCCGTCAGGATCGATGGCAGTAAATGACATAATGTGCAGATAGGGGAAGTGCTGCATTGCAACTGCTTCCATTTTCCTCAGGTTGTATTTGTATACATTATACACCATTTCTCTGGATTGACTGTGAATAATGCAACAGTGTTAGGTTCTGCCATTGTTGGAATTGTTGACAAACTTACTACCACATAATGGTGTGGGCTTATTGCTCAGAATTATTTAATTTCATTGTTAAAGTGTAGGCAAGTACTCTCACACATGCACTCTCAAACAGACTACACTAGATTGGCTAGAAGACATGTGACTGAAGCGCAGTTGGATACTTGATACATGATAGTTCATGATGGCAACAGTAGTAAGTTAATAAGGGGAAAACAAAAGTTACTTGACATTGTGGGAGTAAGTAAATGCTGTTTGTTTTGTTTTATTTGGAGGACATTATGATGGTAATTTTAAGGTGAGAAAAGAGCATAAAAAAGGTAAGTTCTGATTTTAAAAAACTGTAATTGACCCTAAAATGACCGTCACAGTGTTCTCCAAATAAAACACGACTAATGGCATTTACTTTCCCTGTTAAGGTAAGGCAACTTTTATTCAAGACAATTCTTTCTAAAGCAATTGATTTTGTGATATTCTACAGTGTCAATTTAAATGGTTCACCCTGTATATTTTAGCAATATCTCAAGTTCAGTTACCTTTTATCTCTCTTTATTTCCTTTAATTACATGGGTAAAAGCCACCCTCAATAAAAACAAATATAACCAAGACAATTGTTATTTTACAATTGTTACTGCAATTAAAATTATTTATGCAAAATAACAACTCACTAGCATTTTGCTATGCACAACAAAACTGACGTTTTTATTTATGCCAGTTTGCTTAGCTTCGACAATTCCCTGCAGCTTTTTCTCAAAGCTTCCAGAAAAAATTGTGACGCGCAGCATTTTTCAAAGTTGCTCTATTGCAAGTTGCATAGTGGCATTGTTATGTAAGGATGCTGACCTTTATTCTTCTATGCCGGCAGCCAATGGAACACTTTAATATATATATCACTCTGAGCTTTACTTACATTAAAATGATAGAATTACTTCCCCAAGACATTGCCTGCATCATCAGGTACTTGTGGAATGCCACACTTCTTGGTGTGTTTGGTTTTCTTTGATGGCCAGTGGACATTTACAAACCTGTGTAGAAGCTTGTCTTTTGCTGTCAACTCAAAAGTTAATAGCTCTGTTTGATATAGTTTTATAGAGATATTTTCCCACAACCCCAATGTACCGTATTACTGACTTTAATGGCTTCACTTTTTTTTCTATGTAATGATTTTCTCCCCAAAAAAGATAAGCAACTGTTGATCTGTTTCAATCTACAGTACATTATAATTGCTGTATATTTTATTTGTTTATTGATCCTGTAGACCATATACATATCAAAAATATAGAATGTGCACCAACTTTGCACTGTAAAATTTGTATTTCAATAACAGTAGTTTTACTTTCTGTTTGAATATTTTGCCTCAAAGAATTGGGTACCTTGTTGTACAAACTACTCCTTTGTGAGATTTGCAATAGAATTGAATTTATTGACTTAATTTGGTTACATGAACATTTACATGTGTTAGAACTTTTATTTGGAGTATTTGGGTCCCATTCAGCCGAAAACCCTGATTATATTGTGTATAGAGGAAACTGCTGATTGGGATACCCCAAAAATCAGCTGTAACATGTTTTCCCCATATGGCGCAGTCTAGTTTGTCTGGTTAGATTTGGTGATATTCCATGTTAGGTTGCATTAGCACTGCCAACTGTTCTTAAAATATAACCATGGTAAAGCTACAGGCATAGTTGGTGTTATTGCATTTGTTATGTTGCCACAGAAGCCCTTGTCTTTTAATGTGTTGCAGAGAAACCAACGGATAGATTTTATAACTAGATTCTGTTGAGACACCGTATTAATTAATTATTCTATCTGTAGACACCATTGTATTGCTTATGTTTGTGCAATTTTGTCTTGAGTTCTTTTACAACAGTATATGCAGTTATAGTTAGTGTTGTTATTTTTGTGTTTTCAACACAGTAGTGCATTAAATATATGTTATGATATTTAGCATTCAGAAGTGATTTTATCCAAAAGTGTTATTGCAGAACAAGATTTGCTGAAGGTGAGTAGGTTCTTGTGTTGTGTGGTAATGATGTTTAAGCTATTTTTATTGCTTCCTCCGGCCGCACCATAGCTGAGTGGATAGACCATTCGCTTCTCACCATAGCAGCCTGGGTTTAATCCCAGGCAACTGCATGTGGGATTCATGATGGATGAAGTTGCGCTGGGGCAGGTTTCCTCCGGGTTCTCTGGTTTCCTCTGCCATCTCATTCCACCAGTGCTCCATCTTCATTCCATGTATCATCAGTGTCACCACCTGCGGTGCCATGGTAGTAAAAGCGGGCGTTAAACACAAAAAAAAAATTGCTTCCTCCAGACTGTCCATTCCCCACCTTGGTTCTCTTCCCTTTGAAACACTCCTATATTCACATGTGAACTGGGCTAGAACAGCACTTAACAGCTACCTAACAGAAATAAGACTGACGTACGTATGACGATTAGCACACAGTCGCAGGGAGATGCTGTAAAGGTCACACGGGCTGTGCTCCTGCCAGCCAAGTTTTGCAATATACATACTGCATAGAGCAAAGTTAATTGAAAATTGCTTTACCTGGAGTAGTGGGTTATACTGGTTTAATTATTCTTGTGTTTTTAAAGTAAGTTTAAATTCTACTGCAGACTGATTTGTGGCGCTCCCAGAATGGTATTCCATAACCAAATTTATGTTCTCATAACCTCCCAGTTTCAGACTTTAACAATAGTGTACTCTCTGTGAATGCACATAATGGCAACCTCTGAGATACAGGGAAATGCATGCCTATGTGTCAGTGCATCCAAGATGCAAACACTGTTGAGTGCACTTCAGTAAATTTTCCTACTGAATATTCAAATTATGGGTGATTCTGAAAATATGTTACATTAAGTGTATTTAATAAACCTTTTCAATTGTGTTAAGTTAGAGTTAGTTAAAAAAGGAAGACTTACTCCTGATTTGAAAAACATAGATGGAGAATGTAAAGAATTTGGTGTGTACGTTTAACTCTAAGCTTTTTAAAATTATAGTTTGGTTAGGAAACTTTATGTAAGCTCTTTTGCTGGCCATGCTTGTTGCCCAGAAAGGATAAAATCTCCTTGAAACAGTGAAATTATTTTGTTGTTATTTAGCAATGCTGTCAATTGCCAGAATCATATCAGCATTGCCGGTGTGCTGGAATTTTGTCCTGCAGTTCTTTTACATGCCAGTAAATCTACTGACATGGAGCTGTCATTTTTAAGCACACTTAAAAACCATTGGTATAGGTCGGATTTGAACCCACAACTTTGGGATCAGTAGGCCAGCATCTAACCAACTGAGCCACCCTACTTGGAACAGTGAAGACCAAGGCTATTTGTATATAATATATTTAATTTTTGTTTCATGTGAAATGCATTTACTAAATGAAGTGCCACTGATTTCTAATATAGTAATTGCGTAATATGTTGTATGACTTAACTTTAGAACAAAGGGCCATTATGTGTTCCATGATGTCTTGTATCTAGGAATTAATACAAGTTAGATTGTACATTGCTGAATTGTCCATCATTAGCTGATATTGGTCATCAGAGTCTGCAAGTCCACTGAAGTCTGAGCAGTCAATAAGATAATTTTGACAATGAGTTATTTAAGGTGAACTGTAATGAGGTGTTATTTCTGAGGACAAAATTTATATTATTGGCAAATAAAAGATTATTTGCATGTGCAAGGTGAAATGGAAGATCATTTATTTATACAGGGTTCTTCATTTAAAACCTAATGGAGCACACAGCGTTTGGCCTCTCCCGCAACCTTGCTGGATTCCCCCACTACTGGCTCCCGTTGTGTGTGTGGCTAATCAGTACCGGGCCTCTGAAAATCCACATCCTTCATTATGATTGAAGAGTTGGTGTGCTGTTAGTGCTAGACACATAATTGATCCAAAATTCTACAAGCAGAGAGGTACCGAAATTACATTTTGACCCCATTTTATCATGAACTGACAGAAGTAGTGGGTGGTTTCAACAAGATTCTGCTACTGCCCAACCAGCAGAGGAATCCATGAATAAAATTAGGGAAGTGTTTGAAGATAGTGATTTGTGCTGGTGTATGGCCCTCGTGCTTCCCCGATCTAACAAAGTTTACAAGACAAATCCTCATACATTGGAAGAATTGAAACAAAATATTAGAAATGAAATCGGAAACATTACAGTGGCCCAACTTAATCAGAGTGTGTTCTCCCGATATAATGCTTGTTTAGCTTTGCGAGGGTGGACATCTTCTATAAGGTAAGAGTGTTACACATGCTTTACACGCTGAGTTTATGTAGGAGCAAAGCTGGCTGTAGCACACCCAATCACTCACAGACGAAATGCTGTGCACCCGT
Source organism: Tenodera sinensis (assembly GCA_030765045.1). Taxonomy (NCBI): domain Eukaryota; kingdom Metazoa; phylum Arthropoda; class Insecta; order Mantodea; family Mantidae; genus Tenodera; species Tenodera sinensis. The sequence continues at coordinate 178,434,793 of CM060966.1, forward strand.
TAGGTTTTAAATGAAGAACCGTGTAATAAGAAGAGTAAGCATTTGTAAGATTAGTTTGTACAGCCATGGAAAAAGTGATTGAGCACTGTAATATGTGGCTTCAAATTATAGTGCTCAATCATTTTTTTCCATGGCTGTAGAAGAGTCAGCAAGAGCATGTTGCAGATGCAACACTCCAAGTCCTAAAGCTCTTCTAAACTTTCAAGCTAATAAGTTACAAACTGTGGTCGAGGTTAAAAAGTGGGGTTAAAGAGGTGCTTTACCTAAATGGTACAGCACCACTTAAGTAGGCACTTGAATGTTGATATAAAAAACCATTGTGTAACATAAAAGTACAAGAAAATGCAAAAATCAGAAACGTTTATATAATTTGCTAAATTGCACACATATATTGTAAGTGACTCTGGAGGGTAGAACTATTGTTCTGCAATGCAATAGTGATATGCAAGTATGTTTGACCACAAGTTAATGGAAAGCCAATTATTGAGCACGTTATGTCCATTGATGGAATCAGTGAGAATTGAGACAGGTGACGTAGATTCAGGGTTGCCAGGTCTACTGATTTAGCAGGAGATCTGCTTTTTTGCAAATCTGCTGATCTACTACTAAAAACTGAATGCACTTCAAAATCACCTGCTTTTTGTGTATTTTCCATTATTAAACACTATTTTCCTTAACATCATATAATTCACTCTTCCGAAAAAGATTTTCAGGCAAGGCATTTCCCTTGTGTATAACAAAAGATTAATATAATCACCTGTATATATAAACAGTATACCACATCTGTTGTTTCTGCATTGTGAACTATCCTTGAGTGTTACATTAAACCTGAACATTTGAATTCCACTGAAATAGATAAAGTTGAATACAGGGATCCAAAAGTATTTCTTCTTATGGAAAACATGTATTTTGGTGCCAAAGTACAAATATCTCTGACAAAATCATCCCTGCCCGACAAATATGTGCAAGTTTTCAAATTACGCTGTGTTGATTTTTACGTTGAGTGAGTTTGCGACATACTAAGTTGTTTTTCATCAAGTGATCCAAACAGTTGAGTCAATTGCACCACTTGCTTCTCGGTTTCCTAATTTGGTGAAAGCAGCCCAGAAATTCAACAAATAGATACAGAATGGAGACTATTGTACAATACTGACATTGCATGTGCCAGCCAGTAACTCTACAGCGCAAGAATTTTGGAGTAAATATTATTATTGTTGTTATCGTCCACATAATCATCATCATTACTATTATTATTAATGTCATAAATGTGTATACACTAAGCAAAATTGCCAGTTAAAAAGTCTACTGTTTTCTCCTGCTTTTTTCAATTCAAATCTTCTGCTCTTACTTCGGCAGACATGGCAACACTGCGTAGATTAGCCAAGCTTAAACATGTTCTGCCTGAAACAAGGGCTCCACTAAACTGAATCTCTGACCTGAATTAATTTCAACACTTACACCAAGTGTCACCACTCTCCTCCAGTAGTGGTTCAAGACTTGCAACATTCGCTATATTACCAGAGAAACCCTAAATGTTTCAAGTCCTTTCCTTTTCTTTTTCTGTTCCCCATTTGTGATTTATTATGGAATAACCTTAGATACTCATAAATGTCATTTATCAATTTGGGGTTGAGATGGCTGTTTCCCATTCTTGATGGATCATACATCACATTTTCATGTTTCCATTCAGGTTTCTGCTTTTTATTCTAGGGCAAATATGGACCAGGCCTAGAGTTAGAAGAATAATTTATTTTGTTACATTGATCTAATAATTAAGATTTTTGCATGAATTCTGTAGATTGTGTTACAATATTACAGGCATATTTATAATTTTTGTTGTAAAAAGATTAAAACACTGACAATTTGTAATTATTTACTTTTAGGTCATCAAAGAAATCCCCAGACAGAGACAGAGTACGGAAGAAGAAGACAGAATCAAAATCACGTTCGAGATCGAGGTCCAGTTCCTCTTCCTCTGCTTCAGAATCACATAAAAGTAAAAGTGGCAAGTCGTCTCAAACAGCTAAATCAAATCATCACCATTCAAAGTCAAGGTCACATTCCAAGTCAAGATCTCCTGCTAAGTCTACTTCAAGATCACCAGCGAAAGTGAGGTCTAGATCTCCAGCCAAGAGAAGATCAAGATCGTTGAGTAAATCCACTTCTAAAGGTGAAAAGAGAGCCCAGAGTTCGGACAGTGGCAGCAGTAGGAGTGCTTCGTCGTCGTCTGACCATTCTGATAAAGGTAGAGACCATACTGTTTTATTATTGTAGTTAATCATGGCTAAGATTAACATCTTCCTCCAATGGTGTTCTGTTGGGTTCTCTAGCCCATTTGGAACCTGGCGTCCCAGTAGAGATGTGAAATTAGGTTTCTCTCTTGTTTGGAGTTTAAGATTAAGAAGATTGTTACTGTTACCCTTTAAGAAAAAGAGACACTACTTAAATCTTTTAAGATCATTTTGCTATATGATGGTTTTACATTTTCTTCTCTTTGCTTAACCAGGGAAAATAAAGAAATGACTTCCCTTTTGAGAAACGTATAAGCATTTGAAGACCACCTCCGTAGTGCAGTTGGTAGCACACGTGCCTCTGGCACAGAGGACCTAAGTTCAAACCCCAGTACCAGCATGGGGATTTTTCCCCCACTGTTAGATTCATGTAGTCTCAAAATGTATATATGTGGTGAAATCTTAACATTGTAGAAAGGTTGTTCCAAAAATAATGCCTATTTTTTATTCATGGAAACTACAGGAGATACATAAATCGCAACAGCACAGTTAATAGAGCAATATTTCAGCTACAAATTCTCAATTTTCCACGTAGTCACCACCATTCGTTATGCACTTTTGCCAGCGATGAACCAGAGCCTGCATGCCGTGCTTGTAAAAATCTGAACCAGCCAAGACTAACCACTTTCTTACAGCTTTGACAACAGCATCCGAGTCTTAAAAATGTTCGCCACATAGTTCATCTTTCATAGGCCCCAAGAGATGGAAGTCTGAAGGCGCTAAATCTGGACTGTACGGTGGATGTGGTAAGACAGTCCAGCCAAACTTTGCAGTCTGTCACAAAACGGGTGTGGGGCTTGGCATTATCATGTTACAAGTGAAAGTTGGTCTTCTCTGGCTTTAGTCAGTGTCGACTTGTAGCTTGCTGAATTGACAGTTGCTCCAGACTCCAGGACATCCAAAAGAACCACACCCTGGCTATCCCCCCATCTTGTACAGACATTGCGATAACTAAGATGTTCCAACATTGTTTCCAAGGCATTATAGCCAACATTTAGGTTTGCAGTGGTGGTAGAAAGACACATTGTGGATTCATCATGTGCTATATTTTTGGTGGAAGGAATGAAGCTTTGTCTTGGAGGCCACTGTTTACGGGTGTAGTGATTTTTACCAATGGCGACGAGCTGCATTGCTGTGTCTTCAATGTAAATTTGCCACACACATAACAAAATACGTCCTGCTTATTTTTACAGTGACGAGACATTATAATGCATTGAATGTAATATAATTTTGTCCTTAAAACACTTAAAACTGATCATCACAAAAATATTCCTGCCAGCAACACTTCAGAGAGGAAACTTCCGAAAATAAACAAAATTTTGCAGTTAAAATGCTGACATAGTCGAAAGATCAAGCTGACAATGAATGTTTGATATAGATATCCATTGTTTAATATATGTACATATATACCTGCAGTGTAAACGTTGAATAGAATAAGCAGATTATAAAAAAATTGATTTAAATTAACAAAGACGCAAATTTATCATGAAAATACGTAAAAAAACTGAATTTGGGTTTTTGGGAAAATGGTACATGGTAGACAGAAACTAATTACAGATTTGTTATTTTCAGCCATACTTGTACAAGGAACACATATTTTCATCTAAAGGACATTTTTCATGTTGTACAGAGTTATTTAGATTTAGTGCAGTGAACTTTATTTCCAGCTTTGTGTATATCATAACCCCACCACTTTTATATTGAGATCTACAAAACTTGGAAGCTACAATATAATTCTCGATGTTACAAATTTCCTCACTCTTTGCACCATGCTCAGTTATAATGCATATATCTGCGTCTATATCATTTAATATTTGTGATAGTGCTAACAGTTTGGATTGTATGTACTACATGTTTAAATGAAATACTTTTAGCATATTAGAATTTCGTTTTTCTCTAATTCTACATGAATAATTTACTTAGTTATTTGAACCTTTTACCATGGGCATTGACGTACCTACCTTCAGTTTCCCTTACACATGACAGAGGATATAGTGTTACACAATAAATTACCAAATATGAAAACACCTCTTTTGTTCAAGTGCACCCCATCTTTAGCATAGTCACTGTCACTTAGCCACCAGTTTACATCTACCATTTTACAGTCTTTCACCTTACACATCCAATTTATTTCACCATTGATCCAGAATATTCTTCTATTACTCCGCCTTTTCTTCGCAATATGCCACTTACAACCACTTTTGCTTCTGGAAGTTGCCGCTTGATAGTCTGAACTATATCCATAATTTCCCTCATAATTTCTTTGGCACAAACTCCATTTCTCACATATGCAGGAACAGTACACTGAATCAAACTAAAAAGCAAATATTTGGCATACTTACAGACACGTTCTTGCTATCACAGTTAAATTTATTATACAATGTGAACATTGAATAAAAAAAGAAATCTACATATCTAATTCAGAGATCTGAATAAATGAGGGTTCAGTGATTCTCCCAGGCTGTTAGTTGTTTTGCATTAAAGATACTTCTTAATGTAGGTTCAGGATCGATTTCATGGTTTTCTAGCAAAAAAAATGTGCTGCTACTGCTGATTTTTTCACTTGTTTATACTTTAGATTCCTAAGAGGTTCTTCAGATCTTGTTTTTCCAATATCAATTTTGTTACGGTCTTTGCAGTTGAATTGCTATACTCCCAATGTTTCTATTGCTGGTATGATGTCCTTGAATTCAGACTGTAGTAGATTTTGGATGGAATGTGACTTTTTAGGTGCTAGAATAATGTTGTGATCTTGAATTGCAATATTTCAAGTTCACATATCATACAAAAGCTTACACACAATTATGTATTTTTACTTTGTGAAGAAAGCAGAAAATGTTGATGCTTATGTAATGAAATATAGTATATTTAAGTGCAATAAAATTGGCATTAACAATTAAAACAGTGCTCCAATGAATAGTTTAAAAGTTTGCAATGAGCGTCTTCTGATATTTTCCATTACACTGTATTAAAAGTTCTAATGGTGATATAATGTTTTTCAGTAATTTGATTTCCTGTCGAATGTCATGACTGTGACTGAAATGTTGTATAATGGCTGAGTTATCCACTTGTCTTCACTTAACATGTCTGGTGTTGTTTCTGGTATGCTTGCACACCTGATTGAAGATCCGGTTGTTTAAGTGATAACCAGTGTGTAAACTATAGGTTTAAATTTTGTTTCAGAAAAAGATAAGGAAGATGACTTTGAAATTCATAAGAAAGAGGATAGTGTGCAGAAGAAGCGTCACTATCGCAATAATAAGGATGATTCCTCTGGAAGTGACTCGGAGACCGAACATATAAAGAAAGTAAGTAGTAACTGTCTCATTGTCTCATGCAACTCTAGAGAGGATATAATTCATTGTTATTCTAGTTTTGTTATAACATTTATATTGGTATTGTTATTGCTGTTTGTGAATGGCAGAAAGTGTGAGAACTGTTTTCCCTGACAAACAACTTGCATGCCTTTGTATTCATCTGAACTGGAGTTGAGTGCAGTGAAAGAGCTCCTTTGAAATCACAAGCAGAAAATTACTTTTTTATGGGAGGTATATGCACAAAGTACTGTATTCTCCCCATAATTGCAATATCCAAATATCACCAGAAATACAGGTTTTGAATAAACAGCTTGAAAATGAACAGAAAGGGTAGAATGAGACTGAAAAATTGAATGCCATCCAGGATGTAACCAGTACATCCGGGTTCAAGTCCCGGTCATGGCATTCAATTCTTCAGTCTCACTCTTCCCTTTCCAATCATGTCCTACACATGGCTATTGTGTGAAAAAACATTAAATACATTAATTGACCTTATAGTTGGTTAAACTAGAATCCCGGCACTTAAGTACTTACAACACTGTAAGTCACCATTAAGCTATGTTATCTCAGAGTTAATCAAGATCTCCTTGTGTGGTTTACCAGGAATAATGTAAATGAGTTGGAGAATTTAATGTCATATTGGCATGTTGGCCATGATAGCTTAGTGGTCAGAGCAGCTGGATGGTAACCGGTAGATCCATGGTTCAAATCCCGGTCATGGCATTCAATTCTTCAGTCTCACTCTTCCCTTTCCAATCATGTCCTACACACAGCTATTGTGTGAAAAAACATTAATTACATTGAAAAGAAACAAAACACAGGAGCACTAGCGTTGTTGTTTTCTAACACCCGACATTTGACAGTGAAGCCACTAGCCTTCTTACACTCCAATATTTTTCATAATCATTTTGTATATTGAGAACTGATGGACATTTTGAAGATGATTGTAGTCCATTTCTTCATTCAGACAGGCTGCGGAAAGACCATTGCCAAATACCCTTCAATTTGTTCCATAAAGACTTGAAGGAAGCGACTTGATCAATCCCTCACCTCCTGGTGCAGCTGTTCGTATCCAAACATACGTTTGATAACCAAAAGCACTGCTCAGCATGGTGAGAAAATGACCAATTTGCTACTTCTTCCTTTCTATTATACCAATTCCTTCTTGAAACTTTTCTAGCCTCCCTTAACTAAACTCTTGATCTGTTTTCAGATCATCTGTACTCAATGCCAAAGGGATCTTTTTATTCATTACCTATCTTTTCTACCTGTTCACTCTTCAAATATAATGCTGGCCTGTTACAGCATTTGAAAATGGCTTCAAGTGGCATATAGGGAAAAGTTGATCACTTTTATCTCTCAGCAAGGTTCAATGAACTGTTAGACCAATAACAGGTACAGTCCTCCAGGTACATTGGAGGTTGTGATTGGATGAAATAGCCACCAAAACATTAAAAAAATGGTTTAAAAATGTCAATATTGAGTTGGTTGGCATAAATAATTACCATTTAAAGGTTATTTAATCCCGGGTCATAAAGTACTTATGATAGTAAGTCACATTGGAGTAATTGTCTCCGATGTAAGACTGCCTTTGTGGTTTACTAGGAGAAATGTAAATTGATTGGAGAATTCAATGTCATTCTGGCAGGTTGTCACAGTAGCTTAATGGTTAGAGCACCTGCCTGGTAAGCGGTTCAAATCCCAGCTGTGGCATTACCATCTAAAGATTACTTAAACCCGGGACATAAAGTACTTACAATTGTAAGTTGCCCTTGGGGTATTTATCTCTGATGTGAGATTCCCTTGTGGTCTAACTGGGAAAAGTACAAATCAGTTGGGGAATTTAATGTCGTACTGGCAAGTTGGCCATGGTAGCTTAGTGGTTAAAGCAGCCGCTTGATAAGCGGAAGACCTGTGGTTCAAATCCCGGCTATGGCATTGAATTTCTCAGTCCTGATTCCAGCTCTTAAATGTTGCCCACACACGCTTGTGTGTTTAAAAACACCAGCAGTAAACTTGTTGGCATAAATAAATAATAACTAAATGGCCATTCAGCTACAATAAATGTATTATTAAATAATCTATTCTTCATGTAATGATTGCATAGTGTATTTTTACTTTATGAAGAAAGGATAAATTGTGATACATTTATGCAATGAAATGGTATATAAGTTCGTAGCAGTTGGAACTTTCAATTTTGAATTATGCAGATGACACACATACTTAGCTTTTCCTGAAAAACTCTTCTGGGTGCAGAATGGTTTCTGGAATTTTCAAAACAAATGTTTCCGCTGATCTTGATATTAAATTTTTGGGGTAGAATGCAATATCTTGTGTTACCTACTTGGTAGAGAAAGTAAAAAAATCTATGAAATTTTCAGTATAAATTGTGCAAAATCATGCTTTATTAGCAGTTGTGATAACTTGCTTTTAAAGTTCTGTTTTGTTGCTGTTAGTTAACATAGGTGTGTTATTGTAACTGTTGTACAGGAAAAGAGAGGCCGCTCGAATTCACGATCTCCACATCGAAGACATCCAATTCTAGGTCGAGATCGTGAAAGAGAGAGGGACCGAGATAGAGAGAGAGATAGGGACAGAGACAGAGAAAGGGAGAGAGAGAGGGAAAGAGATAGGCGAACAAATCGTTACCGTCGTTCAATGGAAAGAGATAGAGACAGAGAACGGAACAGAATGAGAGAAAGAGAACGACTAAGAATGCCTCCACCTTCTGTAAGAAGACCACCTTCAGGGAGAAGGTATTACTACAACATGGAGTATGTATTTGTGTTAGTTAAATTAGAATTATTAATAATGGAAATAAAATTGAAAATGAGATAAAATGTTTATAGTTTTGAAGATGTTTCTCTCAATACAGTGAATGTTTTTCTGTTTATTTGTGCAACTAAGAAGTCCAAGAATGACACCACGAAGGAGCCGTAGTCACAGATCATCGTCACCACCACCCCGTCGTTCACGTTCTCCACATGCTGTAAGTACTGTGAACTTAAAATGCTCAGAAAGCTTCACTTCATTTTTTGTTCGGTTTATTTTTGTATTCATACAGCAGTATAGCTTCTGTCAGCCTTTATAAAATAAGTTTGATTGGGTGAAGACTGTCACAAGAGTCTTATTTTGAATAAATAACCCTAAGATCAAGAAAAAAAGTGTTTTAGAGTAATAAAAAATCTGATGTGTTGCACTCACATGACTTTCTCTAATTTTGTACTAACCATTCTTACAAACTCTTATTCCTATATCTTCTTCGTGTTAGTTAAAATAAACATTTGTACAAATTATCTTATTGGTTATTTCCTTGTAGGTGCAAGGGGGATATTAGAATACAGTAGGCCTTGTGCGATAGTCAAATCTTTTAAAGCTTTGAGATTCCATTCTCTTTGCACACTTAACATATAAAACAATGAATGATGTTCCATTTCACGAAAGCTTTCCGAAACTCACACACATAAGAAGGAATGTCTCCGAAATGTTTCAACCTACAAGAAAATTTATTGAGATATAAATTGTGTATTTTAGCAAGATCTACATTTTTTGTATAGTATGATTTGATCTATCTTAACAGTTTACCAGTTATGCAAAAGCCGTCCAGATTAAATACGACTGCAGGGGCTATAGCCAGAAAATTCAAGATATACATTTCATTTGTCATAAAAATATCTCAAACATATGGCATTTTAATCAAAATCGTTAGAGCCATTTTCAAGAAAATGAAAATTTTCGGAAAATCTTCCATGTAAAGGGTAGTTTAAGGTGGGGCTATTTTCTTCAAAATATTTGTGTCCCATCCTTGAAAGGCATTAAACTTAAATACCAACTTTGGTTTTTAACCGACTTTTCGTTTTTTAGTTATGCAGTCCACAGACACACACACATATGGACCTTTTTCTAAAAATGCTTTTTTTGGATTCAGGGGTCCTCAAAACATATATTTCCGATGAAATCTGGACATTGAATTTTTGGGTGGAATACAATACTTCCCCTACTTACCAGTAGAGAAAGCAAAAAAGTTACTTTGTAGTTGTAGGAGCTTCCATGATGCCAGTGATTGTGCATTGCAAACGTTTTGTATGATCAAACTTGATTATTGCTCCATAGACGATCAGCGTGCCAATTTATAAATGTCCAACTTCCAGGCATATCAAACTCCAAAATGGCCATTTATTTATTATTCAGTTCCCAATGAAGGCCATGGTCATATACAAACAAATGACATCCCAGTATACAAAGTGCTATGGATACACATTCTCTTTCCAGTATATTGTAACCAAAATCTTGTGTGCTGTTTTGCTTCCCATTCTGGTGTCCATTTTTGGATCATTATAAGCAGCCTTAACTTGTAAACAGGTAGAATGAGACTGAAAGATTAAATACCATAGCCAGATATGAACCACGGATCTTCTAATCTCCGTCCAGTTGCTATAACCACGAGCTACCATGACAATGTGCCGACATCACATTAAATTCCCCAATTCATTCGCCTTAACTTGTTCTCGTCAAAAAACAGATTTTACTTTTAAACATTGCATAGATGCTGATTTACTTTTGCAATGAACTATCTGATCAATTTACATAGATTGAATTGTATCCATGTATGAAATGATTATAGCTTTACTGACTGCCTAAGAACAGCTCTGATGATGAACTTTATTTTTTTAGCGGGGTCACATTTCACCAGAAAGAAGGCCTTCTATTTCTCAGGATGAAAAGAAGAGGAGACGACATTCTGAATCACGTAGTGTTTCACCACCCCCACCACGTGGCAAACAGAAGGTAAATATTTGCCTATCATAATTATTTACCCATAAAATATACAGAGGAGGAAGCATTTTTATGTCGTTGTGAGCAGATTCAAAGTGTACATTTTCACCACAGAGATGTCAAAGCATTATAGTATTATTACATTATACGAGGGTTGTCCATAAAATAAGGTTCCCCAAGTCCTGCAGTCGCGAGGAACGCTGTTATGTGAGATCCGGCAATGCTGACGTGTAGCTTGGTTCTCGCTCTTCCAGTCTCTTGCCCTGCGAGCTGTCTGCCACACTCAGTCTTGGCTCAGCAGCCATTAGAAATGGAGCTTCCACACGCTTCTCCCACCAGGTGCGAATTACGCTCTGAGATTCGTTTTTGTGTGCAAAAAACACTGCACCGGTGGACATTCATTCCCAACTGTGTGAATTGTATGGAGAACAGTGTATGAGCGTACAACACATATACAAATGGTGCAGAGAACTCAAAGACAGACATACAGCCATGATGACCAGCATTCTGGACGACCATCGGTTTCAGACGACACCATTGTGATAGTGGAAGAAGCAATGCTCAAAGACCAAAGGGACAGAAAGGGGTTATTGTTGTGCAAATTTCTGCCTACCGGTACAACAATCAATGCGGACCACTACTGTGAGGCATTGAAGAACCTTCGCCACACAATCCAAAACAAGAGGAGATGCATGCTCACAAAGGGAGTGCATTTCCATCAGGACAACACTCGTCCTCACATTGCCCATGTGACAACCAATTTCATCAACAAATTTGGATGGGATACCTCACACATCCTCCCTACAGCCCAGACCTAGCTCCAAGTGACAACCATCTCTTCCCTGACTTGAAGAAACACCTGGTTGGGATGCATTTCAGAACTGGAGAGGAGCTGAAAGAAACTGTTTAAAGCTATCTTTGCTGCATGGCAGGATAGTACTATGATGCAGGCTTACAAAAGTTGGTACACCACATACAAAAATGCACTGATCAGAACGGAGATTATGTCGGAAAATAGGAAAAAGTCTAAGCTTTCCAAAAATGTATTTTTCAATGTCAATAAATATCTTTTTCACTGTGAAAAAAAATTGGGAACCTTATTTTATGGACAACCCTCGTACAGGGTTCTTCCTTTAAAACCTAACAGAGCGCACTGCTTGTTTCCTCTCCTGTGACCTTGCTGGATTCTCCCACTACCAGCTGCCATTGTGCACATGGGCTAACCAACATGAACAGGTGCTTGACTGTAGAGCAAGGCATTTTCGTGTGTAAATGGCAATCACCAAGCCGGTTCGCACAGTTCCCTGGTGCAGTGCTTCCTTCCATATGTATAATTCATGAGATTGGGAAGAAATTTTAAACCACTGGCAGACAAAAAGCGAAAGCGTAAACATGCAGTTTTAACTGAGGAAATAGGCGCATGTTTTGAACATTCACCAACCAAATCCATCCCAAAATTAGCACAGCAGGTGGGAATTTCAGAGTCTTCTGCACATAGAGCAACTAATTTAAGTGTACAAGTGTCCCTGCTTTAAAACAAGGTGACCCAATATCACAAATGCATTATTGTGAATGATTTATTTTATCAGTGAATGACGGTTTAATTTAATTCTTCTTTAATTCATCCTTTTAGAACATATACATGTTGTTGGATATATCAGGTTACATAAAATGCCTACATACGTACATAAAATACATTCTGGTCCATATAATAATACTGGTTGAATGAGATTAATAATTAAAGTAACTGTCTTAATGGTAAAAAATCTTCAAAATCACAATTGCAGATATTCATGTCATAAAAAGCCCTCTCAATTAAGTAATTTTTTAAGCATTTATTAAACTTGGAACCAGTTGATTGTTTAATTGTGGTTGGCAGCTTATTGTATAAAGTTTTCCCAATTACAAATGGATTTTTATCAAAGAATTTCTTACTCTTTGCTTCCCTATACATATTCTCTTTAGTTCTTGTGTCATATTTATGTATATTGCTGTTACTCCTTATATTTGTAGTTTTCCTAACTAGTAAAATAACTCTAAAAATATATAATGCAACCACTGTAAGAATTCTTTCTTTTTTAAAAATGTCTCTACATGAATCCCTTGATTTTAATGAACAAACAATCCTTACACACCTCTTCTGTAATACCAATAATCGTTTTAAATTCTCTTTAGACGTTGTACCCCATAATTCAATACCATAATTCAAATGAGAATGAATTATTCCATAATAAATCAATCTTAAATTAGGTTTATCCAAATATTGTGCCACGTAATTTAATAGATAGATACCCTTGCTCATTTTCTTGCATATATAATTTACATGTTTTGTCCATGATAAGTTTTTGTCAATATGCAATCCTAGAAATAAGTGATCATCTGTTGTATCTGTTTCATTTCCAATTTTAATTTTCATATTCTTGTACATGCAATTACTAATTTTAAAATATATTATGCTTGTCTTGTTTAAATAAGTAACTAGGTTGTTATTAACAAAAAAATTTAAGTATTACATCTGTACCTGAGTGTATATTATTAGTTAAGTTGTCCTGATCTTTTCCCCAACAATTATAGATGTGTCATCAGCATATGATATAGTTTTCACATTATTAATCAACTATGCAATATGCCACTGTAATGGACCTCACTATCCAGCTGTTTATTACAATACTGTTATCCACCAATCAAAGGTGCATCTGTTCATAACGACTCTGCTTCCACCAATTAAAGGTGCATCTGTTCATAACGACTCTGCTTCCACCAATCAAAGGTGCATCTGTTCATAACGACTCTGCTTCCACCAATCAAAGGTGCATCTGTTCATAACGACTCTGCTTCCACCAATCAAAGGTGCATCTGTTCATAACGAATCTGCTTCCACCAATCAAAGGTGCATCTGTTCATAACGACTCTGCTTCCACCAATCAAAGGTGCATCTGTTCATAACGAATCTGCTTCCACCAACCAAAGGTGCATCTGTCCATAACGACTCTGCTTCCACCAATCAAAGGTGCATCTGTTCATAACGACTCTGCTTCCACCTATCAAAGGTGCATCTGTTCATAACAACACTGCTTCCACCTATCAAAGGTGCATCTGTTCATAACGACTCTGCTTCCACCAATCAAAGGTGCATCTGTTCATAACGACTCTGCTTCCACCAATCAAAGGTGCATCTGTTCATAACGACTCTGCTTCCACCTATCAAAGGTGCATCTGTTCATAACGACTCTGCTTCCACCAATCAAAGGTGCATCTGTTCATAACGACTCTGCTTCCACCTATCAAAGGTGCATCTGTTCATAACGACTCTGCTTCCACCAATCAAAGGTGCATCTGTTCATAATGACTCTGCTTCCACCAATCAAAGGTGCATCTGTTCCTAACGACTCTGCTTCCACCAATCAAAGGTGCATCTGTTTGAAACAACTCTGCTTCCACCAATCAAAGGTGCATCTGTTCCTAACGACTCTGCTTCCACCAATCAAAGGTGCATCTGTTTGAAACAACTCTGCTTCCACCAATCAAAGGTGCATCTGTTCATAACGACTCTGCTTCCACCAATCAAAGGTGCATCTGTTTGAAACGACTCTGCTTCCACCAATCAAAGGTGCATCTGTTCATAACGACTCTGCTTCCACCAATCAAAGGTGCATCTGTTCATAACGACTCTGCTTCCACCAATCAAAGGTGTATCTGTTCATAACGACTCTGCTTCCACCAATCAAAGGTGCATCTGTTCATAACGACTCTGCTTCCACCAATCAAAGGTGCATCTGTTCATAACGACTCTGCTTCCACCAATCAAAGGTGCATCTGTTCATAACGACTCTGCTTCCACCAATCAAAGGTGCATCTGTTCATAACGACTCTGCTTCCACCTATCAAAGGTGCATCTGTTCATAACAACTCTGCTTCCACCAATCAAAGGTGCATCTGTTCATAACGACTGCTTCCACCAATCAAAGGTGCATCTGTTTGAAACAACTCTGCTTCCACCAATCAAAGGTGCATCTGTTCATAACGACTCTGCTTCCACCAATCAAAGGTGCATCTGTTCATAACGACTCTGCTTCCACCAATCAAAGGTGCATCTGTTTGAAACAACTCTGCTTCCACCAATCAAAGGTGCATCTGTTCATAACGACTCTGCTTCCACCAATCAAAGGTGCATCTGTTCATAACGACTCTGCTTCCACCAATCAAAGGTGCATCTGTTCATAATGACTCTGCTTCCACCAATCAAAGGTGCATCTGTTCCTAACGACTCTGCTTCCACCAATCAAAGGTGCATCTGTTTGAAACAACTCTGCTTCCACCAATCAAAGGTGCATCTGTTCCTAACGACTCTGCTTCCACCAATCAAAGGTGCATCTGTTTGAAACAACTCTGCTTCCACCAATCAAAGGTGCATCTGTTCATAACGACTCTGCTTCCACCAATCAAAGGTGCATCTGTTTGAAACGACTCTGCTTCCACCAATCAAAGGTGCATCTGTTCATAACGACTCTGCTTCCACCAATCAAAGGTGCATCTGTTCTTAACGACTCTGCTTCCACCAATCAAAGGTGTATCTGTTCATAACGACTCTGCTTCCACCAATCAAAGGTGCATCTGTTCATAACGACTCTGCTTCCACCAATCAAAGGTGCATCTGTTCATAACGACTCTGCTTCCACCAATCAAAGGTGCATCTGTTTGAAACGACTCTGCTTCCACCAATCAAAGGTGCATCTGTTCATAACGACTCTGCTTCCACCAATCAAAGGTGCATCTGTTCATAACAACTCTGCTTCCACCAATCAAAGGTGCATCTGTTCATAACGACTCTGCTTCCACCAATCAAAGGTGCATCTGTTTGAAACAACTCTGCTTCCACCAATCAAAGGTGCATCTGTTCATAACGACTCTGCTTCCACCAATCAAAGGTGCATCTGTTCATAACGACTCTGCTTCCACCAATCAAAGGTGCATCTGTTTGAAACAACTCTGCTTCCACCAATCAAAGGTGCATCTGTTCCTAACGACTCTGCTTCCACCAATCAAAGGTGCATCTGTTTGAAACAACTCTGCTTCCACCAATCAAAGGTGCATCTGTTTGAAACAACTCTGCTTCCACCAATCAAAGGTGCATCTGTTTGAAACGACTCTGCTTCCACCAATCAAAGGTGCATCTGTTTGAAACGACTCTGCTTCCACCAATCAAAGGTGCATCTGTTCATAACGACTCTGCTTCCACCAATCAAAGGTGCATCTGTTCATAACGACTCTGCTTCCACCAATCAAAGGTGCATCTGTTTGAAACAACTCTGCTTCCACCAATCAAAGGTGCATCTGTTCATAACGACTCTGCTTCCACCAATCAAAGGTGCATCTGTTCATAACGACTCTGCTTCCACCAATCAAAGGTGCATCTGTTTGAAACGACTCTGCTTCCACCAATCAAAGGTGCATCTGTTCATAACGACTCTGCTTCCACCAATCAAAGGTGCATCTGTTCATAACGACTCTGCTTCCACCAATCAAAGGTGCATCTGTTCATAACGACTCTGCTTCCACCAATCAAAGGTGCATCTGTTCATAACGACTCTGCTTCCACCAATCAAAGGTGCATCTGTTCATAACGACTCTGCTTCCACCAATCAAAGGTGCATCTGTTCATAACGACTCTGCTTCCACCAATCAAAGGTGCATCTGTTCATAACGACTCTGCTTCCACCAATCAAAGGTGCATCTGTTCATAACGACTCTGCTTCCACCAATCAAAGGTGCATCTGTTCATAACGACTCTGCTTCCACCAATCAAAGGTGCACCAGTTCATAACGACTCTGCTTCCACCAATTAAAGGTGCATCTGTTCATAACGACTCTGCTTCCACCAATCAAAGGTGCATCTGTTTGAAACGACTCTGCTTCCACCAATCAAAGGTGCATCTGTTCATAACGACTCTGCTTCCACCAATCAAAGGTGCATCTGTTCATAACGACTCTGCTTCCACCAATCAAAGGTGCATCTGTTCATAACGACTCTGCTTCCACCAATCAAAGGTGCATCTGTTCATAACGACTCTGCTTCCACCAATCAAAGGTGCATCTGTTCATAACGACTCTGCTTCCACCAATCAAAGGTGCATCTGTTCATAACGACTCTGCTTCCACCAATCAAAGGTGCATCTGTTCATAACGACTCTGCTTCCACCAATCAAAGGTGCATCTGTTCATAACAACTCTGCTTCCACCAATCAAAGGTGCATCTGTTCATAACGACTCTGCTTCCACCAATCAAAGGTGCACCAGTTCATAGCGACTCTGCTTCCACCAATTAAAGGTGCATCTGTTCATAACGACTCTGCTTCCACCAATCAAAGGTGCATCTGTTCCTAACGACTCTGCTTCCACCAATCAAAGGTGCATCTGTTTGAAACAACTCTGCTTCTACCAATCAAAGGTGCACCAGTTCATAACAACACTGCTAACCACCAATCAAAAGTTCTGCATGTAGCAATCAATATTTTGCTGACTGTGCATATTTTCACACAGCTATTCTGTATAAGACATAAAGTTACTCAATTCAGTAAGCATTGTTGATATTGTAAGGAACGTTCCAACAAATTCAACTATCTTCTCATTTTTGAAAGTCTGCTTTTTTAAAGGTTACAGCATGTATGTTCTCTGTGTCAAGGCGAACATAACAATAAAATCTAAATTAAAAACAAATTAGAAACTAAAAGCTCCACTTATCTTAATATTGCAAGTTGTTGGAACTAGTCAGCATTATACCATCTTGCAATATTAATAACATAAGTGAAGTTTTTAGTTTCTAATTTGTTCTTAATTGAGATTCTGTTGCTTCACTGTTAATAGCTTCAATTTTCCTTAATTATAACAATAAAAGTTGAATGCATAAGTGTTGATTTGTGTATGTACAATCGAATAACAAATATATGGTTATCTTTTTTTTTTTTATGCCAACCAACTTACTGCTGGTGTTATGAAAAAACTGAAGCTATTAACAGTAAAGCAATACAATTCTAACAGTTTTAATAAACCTTAGAGACTATAAGCTTCATTTATCTTAATATCTGCTGAAAATTGTTGAAGTCCAACACAAATACTTTGTCCCAGGTTTAAATAACCTTTAGATAGATATTAGAGTCACCCTTGGGGTATTTATTTCTGATGTGAGATTCCCTTTGTGGTCTACCAGGAAAATGCAAATTTGTTGGAATTTAGTGTCATACTGGCAAGTTGCCATGGTAGATCAGTGGTTAGAGCAGTGTGGAAGCAGAAGGTCCATGGTTCAAATCTTGGGTGTGGCATTGAATTTTTCACTTCAGATTCTACTTTTCAAACAAATATATTACTAAAATGTCAGACACCACTGACAAAAGCATTTAAGCGCAGAATATTAAAAACATAAATGTTTTAAACTTGACTCAATGTTGAGCATAGTCATATGAAACTTGAGTATAATGGTAATTAATATGCTCAAGTGAATATTATAACTTGCTATCGCTTGTTTTATAAAGTATTTCCTTTCATGGCAATGAAGCCCTGTGACCTGTTCTGCTCTCATGCCATCTTTTCTTAGGTCTTCCTAGTCTCCTTCTCCCATGTGCTGCCTGGTAATTTAAAATGTGTGTAGGTAATCAAGATTTTCCCATCCTATTTACATTTTCTATCCATTTTTCTCTATAATGTTGTAACTTAAAAGTAACTTGTAATTAGTTGCACATTATACAGTCTAATTCTCCTGTTACTTTGCACCATTGAATATTTAAATGTATTATTTATAAATCCTGTCACTCTTATAAATTTTTATGTTTCTTCTATGATATCCTTTTCATTTTCATATGACAAATTACAACCCAAATATTTGAAGGTATTCACTTGTTCTAAAATGTCATTATTTATTACTATTTTACTACAGATGGAATATTCACCTTTGAATGCCATAACTTCAGTTTTTTCTGTATATCATCTTAGATGCTGTTGCCAGAATTTGATCATCAGCAAATAGTAATGTACTTAATTTTGTATAGCAATTAATTTTTATTCCATGATCAAAGTTGGTCTTCCAGTGTTTTGTAATTTCATTAATGTATACAGGGTGGAAGGGAAGTCATTACATTCCTTCTAATATGTGCTTCATAGAAGCATTACAAACAAACAATTTGAATGGTATTTTGTTCTTTGATCAGCCGATTTCGAAAAGATAGATGGTTTTTTAATCTAAATTGGATGTGTAATTCCACAGGAATGTATGAAGATGTTTATTACTTGTAAGATGCGTAGAGTAACTTATTTCTGGCATAACTTTGGTAGTAATTATGGGACATCACCCAGGGTTTTGAAATAATTAATCACTTAAAAGACATGAAGGAATACTCCAAACAGCTTTCTCACATGTGCAGTAAGTCGACAACGTTGTATTGAGATTGGCCAGGGAATTCAGCTGGTTTGTGGATGTAAACAGGTCTGGCACTGTCACTTTCGTTTTAATGTCTGATTGGCCTACTCTTGTGCAGTAAACACTGAAAGACAAGACAGTGTATCTGTGTTCTCAAGAAGCACCATTACTGTGTTTGTTTATGTACTGAGCTAGGGAAAGTGACGCCCACACAATCTGCAGTGTTGCCAGCTTATATTCGAGAAAAATAAAATCTCTGTAGGAAATGGCCAGAGACAAAAACATAAGATACAAAATGTGTTCCAAATATTCAGATCTATTACTGGTTTAAATTAATGTAATGACTTCCCTTCCACCCTGTATATTAAAGAGCAATGGTGACAGTATACAACCCTCTCATACTCCTCTTGTAATTGGTCTCCATTTACTTATTTTATCTTAAATTTTTATTGTTATTATGTTTACATCATAAATGTCTTAATGCTTGAAGTAGTTGGTTAGGAATTTTATAATCCATTATAATTTTAGCAAAATATAAAATATACTCGCATCTTAATTGCTGCTGTTATGCTCTCGTTATATAATGTACTAGAAACAAATTTACAGAGATATGTTTTTGAATTTATTTAAGATGAATTGCAATTACTAGCACTAAGATCACTCACTTTACTCCTTGATATGTTTTGGGAAACGGTTTGTTCCATTCTCCCAAAAGATGTTAAGCGAGTAATATGTAACTAAAATAAGAACAAATTAGAAACTAAAAGCTTCACTTATCTTAGTAATATTGCAAGATTTTCCATGGCTGACATGTTTCAAGTTGACTCCAACTTATTTTCAAAACTATACAAACAAATTACCATAGTTACTGATGCTCATTTTAAAACTGTGTCACCAATCTCTGAAAACAAAAACCTATAAATACAATCTATTGGAGGTATTTCAAAATTCATAACACGGTTCTTGTTTTTTAAAATAAATATCTTTTCCCAAACCATTAAATCCGTGGGTCCTCTTAATTGTTTTAATAATTTAACCTCTGAATTAATTTCATGATTAAATGACCAAAAATGATCTGCCACAGCCGATTTATCAGTTTGTTTATATTTAATATATCTAAAATGCTCTTTTATTCTGGTTTCTAAATGACGTTTAGTTTTACCAATATAAACCTTATCACAATCCAAACAGCTAAATTGATAAATGCTAGATTTTTTTTATAATTTGGAATTTTATCCTTTTTAGAAAAATTTAGTAAATTTTGTATTTTAAATTTATTTTGAAGGACCAAATTTATTCCATATTCTTTCAAAGATTTTGTTTCATTTTTAAGTTTAAGATTAGGAATGGAGCACTGCTGATTGCTGTTCATTTTAAGGGAATTTCCAATCTACCATAAGAATAGCTAGCAGAAAGCTATTTACCAGCATGCTGTGAAAACTTTGTGCAAAAAATGTAAAATGCATGCAAATTTTTTAAATTTCCACCCATTACTTAGAACAGGAAGTGACCCCAAAGTAGTAATTTTTGTCTCTAAGTAAATGTAGCAACATGTCCATGCATTTAACCCCTTCAATGCTGAAATATTTTCCACTTGGTGACCCCTCCCTCTTAAATTTAAAATGCCATCTATGTAGAGTGAAATGCATACACAAACCTTTGTATTTTTAGCTGCAAATGCCACACTGTCAGGGCCTTGAAACTGCTTTTTCATAATCCTAACAGATGGTAGAACATGTTCAGTCAATTTAAAGTACATACAAAGTTTCACTTCAATATCTAACAAGCCTTGATTCAGGACCATCGAGAAGTTCTAGATGGTCCTGCTTGAATCTAGCAGTAGTCTGGGCCATCAATGTGACAGCCAATGCAGTGAAAAGGTTAAAATGCTTTTACATATGAAATTCTGCAGCTTTTATTCCTTCAAAGTAGTAATCGGATAACTCAACCATAACATGGCTGGGAATTTTTCCATGATCAAGTTATTTTGACCACTGCAGTGAAAAGGTTAAAAGCACATTTCAGGGCGAATGATATTAAAGATCTGGATATGATATTGATTTAATAAGGAAAGGTAGTTGAACATATATTAAAAGTTTTGTGACAGCTTAAAACTAAGCAGAGATGTTCCTCTTTCAAAATACATCACATATTTATATGAAAAAGTAACCCAAAACACTTCCCAGTGCCTTATATAAGGGATGATCCAAAAGACTGAACTGGCTGCACTGTGTTTTCCTTGTATGCATCCTTGGCACTCGTCGCCAACTGCCACTGTCTTAGAACAGCATGTGTGAAACCATACAACCTTTTCCAACTACTTTTTGTTTTAATTCTTCCAGGGTATGTGTGTTTGTCTTGTACACTTTATGCTTTAGGTTACCCCAGAGATAGAAATCGCAATCATCTGGTAATCTTTCTGTAAATCGCACTTTTATTTGGCGAGCTGACTGAGCTAACAGATGAATTATTAATAAATACACGCTGTGCAGTGGAAAACAAATTCTGAGCCACAGTACACTTTGTGGTTAAGTACAGGAGACAAAATAATAAAGCAGGCTGGTATTAATTCAACCACACAATATCACCATTAACTCTATACTGTGCTTTCAGAGCAGAGAAAAACAAGTCAACCACATGACTTGTGTAGAGTGGCTGTGGTTCCGATGTTTTTGGATCTGTGTGTGTGTGTATATATATATGTGATATGCGTAGTATATATTTACTCCAGTGTTGAAGCTTTAATTTCTAATTACTGATGTTCCATATTGCAGTTCTCAAGAAGTTTATCTCGGACGCCTTCTCCGTTCAGAAAAACTCTGGAGAAAGATCAAGATAGTGCAGAGAAAAGATCTGGCAAAATTAAACCACGAAGGTGAGATTCTTCTAAAACTGGCACGTTGATCACAGTGTTAATTTTTCTGCAGTCATATGTTAAGGGCATCTAACAAGGTTGCTGCTAAAGCTGGATTAAACCTTATGTAGATAAGTGTTATAGTGGTGGAAATTGTAGTACCAATTACTCTGGATATTTGCCAACAGATGGCACTGTCATCATGTTTACATTCAAGTAGCCTGTACTTACTGTGCACAACAGGGACAGTTGCTGCATTGGCCATAAGTAAACAGTGTTATCCTGAGTAGTTAAAATCTAACATGAGTAATGTATTGATGATAGAAGACTCCCTTGTATAAGAATGGTACCAATAATCTGGACTAGAGTCGCCGTCAGGAACAGGGTTGCCAATGTTTAAAAGTAAAATCTTCATACTGACCACTGAAAATTATAGATTTGGATTCAAAATTAACGTACATCATAAACCAAATGCTACAACAATAAATGTATCAGCATAACACTTATGAAAATGTAATAGTATTGTTGTTTATGGCATCCACTTACAAGATAGATGACCTCAATCAGTATTACAATTTTAGCACTTATGTCTCTCGCAGTATTCATCTGAAAGTTTATCATCTTCCTCAACTGTTGCAGTATTATACAAATTTGTTGCTGAGATAAACTTAAACATCTTTTTAAAGCAAGAACAAATTAGAAACTAAAAACTTCACTTATCTTAGTAATGTTGTAAGGTTTTCGTACAAATTGCTGACTAAAGTTTCGAGAATGAGTTGGAGTCAACTCGAAACTTTAGTCAGCAATTTGCATGAAAAACTTGCAACATTACTAAGATAAGTGAAGTTTTTAGTTTCTAATTTGTTCTTACTTTAGAATCTTGTGCTTCACTGTTAATAGCTTCAATTTCTTTAATTAAACATCTCTGTGGCTTGCAGATTTTTGGACCAACCACATTCTTTCATAAACTGAGACGACCGAATAAGTCCATTTATTGTATCTAGCACCAATCTGTTTCTAAGTTTGGTTTTTATTAAACCTAGTTTGGAAAAAACTTTCACCAGAAGCACTTCTGTGGGGCAATGAAATCACTGATAATGCAACCTCGACCAATTCTTGAAATCAGTATTTCCACCAAGGTGACACATGTGTTTAACAGCACTCCAGGAACTGCCAGGTTCAGGTATGTTCTTTATTTCACATGGAATATCATATATTCCGAGTTTTCTCCACTGATCATCAAATTTTTGAACTGTGCCTTTTTCACTGAGATTACCAGATCTGGGCCCACTGGCAACAAGAGGATAAAGGGTAGAAGGACTAGTAGGATGTGAAATGGTTGCCTTAGAAGGGTGGAGACAGGCCATGAGGACAAAAGTGGTGTCACTATTTGTAATTTCATTTTGCTGGTGTGACAAAGCAGTGAAAATTATATTTCTCTGGCATTGGAATTATTGTGCACCCCATAATTATCGCATGGGTTGGCAACCCTGGTCAGGAATGAAGGCAGTTGTGCAGTAGACACATATCCAATGACATCACATGTGTTTTCTACCCAACCAGACGTCCGTTTCAGAGCACGTATTTGAGAATACTTTTAGTTTTACAGTGAAATTAACTAATTGTGAGCAATAAGTCCACCCTGTTGTGTGATAGTAAGTTCATTAACAGTTCCCAAGATAGCAGAAGGCAAGAATGTTGCGTTATTGACAGTCAAGCCAGGGAAATTGTGTATAATGTGTAGAAATACTTTGTGAGCAAGATGGAAGTAGAGGAAAGCAGTGTTGCTGATTACTGCTGAAGCCTGTCAGGTGGGCATGTGCACCATAGAAAGAATTGTAAGTGAAGCAAAAGCTTGTGTTCAATCAGGAAGAAGTGTTAAATTTAATGAAGAATCACAGAAGATGATAATTATGTTTTAGAATAGTGATGTGACGTTTAATAAAGGAATGTGTTTTTTCTGTTCGCACCAACTGCCATGTGCTTGCAAATACCCCTCGGCCCCTCCCTCTTTTGCCTCAAGAGACATCGCAGTACAAAACTTCCCCTCTTTCCTCTACATGCGCATCATCCACCATCGTTCTTGACGGCTACTCTAGTTGCTTAAAACTTGCAGTACAGATATCTCTGAAACAAAAATAGGAATAGCTAATTAAAGTAGATGATATATGCCATTCAAAATGTATGAAAATATAATTTTCAACATAAGTTGGCATTTTTTAAAATGAATAGTTCATTCCACGTAACATATATGAAGTGTTATAAACAATGAAACTTTTTAAATGAGTATTTGAGTCGACCTATAGACACTTTGTTTCACTAAACTTTTTATATGGTTATGCTTTGAAGATTATTATCAGCCCTTGATAATAATTATTTATTTATGCCAACAAACACCAGCAGTAAGTTTGTTGGTATATAAAAATTACATCACTGTCTTTAAGTGAAGGTGTTAGTCTTTTCTCTTTATGATCATATTACAGTATTTGCAGATAGACAAAGCACCTATTAACATTAACAGAATTGTTGGATTGATTAGGTCACCTTCTGAGGAAAGGGAATCTTCGGCAGCAGCTAGTCGTAAAAAAGCCCAACAGAGACCAGCTTCTATCTCCCCTGATAAGAGTAAGGTCAAGTTGAGGGAGAAGATTCCAGAATCCACATCAATAGATAAGAGTACGAAGAAACCTTCAAGCTTGGTTACTAGAGATGACAAGGGTACCCGCAAAATGAAGCCAGATCCAGAGGACTCGCCACCTGCGAGGGAAAGGTAAATTGTTCTCACTTTTATTACTTGGCAAAGCATTGAGGCGTATTGACTTTGATGGTCAAGCGCTACGATTGCTTCTTATCTTTGAGAGGTAGACCTGGAACTTAAAAATTCAATGCCACAGCTGAGATTTGAACCATAGACCCTCCGCTTACCAGGTGGGTGCTCTAACCATTAAGCTACTGTGACAACCTGCCAGAATGACATTGAATTCTCAAACCAGTTCGTATTTTTCCCAGTAAACCACAAAGGCAGTCTCACATCAGAGACAATTACCCCAATGGTGACTTACTATTGCAAGTACTTTATGTCCTGGATTAAATAACCTTCAGATGGTTATTATTATTTATTTATGCCAACAAACTTACTGTTGCCCACACACAGTTTGTGTGTTTAAAAACACCAACAGTAAGTTTGTTGGCATAAATAAATAATAATTGCTTCTTATCTTGTTTATTAGAAGAGCAAAATAATAGTAACTTGGCGTATAGTCAATGATAAAACACTGATGCTCTCTTGCGCTTGCCGATATGAGATGTTGCTGTCCTGAAGATATGATTGCATCTGAACAGAGTGTATGGACACCATCTAGCCATGTTTGTGCGATAATCTCGCGTAAACATCTGGGCAGTTTCACATTCTTTCCGTTATGCTTCATGGCATTGCCAGGAGTAACCTAGTAGCTTATGTAAGAATATGTCTCATGTTTCACATAGTGTTAAAAGTAGCTCTGTTATGTATAAGTTTTCGAGAACTTCTACTTCTGTCAAATAGAACAGTGCTATTCATTTTTTTATATGTGCAAAGAGAACGGAATCCCAAAGCCTTAAAAGATCTATCACTCAAGTCTACTGTATTCCCATATTCCTGTTGTACATGCAAGAAAACGAGCAATAAGATAATTTCTGCAAATGTTTATCGCAACTAACTCGAAGAAGATAGAAGAATGAGTTTGTAAGAATGGTTAGTGCAAGAGTAGAGAATGTTGTGTGTGTGCAACACATCAGATTTTCAAAAGTTGTAAAGAAGTTTGTAACGAGATTGTGCCAGTGAATGAATGTACCGTACCACCAGATGGTAGCAGGATTACTCTAAACTGAAGGAGGAAGCACCCTTAGTCGTCAGGTTAACTCAAAATGGGGGTGAACATCAAAAATATTCCTATTTTAACATTGAATAATAAGTGAAGTAAGTAAAGAGGTAAAAAGTGACGCAACATTTTAATGTGTCAAGAAATCTGGAAAACTGCTAATTTTCAGAAAAAAGTTAGTGGAATTTTCACATACAGAGTTACTTTTTAAAGAAAATAACGTTTTCCAAAAAATTAACGTAGTCAACATAGTGTCATTTTAAGTCCACACATTGCTCGGCCACGCTGTAGCCGAGTGGTTAGACTATTCGCTTCTCACCAAAGCGGCCTGGGTACGATCCCAGGCAACTGCATCTGGGATTTGTGGTGGACAAAGCAGTGCTGGGGCGGGTTTCTTCTGGGTTCTGCAGTTTCCCTTGTCATCTCATTCCATGTATCATCAGTGTTACCACCTGCGGTGCCGCATGTAGTAGTAAAAGCGGGCGTTAAACACTACAACACTACAAAAACATCTTGCTCAGTGTTTCTCCAATTTTTTAACCCTTTCATAAAATACAATTTTTGAAAGTCTGCAAAATAGTTTGTAACATGATGTGCTTCATTGGATGTGAATTTGTTCCCACTGACCCAAATGCTGAGGTTTGCAAAGAGGAAGAAGTAGGTTGGAGCCAAATCTGGAGAACTGGGTGAAGGAAATGGAGCAGTACGTGGCCCAACTCCACAAATTTTGCAATGGCAACAAGAGACGTGTGCTCAGGTACAATATCCTGGTGAAAGAGAACCTTTTTCTTTAACAGTTCCTTGACAAATTGTTCCAGTATTGTGGCATAATTTGAAGCTGTGAACATTTTACCCTTCTAAAGGCAGCGGATGAATACTGCACGTTGGGAATCCCAAAAGATGGCTGCCGTGATTTTTCCTGCTGACCAAACGATTTTTGCTTTTTTTGGAGCATGTTTGCCAAAGGAAATCCATTGCATGGATTGTTACTTTTTCTCAGGCTGACAATGAGTCCAGGTTTCATTTGGGCAAAAACTCATTTGGATTGTGGTAGAACATGTTCAAACATTCCTAATAAATGGGCACACAATTCTGTTGTCAACTGTGAGCAGTTGCAGCATCCATCTTGCTCACAGCTTTCTCATATCCATTCATTTGAGATGTGTACGGTGTTGGCTATCTCACAGATTTTCACTTGTTGGCCTTTCATCACAATATCTAGAACTTTGCTCACCATTTCCTGTCGTGACATCAACCAGCCATCTTGTGCATTGTGCATCTCTCGTGCTTGAGTCACATGGAAATTCTGTGAACCATGCCATGTGATGGAGTCCCCAGAATAATTTTTCAGCATTTCTTCCATTTCCTTCATTGTCTTACCACGGAAAAAAATGCTTTTTGCAAATAAGAAATTAACTTTTCTACGTTTTCTCTAAAGCATCACAAAGCAGGCTCCCAACGATTCTCGGTAAAGTTGCCCAATATGGGCTTAGGGAAGGTGTAATGCAGGGTGCCAACGTGTGAGAAATGAAACTGGCAGTACTTGTACATAGGTGACCAATAAGGCGGGCAAACTATTCCCATTCAAAAGAGCAAATTTGGGCAACTTGCACATGGGCCATTTCATATTAGGATGAAACAAATTAATTAATGAATCACATAACCTGAGATAACTATGAAATCATAAGCTCATGCAGTTTTGCAGTTTGTAGATAACCTTAAATGGGAATATATTTCATAGATATACGTTTATGAAAGAAATACAAAGTTGCTTTTAGAGTCATAAACCGTACAACCTGAAATAACTATGAAGTCCTAAGCTCATGCATTTGTGCAGTGTGTAGATAATCTTATATGGGAATATATTTCGGTATGTACGTTTATGAAACAATTGCAAAGTTTTGTAAGAGTTACATGTGGCAGGTGATTGACATGCGGAATGCTTTAAACATCGGATTTTACTGGAAATAATTGTCGCAAATTACTGGTGATTTCAATGTTATTTTAAATACAGATTTCCATTAATAACAACAGCCAAAAGGAATGAGGAAAAAGAAAATCCTCACCTTGTAACACTTTCTGCTAGTGTAACGTCTCCTTTGTTTACATTAATCCACTATTTAGTTTGCTCTTATATTCCATTGTTTCAGAGTTAGCACTTCCGTTCCATTACCTGTGTTCCTCTCTGATTCGTAGTGGCCAACCTCGTGGTCTAGTAGTGCATTTCTTCATGTCAAGTTGGCATGGTTTTTCACCATTGCGCATCACAAAGGCTGTATATGGCAACTTTACCCGATTCTCTAAGAAACAGATGACAATGAATTTCTGGAATTATACACACAACTTTGGTGCCAACAAGAAACCTGTGATTCATGTGCAATTTCTCGTCAGTCACGGATTTATCAAACTGCCATCATAGATTCTCTTGCTATGGCCATGAGTCTTCTAGATATGGAAAAATGGATGTGGATTCATTGGAAGTGTTAAAATTGAATTAGTATGATTTATTTGTATCTTGAGTTTACATGTTTTATGTCGCTAGCACATAATGGAAACAATTGTGTTGTTTATCGCACTTAATTTTTTTATGCTGATGTGTAATGTTTTGTCAAATATAAGACAAATTAATAAGGAGAATGTATTACAACCAACTTTACAATTATAAAAATGCCATTTCTTTACTTGATCCAAGACCTCAAGTGTGTTTGTGGCTGTCGTAGACCTCTGAACTTGAATAGGAATGCATTACTTTCTGAGTTATCTTCCTTTCTTAGAAGTTTGAAAACAGTATTGTTATAATCAGTTTAATCTAAAAGGTGAGTCAATTAATAACACTAAACAACACTTACATTTATAATTTTCCAGAACACTTTTCACAGGCTAACTTTCCTCCATTATCAACCGACAACGACTGGGTTTCCATGGTACGGATGGCGATGTTTCTTCTGATGTTTCCTCTGGTGACGGTTCAAGGAACTTGCTGAAAATATCTTTCTGGGGAATGTTGAAATTACTCTGTTTCTATTTTTTTTAAATGAAGATTTGTTCCCATGTGAAAGATATTTTCAGCAAGTTCTTTGAACCATCACCAAAGGAAACATCAGAAGAAGCATCGCCATCCGCACCATGGAAACGGAGTTGTCCTGTTGATAATGGAGGAAAATTAGCCTCCAAAATGCGTTCCAGAAAATTATAAATGTAAGTGTTGTGTAGTGTTATTGACTCACCTTTTGGATTAAACTTTCTGAATTACCATTTTATGGTATGATTTCATAACAGAAATGTTTTTTGCAGAGACCGTAAAGGAGGCAAGAAACATTCAGAATCCCCACCGCCACAACCTATAAAGGACAAGAAAGCAGATGACAAGAAAAGAAAAGTTTCAGAAAGTTCTGATTCTCCTTCACCGAAGCGTCGTAAATCTGTATCACAAGATAAACAAGTAAGTGTAATTAAGGAAAATTGAAGCTATTAACAGTGAAGCAACAGAATGTAAAATAAGAACAAATTAGAAACTAAAAGCTACACTTATTAACATTGCAAGTTGTTGCAGTTGTATGCAACTTGAAACTAGTCAGCACTGCAACAACTTACAATGTTAATAAGTGTAGCTTTTAGTTTCTAATTTGTTCTTATTTTAGATAAGTAAGTGTAAGACTTTCAAATTTTTCTCAGAGCTAAAAGTGTTGAATATTGCAGAAAAGGCAGATTAGATTTAGATGGGAAGTTTGACATATTACAACTACTGCTATATATAAGATATTGCCTAGACTTAAATGTACCACTCTGCCAAGCACATGGGAGCACCCTGTGAAGATGTGACAGGAACTAAAGTGGGCGAGAGCCAGCTATGTGATTGATTCACCTGCAAACGAGGCTAGCTCTATCTCCATCATCCAATGATTAGTCGAATGGATGAGATAGGGCAGGTGAGTGAATGAGCTAGCTGCCAAGTGCCAGGTTAGTAAGTACCTACAAGAGCAAATTGCTCCAGGTAACGTGAATATTGCACCTTGTTAACCATTAGCTTTTAAGCATTTTGTGTCTTATTCCCATATTTTACCTTATATCCACATGTAATATTCAGAGTAGATAAATATAAATGTGCCTAAACAGCTGGGCAGCTCTACCTATACATACCAGGAGAAAAAAACTTAAGAGCCAGCTGCATAGTGTTTTGCCTGACTGCATCCTCGGCGCTTGTTGCCATCTGCCGCTATCATAGAAAGGCATGGATGGAACCATACAGTTTTAAAGCTACTTTTAAAGGGTTTACCTACCAACTTTATGAAAGTAGATACTGAAACTGGCCACTGTTGTTGTCCATACACTTTTGGCATTTCTTTAGGAAACTATCCGTCGCTTACCGTAGTTCATGTTGAGAAAAGCTGGCAATTTCCCCAGAGATAGAAATCGCTTATTGGAGCCCTGAGAAACCCTTCTCCGCTAATGGCACACCAAACACCAATATTTTGAAGGAGTACTTCATGAACAATATTAGGTTCTGAGTTATAGGGCCAATTTTTTGTTATTTGATACTGATGTCAGACCAAGAAGTTTCCAAAACGCCATCACACATAAAAGTAGCTAATGATCAATGAGAGATCAACAAAGAAACTTGCAGACTTTGCAAAGGAGGCAAAGATCTTCACAGGTTAAATGAAGGAAAGCACTAGTTGCAGTCCATTAGGCATTTATTTCATTTAAATTATGTCTGTATCTTGTACTTTCAGAATCTACCATTGCTTACGCCATATTGCTATTTTTAAAAAATACCCATGTGTGGGTGGGCATGGCTCCTGGAATGCATTCATCACCCCATTGCAGCAAAATCACTAACAGTTTTGAAGTTTAAATTAGGCGATCAGATTCAGTGATGGTGCATGTAAGCAGAGACATCTTGTGCGATTTTCTGCAAACATTCATCCCAGTAAAACAGTGCTGAAGTATGGCAAAATTTTTTTTTTGTTAGCTAATGCTGGATTTCTGACAATGAAGTCATTAATCCTCTTGCTCTCCAATATTTTTCACTGATGGATGGGAAGGGCAGTAGAAGTGGCTGGGCATATTTGAAGGTGGTCTCGGTCCATTTCCTCTTGCAGATCACTTAGAGGACAGAGTGGTGAAGAATATATTCCAATTCTGTTCAAATGTTTTGCCAGACAATCATGTCCTGTAATCAACCTGAAGGTTGCAACTGCTGTTTTTCGAGGATACTCAGGAATTACTGTTTGAATGTTTGGTAGTTCCCATCTTTTATTCTTTGATTTTTCATAGTAATATTTTGCAATAATTTTTTTAAATTCAGAGTTGACTAATCTTTTAGCTGCATAAAATGGTAGATTTCTGTACACTGCTGGTACCCTTTTTTGCAAGAAAATCAGCTTTGTCATTACCAGGTAAAAATTTTTATAGGTGTATATGTGTTAACCAGAAGTTTTGTTTCTAAACTGAAATTGCAAACTGCAGCAACTTAGCTATTAGTGAATTCAATATGGATTGTGAGGCTACTCTTATGTAAAGGAAAGGGTCACAGCTAGTAAAGTAAGTCCAGTCAGCAAAAGAATTAGTAATGTTGGGGATAAGCGAAGATTAAAGCAGAGTGCACTAAGTACACTAAACAAATTCAATTCAGAAAAAAGAAGTTAGGACTGGCAAAACTTAAAGAAGCAGCTCAGTAGCCAGCAGAAGGACCTTCTTATGATCCAGGGGAATTCCAAAGCAGGAAATATATTAAGGAAATTGAATATATTGTCGCCCATCGCATTATTGTCGGCACTACCGCAAAGGAGCTGAAGGGAAGAGACAGAGAATGGCCGCATTGTTGGGGCGCTTGCAGAAAGAGAGAAAGGGATAGAGACTTCTGGAATTGTCTGCTTTGTCTTTCACCGCAATAATAACTGAACTTTCCTGAAGTTTCCAGAATAGTGCCTGGGAGATATAAATAGCGGTAAAGTGTGAGAAGGGACAGTTCTTGTGTTACTAATTCGGAGCCGTGCTGTTGGTGAATCGGAAAAGACTTTCTTGCTGTTGCAACGAGTGTACAAAGTTACTGTTTACGGAAATAAAAGTGTTTCTTTATCTCGACTACATCTGTCTTCTTTACTTTACACCCACCAGTCACAATATGTTTAGTCATTTTTCTTTTCTTACTATTTTTTACGTATTTTAATATACAAATTAATGACTTCATTGTCCGAAATCTAGCATTAGCTAACAACAAATATTCAAAATACTTCTAGTACAATTCTTAATAGATTTGTTTGAAATGTTGCATACATATTCTTAGATAATTGCTTCATGAAACTTGGTATTTTAAATGCTGTAGATAGTGCAGTTTGTTATTGAATTTTTGTTTTAAAAATTATTAATAATTTGAAGAAAAATGGCCATCAATGTATTCATTAACGTTTTACTCCAACTGAGTAGACAAATGAAAATACCAGGTTTTTTTAATCAGCTAAAATTTTCTTCATTTATAACAATATTTTATAATGCTAATGGCTTCATTGCCAGATGCAAGGCACTAGAAAACAACATATTTTATATGAAGCACTGCACTAAAATTGCAGCAAAAAAACTTTTTTTTTTCTCTCAAAAACTATCTTATATAGAAAAATTAAATTGGTAGACCTACTAGATATGCTTTGGCACACATTTATATACACTTTCACATCATTGTGATAAAAATTTTGAATTTTAGCCATTTTCAGAAATGCCTTCCCTTAAAGGCCGGATTTCTGCATTAATAATATGACTTGAAAACTTTGTTCACAGTATGTACCTTGGCTTTCGGATAGGCCATGTCATTGCCTTCAAAGTACTGTTGATCTACAAAGCACAATGTGATTGGCCACCCAACAGCCAATGGGAGAGGAGGAAGTGGGTCCTGCTAGGTTTACACATGCAGCACCAGTAGCCCAGGGAAGATGCTCAACATACACTACCGCTCATTAATTTCAATACACCCAATAATTGACATCTAGTTCTCTGTAGATAAGGTTTAATACCATGGTTATGGTACAACAGTTATAAACATGTCAAGATTTTGTGTTTGTGTTCATCTAGATACAATATTATCCAAAACAATGTTGTGTACATAAACATTATTTACCTCTCTGATATGTTGTGCACCTGTTTAATGACTGAAGCCGCATTCGGTGCACCTGTGTTATTCCCTGTAGTGTTGCGATGTTCGCAGTGAGCTTCAAGCATTGCTAAGATACATATCATTTGGTTCCTGCATTTCAGTTCCATAGTGACAGTTAAAGAGTGCACATCGCTAGTATGGCTCCACGAGTGGAGATATTCATAGAAAAAGTGCTGCAATTGTAGCACTTAGGCAAGCAGGTTTATCAATTTGCCAAATTGTGAAGCAGAGTAGTGTGTCTATAGGAGGAGTGCAATACACCCTTCACCGCCAGAAGACAACAGGTAGCAATAAGGACAAACCACGACCAGAACAACCTCTTAAAACAACTAAAAGTGATGATAAATTTATCAGAATTACCAGCAGGAGAAATAGATTCAAAACAGTGCCCCAAATTCGTGCAGAATTGGTAGAAATGAACAAGACAAAAATATCAGCTGCAACAGTAAAAAGGAGACTGAAGCCAGCTTGAAAAGATGTGTCACAGCAAGAAAACCCCTTCTAAATCCCATAAATAAAAAGAGACTTGAATGGACTAGAAAACATCGTAATTGGACATCTGAAGAGTGAACCAATGAATCAAAGTTTGAGATTTTTGGAACCAGAAGCAGAATATTTGTTCACCGATTTGTAGGAGAAAGAGTAGCCCAGCAGTGTGTCGTACCTACAGTTAAATACGATGGAGGTTCTATTATGGTTTGGGGATGTTTTGCTGGAGATAGAGTTGGAGACATTGTGACAATGGAAGGATGCACTACTACCAGTATCATACAATACCAAGTGGATTGCACTTAATAGGGAAAGGGTTCACCTTACAACAAAATAATGACCCAAAACATTGGCCAGCATTCTGTAAGAACTACATTGCATCAAAGGAAAAACAGAAAGTGCTGTAAGATACGGTATGGCCTTCCCAAAGCCCCGATTATAATCCCATTGAAATGGTCTGGGATGAAGTGGACAGACCTATCAGGGAAGTTAATATATCCAGCAAGAAACATCTCTGGAATATTGTTAGGATGTGTGGAATCATATAGATTCAAAATACCTACAAAAACTGATTGACTGCATGCCTCGAGTTTGTGCGGCAATCATTAAATCCAAAGGAGGATACTTAAGTAAAATATGATCGTGATTGTATTATATATGTGTAAGTTAATATAATTATATTTTTTGAGAAATAAAGTTTCATTTGTGTTTAAATCTGAAATACCAGAGAGTATTGAAATTAATGAGCAGTAGTGTAGTTTGCAGTGAAACATTGGCAGAGGGTACTTTGAAAGCAATGATGTAGCCTATCTGGAAGCCAAAGAACATACCATACACAAAGACTGTGAAAGCTTGCATATATATTTAAACTTTGTTGGCATTATTACAGAGTCGCTCAAGGAAACCAGAAACATCTGAATCAGAGGATTCAGAAGAGGAGGAAAGAACTAAGGTGGTGAAGAAGAAGCGAAGGACTTCTAGCTCAGAGGAGGACACTAAAACAAAAAAGAAGAAAAAGAAGAAGCAGAAGGAATCATCCAGTGATTCAGATGTTGTAAGTACTCCATAGCATGCTCTTTCTTGTTTTGTCACTAGCTTGGAAATGTTAACAGCATAAATATGAGCATGTATTTCTGGTTATAGAGTAACAAGCTATCCAATAATTCAAACTAGGTGCAGCAGTTCTCAAACTGTGGGACACAACCCTTGCAGTGGACATTTGAGGGAAGTTTAGCCAAATCAGGTTTATGTTCTACATTAAAGTACTTACAATTGTAAGTCACCCTTGGGTTACTTATCTCAGATGTGAGATTCCCTAGCGGTCTACCAGGAAAATGCAAATTGGTTGGGGAATTTAATGTCATACTGGCAAGTTGACATTTCTGAAACTAAAATTATGGCATTCCAGGATAAATTTCCTGTAAGAACAAAAATTATATTAGGAGATAAGTGCCTGGAGCATGTAAAACATTTTAATTATTTAAACTGTGATATTGCTTATGATTTTGACCAAGACATTTCAGATAAATTAAACAGATATCAATTAATGTGTAGAACAATTAAAAGAACATTAAGAACACTAGAATAGACACTAAGATGAAGTAATGGTATGATGTATGGCTGAGAGTCCTGGACATTAAAGAAAAAAGGTTACTTATTATTCATGCCAACAAACTTACTGCTGGTATTTTTAAACACACAAGCCATAAACCTCAAGATAATAGAAATAGATTGAATATATACGCAATAAATGAAAAAAAATAGATGAATACTGGTTTAAATGGAAGGAACACCTGAATACAATGGATGATAGGGAGGAGAATGCCAAAAATAATCCTATCGTGTAAACCTACGAATGACACTTGACAGTCACATCACTCATGTGACTCAAAGGGGTGAGTAAGGGGGCTTGACTTATCAAATCCAATCGCATTACAAATACACCATGTGGCCAGAGGTATGTTGCAATATGTGCATGTATTCCTGGCTTCTGCCTTCCTCTTTCCTTTCTTTATCTGATTACCCTCCTCTGTCTAGGGTTAGTTGCCTGTCTGGGAGCACAGGAATCTATGGACCAGACCAAGTGAACACCTGGAAGCGGATGGTCAGCCAAGCACCAAGTATGATAGAGGATGATATGAAATGCAGGCGAAATCAATGATTGGAAAGATGATAAAGGAGCAATTGGTGGAATGAGTCGCTGGGGAAACCAGAGAATACTCGTCCTGATGCCACTTTGTCCACTACAAGTACCACATGTGGGTCCAGGCCACCTAGGTGATAGGTGAACACTCTAGCCACTTGGCCACAGTGCTGCCCGTTATATAGTTTACTGCTGTATATTTCAGTGTTTTGTTGCATTCGTAGCAGATTTTAGTGGTCTTTGTTATGCTGCGTTTTGTTTAAAAATGGCTTATAGTCCTGTTAAAGCCAAAACGCATGACTGGGTACAGGAATAACCGTAAAAGGTCAGGCCAAGGAGATGATATATGCCATAAGAGACAACTTTAAAAAAGAAAAGGAAAATGGTGGACCTCTGCCACAGACAGTGAGTGAAAATGCAGCAATGCTGCAACAGAGTGGATTGCAGGCAGCGGTAACATCAAGTGCCAGGTTAGTTCCCCCAGGGTATAGAGGACGACCAAGGCAGGGATGGGAGAAGAAGATGGCTGGCAAGTTATCAGGCAGCTCAGTGGTTTGAGCAGCTTTGTGTGAAGCAGAAGATCCATGGTTCAAATCTCGGCTATGACATTGAATTTTTCAGTCCTGATTCTACCTCTTAAACATTGGCCACACATTCCTTGTGTGTTTAAAACCAACAGTAAATTGGTTGGCATAAAATAATAAGTACTTCTTTAGTCAATGAAAAACTGAAGCTATTAACCATGAAGCAATATAACTATTTATATAACAAATATAGAGAGACTAGGCTTCAATTATCTTTTCTATATGGTGAAAATTGTTGAAAATAATCGCTGCACACCAGCTGACAAACATTATGGCATACTTGGAGCGTCAGCCCAACACTGCAAGCTATTATAAGGTGTACGGTATTCGAAGGCACATGAGGCAGAGCTCGAGAGGGTTTGCCTAAAGCGACTGTCCTATCATAGTCGTGCAGCATTGCGTAGTTCGGAACGCACAGCACAAGCGTGAGCAACAGAGATTTCTCTTTTTCATGCACCCAAAATTATTACTGGAAGTTCCACATTCTAATATGCCTGGATGTATGTGGTAAGAATTTTTTAGACAGCCTGTACAAAGGCCATTTTTCTACGACATATGGTTCTCGAGTTATCGCTTCAAGAATAAACAACTGACTCCTGTGTTTATCCTTAAGTATGCAACTTCCAATCTTTGCTGTGTGTTTTATTCCTTTTCATTACGCAGTTACAGAGTAAGACATTACAAAGTGTCATTAGGAACTGCGGATATTTAGTTCACAAATTAACTTACCACAGATCACTGCAGTCGTAGGCAAATTCTTTAGTTCGGTTCAAGACTAGTCCGTAATGCAAATTGTTCATTGTGTAACTAGGACAATAAGCAGAAAACTCACATGTTTAAATTGTGTTTAGTGAAGTGTTAACAATGTCACTTTCAAAGCCTGGTACCAGTGGCGCCGGTAAAGTACTCTGTTCTCAGGCCAGAAATATTATTTTTAAAGTGTACATTTTTTTTAAGGAATTGGCATCTGAGGAAGTGCATGTAAATAAGTACGTTAATATTGAGTGTCACAGTTTATAATGTTATCATCATTATACTTTGCTACGTAAGTTTACATACTGACGATTTGTGACACAACAAATGTTTCTTTCCTCCTTCCCTCCCCGTAACTTCCACTCTCTGGCGCATCACTTGGCAGCAGTGCAACCAACGTGTGCACGCATTGGTTGAGTTCATGTGCCTTCTAAAACTGTACACCGTATAATGATGAAGCATTTGCATCATCGTATTTCATTCAAACGCCACATGTGTTTAAAACAAAAAACTGTAGATCAATTCTTCGTTAACAAATGATGTGATTTAAGGTTTTCATATGTTTTTAATGTCTTGTAAACAATACTGACATACTATGTACTGTGCATAACCTTGTTACAAGATAGTTTTATCATAAATTGCGTCTGGTTAATTAGCTTAATTAGGGATTTAGAATTTTGTTTTGCCTATTACCCATATAACACGGATTATCCAGATTTTCTGGATTTCCTTTGGTCCCAGTTAATCCGGATAAATGAGGTTTTACTGTATTGTAATTTTTTTGTGATAGTTATGTAAGACTTCTTGATGACTTAAGATTATAGCTAAGTGTAAAAATACAATGCTGTAAAATGACAGAGCTTATCTGCGCATCATGAAGCTTCAATGGGCTGCAATGCAGGATTGAAAATGTGATTCCATCACTTGTTACCTCTACTGGTTTTTGTGAACATTCATTAATGGACAACATGAATTGTAGTCATTTCCTGTGTTAAATTATTTATTTTATTTGTATTCTATGGCTGTGGGACTTAAGTTCCCCATTTTTTGTGGAGTTTTTGTTCATAGTTATGAAATGTAAAATATGTGCCATAAACATGTATATAGCCTAAGAAGTGGTATTCTTTGCCTTAATGATAATAAGTACCTGGGTGACTGGGCTTTGCTCAGCATTTCCCCCCTCTTTTGTGGAATCTTGATTTTTGGGAGAAGATACTTATTGAGATAAATTTGAAAAGCAAAACGTTAATATTTGACATTTTATTTGTAATATTGTAAAATTAGTTCTGTAAATCGTATAGAAATTGTTTTTTTGATGAAGCCCATATCATGTAACATGATCTAAGTGGTGAATAAACAAACAAATGTCTTTAACTAAATAAAAATTTTTGTCGCTATTGTTAAGTCATTTGGGAGATACAAGAGATATACAGATACATATAAATATTTCATAAGCACCATCATTTCGGCTGTAAAATGTAATACGTTGTATTTCTATTTCAAACCTGTAGACGGGATGAGCTGTAACACAAACTAATATCACTAGGTCAACTTTCTTACTGTATTTTGATAGCCCTGGAAGAGGACTTTAAAATGCTAGCTCATTTGCTGAAGTCGATTAACAGAGAAATTATGGCCAAAATAAGGTTTAGACTAATTGTGACTGTCACGCATAGACTAATATATCTAAGTCAACTTTAGATTTTCTGAAAGCTTTTGACGAGGCCTTTAATATCCTGGCTTATTTGTTGAAATTGGCACAATAACAGAGAAATTATGGCCAAAATAAAGTTTCGGCTAATTGTGACTGTTAAGCGTAAAATCTCATTTTTTCAGGAATGACACCTATATAGATAAACTTAGTAAGTAAAACCCTGTCTGAATGCAAAATTTGATTGAAATTTTTAGAGCCTTTTCCAAGTTGCACGGAATATATATACAAGAATTGCTCATTTAAATATATAAGATGATGATAACAATAATAATTTATTCACCGTTTAGTAGCTACAAAAGTTACAATAGGATTCATCAAAAAAAGAAAGAATGCTTAAAACTTATACAATATGTGTTACTTATAACTAATGATACATTTACATATCACATTTATTTTGTGCATCAAACTCTTGTATGTTTTATAAAGGATGTCTAATTAACCATTTTTACAATCTCTCTCTATACACTGAACATTTGCAGTAGTTATTTTTGTTGGAAGTGAATTACTTTGTAATGCTTGGAGGTGTTCTGCAATGTGGTATGGCATTTTATCACTACTACGTGTATTGTGTTCATGTATATCAGATGCAGATTCTCTTTTATACGAATCAGAACATAAATACCGGGTGGAAGGGAAGCCATTACATTAATTTAAACCCGTGGTAGATCTCGGTATTTGGAATACATTTTGTGTCTTGTGTCTTAGGTTTTTGTCTCCGCCCATTTCCTACGGAGATATTTTAGTTTTATCGAAAACAGGCTGACAGCACTGCAGATTGTGTGGGTGGTCACTTTCCCTAGCTCAGTACATAAACAAACTTCCTAACAGTGCAGCTTGAGAACATAAAAACATACTGTGCTTTGTCCTTCTGTGTTTACTGTGCATGTGTAGCCCAATCACAAGCGTTAGCTTCCAAAACATAAGGCGAAAGTGTTTATATTCACAAACCAGGACAATTAGCTGAACAACTTCAACGCAACGTTGTCAACATGTTACACATCTGAAGGAGCTGAATGTAGTATTCCTTCACGTCTTTTAAGTGATCAATTATTTGGAAACCTTGTGTGATGTCTCATAATTACTACCAAAGCTGTGTCAGAAAGAAGTTACCCTACACATTTTACAAGTAACAAACTGTTATCTTTGTACATTCTTGTGGAATCACGCATCCAATTTGGTCAAAAACCATTTATTCTTTCGAAATCAGCTGACCAAAGAACAAAATGCTATTCAACTTTTTTGTTTGTAATGCTTCTATGAAGCACATATTAGAAGGAATGCAATGACTTCCCTTCCACCCTATACATAAATTAACACTAGGAATTTCTAATTCTATAAATAATGGTTTGTAGTGTTCAAGTTTTTCGAGTTAGTCAAAATTCTCATTGTCTTTTTCTGAATTCTTAATACTTCTTGGATACATTAATTGTGATGCCATGAAAAATTTCAGGAAGAAGCCATACTACCAGGTCTTCAAAGATTCTTATAAAATGAAATTTCTATATTTTACATGTTATAAATTTGAAGTGATCACAAAATGATTCCACTTTGGTGTATGAGGGAAAGTGTAAGAAAGTTGGCAAGTATGTACCATGATGATATAACTAACCTCATGCTTTTATTTGGATTGCAGGATAGTGATGCAGAAATTGAAGGGAAAAAGAAGAAAAAGGAAAAGAAGCACAAGAAACACAAAAAACATAAGAAGCATAAGAAACATAAAAAACGCAAGGTTGAAGAAAGTGAGGTAAGTTAAGGCAAGTAGCATTGTGAAGCCAGTTATTGTTGTTTAGTCATACATAGTTGGTGCAAAGCTGGAAGTGTCAGTGCCCTGAAGAGATCCTTGGTTCCAAGCTTTGTTGCAATATGACCAGGC
Organism: Tenodera sinensis; assembly: GCA_030765045.1. Lineage (NCBI taxonomy): Eukaryota > Metazoa > Arthropoda > Insecta > Mantodea > Mantidae > Tenodera > Tenodera sinensis. The sequence goes on from CM060966.1 coordinate 178,475,010, forward strand.
TGTCAGCCAGGTGAATTCTGGAAGAGTTTCCAAGCTAACGTTGCACTCATCTTCAGGGAATGATGTGGAGACTGTGTTTATAGTCAGTTCGGTGAAGGGGTGGGCCAGAGGCCGTTGTGAGATAGGCTCGGGTTCGCCATGCTGAGCCAAAGCTCTGATTGGCCCCAGCAACAAAACCAGTGCTGGTCTTTGGCCTCTGGCAGAGTTCTCAGGGTTTGTCAAGCACTGTACTCCAGATGCTATTTAACTGCAATCCATTGTCCCTGTTAATATTGTTGGGCATGGCTTGCTTAACTGAGCGATCCCAGTAGTTTGTAGACTTGAAGATGGTTGTTTCGTTTAGTTTTGGTCTATGTCCTTCTGCAATGCAGTGTTCTGCAAGGGTACATCAGACGAATGGAACTTTCATGCTTTTGTATACATAATTCTTCTTTTTCTTGACTTACGAGGGCTTATCCACTTATCAGCTGTAACCCTTAATTCCCTCCTACAATTTTTCTCTTCTACTTGGATCCTTCATCTGATTTACACCATCTTCCACATTTTCCTTGGTTACTCATGCTTCCTTGCCCTATTCACCACCCCACCTCGGTAGCGTGATGGTTAGCGTGTCTGCCTCACGTTCAAGAGGTCGCAAGTTCGAATCTCGCTTAGGGTAAGTTATCCGGGTAAGGTTTTTTTCCGAGGTTTTCCCTACCCTGAGAAGACGAATGTCGGATAACTTAAAGCTCCATGGACCTCGGGCTCATTTGAGCATCATTTCACCCAATTCATTTCATTCATTTGTCCAATATGACACAATGTTGGAGGACGTTAATTTAAAAAAAAAAAAAACCTATTCACCAGATTTGGCACCCCCTGACGTTCACCTGTTCCTAAATGTAAACAAACTTTAGTTTGAAAAGGTTCTGCATCCAATGAAATAGTTCTGGTACCCACAGATGGGTACTTGATAGACCTTCCAGCATTGCACTTCTGGGATCTATTCACTGGAAAAAATGTTGAACAAAGTACATTAAGCTTAAAGAGGATTACTTAGAAAAATAAACAAATTTTTCACCCAGAAAATACAAGCGTTTCATGTCAGGATAACTTCTCATCTTAGCCTTATTGTAAATTGTGCTTATAATTCAAATATAAATTCATTGTTGTTTCTTTAACAGTAATATGCAGATGTGGGGAAAACCACTTTTCTTGAGATTGCTTTACCATATACGCACAACATAAAACATGCACACAATATTTTAAGCAGTTATATCAAATCTTTTGTTTTAGATATTAGTATTTGTTATTTCTAATTACTTTTTGATGTGGTAATATGCAATGCTGTTTGGACCCTACAACTTACTATACGAACTTAAAGAAATTATTGTGCTGGCATTTCTTAATTTGTATTAGTTTAAGAGAAAAAAGCTTTTTTTATACATGTTATAGAATATTTTAACTTTTTCAGTGTGAGTTGTGAAAAATAATGAATTTCAACTAAACTATTTAATATGTTTAACAAGAGTAGCCTTGAGGAACGATGGTAAATGACATATAGTGCGCAGGTAGGAGTTGTGGGGAAAGTGCTGTGTTGCAACTGTTTCCCATCTTTCCCAACAAGTATCTGTACACATATACGCCATTTCTCTGGCTGGACTGTGAATAACACAACGGAGTGGGATTCTTTAATTTCACTGTCAAACTATAGTCAAGTACTCTCACACTCTGAAACAGACTACACCTGATTGGCTAGAAAACACGAGACTGTGACATTGTTGAATATTTGTCTTCTGCACAATCACCTTCATTCATTACAATGACTATAGTGCACAAAAATTCTTGAATCTGTAATTCCAAATTCAGTCCTAAAAGTTTAAAGATAGTAAGTGATAAACTGTGGTCCAAATAGTAAAAAATGATGAAAAGAAGGAATTAATGAAGTTAAATGTGATGCTTTACCGAAGTGGTAAAGAACTGATTAAATAGACATTTGTGGCTTTAAAATTTCTGATATTAAAAATACCAGTACTATAGAATGAAAGTTGAAGTTATAATAATAAAAATGTAAAAATAAAAAATTGAAAATGTACACATTTATTACCAAATTTCACTGCTGAATTTTCTTAGTTCTCACGTTTCTCATTATGATATTTTTATTTTTAGGATTCGGATGCTAGTGAAGTTGAAAACACAGAAGAATTAGAGCGAAGATTACGTGAAAGAGCATTGAAATCTATGAAGCGAAGTGAAAGAGGTGGCAGTGATGACAGCAAGTAAAAAGACCACCAGTGTTCTCTTCACAGTGCAGTTGATTCTCAGTGATAATTACATTGATAACATAGGCGGGTAAAATAACAGCTTTATCACTGGTTTTTATTTGCAGAACTCTCCCCCTCTGTTGCGTGTTTCTTACAGCTAAACATTTTCTCTACACATCATTTGTAAACAAAAGATTGTTAGAACCCTTTCTATTAGAATTGTTAAGATGTGTTGTTAAAAAAGTTTTCTTACTGCTTAAGGATTCAAGAAATAGAAACGACAAGTTTTGTTTTCCATTAAATTTTAAACTGAATTAATAGCCGACCATGCGTGTAAAGATTGTTATTATTTTGACATTTTGGAAGGCACAGTTGGATGTGAACGCTTGCAGAGTGCAGTACTTTAAAGCATGGTGGTTTTTCTCTGTCCTTCACTTTTGAGTTATTTTGTAAAGAACTTTGTAGTGCAGGTTGAAGCAGCTCCTTTGTTTGTTTCTTGTGAAAATGTGACTGAAGTTGAAACAAAATGTAAGGACTACTGTGGGAGTGACAATATTATGTTTTGAATAATTGTAATTTGTATGTTGTTTATCCTCCACCCCACCTCTCTCCTCTTGATGTCCTCTCAGTGCACAGGTTTAATAGGCTCCATAGAAAGTACAAAAGAATGTAGTTCATTTCAAGTGTTTTGGAAGAATGAGTGATTGATTGATGCCTTTTTGGAAAGGATGAAATAATATAGTCCAAATTTACATGTCTGATAATCATTTTGGATACTACTTCAATTTATGAATTTCTTGAATGGCTTTAAACTTGAAAAGCTTATTTTAAACTGTAAAATAAAGTTGAAGTAGTTGTCAAATTTTAACTTCATGTTTACATAGAATGTAAAATTATGTCACTTGTAATATATTAGTAGTTTTTCATGTTCAGCTGTAAAGTACAGAAACTTCATTTGAAAGATTACAAGTATTTTTTGTGCAATTCCTACATACTGGTTTTTACTTGACAAAAACTCCCATTCAGCACAGTATAACAGCAGTTGGATAAAGGAGCATCAACACAATCAAGATGAGAAGTTGATAAACTATGTGTAAGATTTGAAGCCTTCACAGCGGGCGTTATTAATCAAGGCTTCACAGGTGATCAGCTGTATCAAGTTTATGAATGTCGAGCTGATCCTGATCCTGATCCTGAAGATGGCCATGGAGCTTACAATGGCCGAAAGCTCGACATTCATGAACTTGACACAGCTGATCACCCGTGAAGCCTTGATTAAACTTTGTGGTCGAACAGTAAGCATTTGTTCCTCAGAGGGCTAGGTTTGATTTCCATCAGAGGCAAAGGAATCTCTGTTTAGCTACAGAGTCTTCTAATTACAGTAAAACTTCATTTACACATTTTCCAGGGCACCAAAGAAAAAAAAACATAAGTGTGAAAAACATAGATGAAAGTCCCATAAACTGGAAAATTTATGCAGCATATGGGTTACATTTAAGAAGTGAACAACAAGAAATAATGGGACTGTTTAATTATAATCAGCAATATGAAATATACGTTGTTGTTGTTGATGTTAGCTAATGCTGGATTTCTGACAATGAAGTCATTAATCCTCTTGCTCTCCAATATGAAGGGAACAATAGCAGCAATAGTAACCACTTTTTAGAGAGCACCATAGTTTTATGTTTTGACAGTTACATCGCTCTCTCCCAGAATGTCTGGAGGACCACACCTGTCGTTGGTTTACGGGTCTCACCGACCTGACCAGGAGAGTTATAAAAATAAATTCACCGACCATATCCTCTGATTACCAATCAGAGGACGTATTACATGCCATGTCAGGTCAGCATGTTAAGGGTTTATAGAGAAATTAGAGAAATTGAAAGATTGGAAAAATAAAGACTCCTTAGCCCTCGGGAACCCTAATAGCATCAGGGTTGAAAGAGAACAAGAGATGACCAAGGTAAGGTCATAAGGTCAGTTAGAAAAGCTACAGATAAATCAGATCCTATTTGGTCCTTCAATTGTGAAACAACTCCAGATTTCAAATTATTTAAACAATTAAATGGACTGACAGATTTGATGGTTTGGGAAAATATATTCATTTTGAAGAATAAGGATTACAAGTGAATTGTTTTAAATACTGCCAATAAATCTGTTTTACTTCAAGCAGTTGGTAACACAATAGAACAGAATCTGTCACCTAATGGCTATAACGAAAACGATGAAACAAACAGTCAAGCCATTGAGGCTGCAAATAATTGAAATATATAAACACAGGAGAAGTGCACCAAATAAAAATAAATCCACAGAAAGTTGAGTCACTTTACGAAGTAGTCCATTATCTTGGCTTGTTTTTTTTGTTGGCCACTGCTGCCACAGCATTCAGCCATTATTTCCTCAGAAACATTATGGCACATTACAAAATGTGGGTCTACTTTGTAGAAACACTTAACACACATGCACTTTCTTCAATTTCCACTGCCTTAGCTACAATTGCATTTAAGGTAGATGGAGCAATCCCTAGTTTCTTAGCAATTTCTCTGCTTCATGCTGCCACTTTCCTTCACTACATTCAAAACGTGCAGTTTTTCAGCAATTGTAATGTACTTCCTTTTCCTGTTGTCTATGTTCACCAACGAGGTTAATCACAACTGAAGCACAGAGGACAAATGACTGAAGCAAGTACGTTTTGGTATTTCACAACTTTGCTCAAAAATAGCTTCAAAGTCACTCTCACTTCCGCATGAGGGATGTTTTACAAGAAACGTACTACCTGACAAAGCCATGAGGCACATCGGAAAGAATGTGAAACTGCCAAGTTGTTTACGTGAGCTTATTGCACATACACAGCAAGACGGTATATGTACACTGTTCAGAAACAATCATGTCTTCAGGACAGCAACGTCTCATATATTGGCAGATGTGTGTTGCGTTACTGACTGTACAAGGTCAAGTCACTACACTACCTAGCAAAGCCATGAAGCGTATTGGAAAGAATGTGAAACTGCCCAGTTGTTTATGCGAGCTTATCGGTGAGGCGGGTATGTACACACTGTTCAGATGAAATCATATCTCCAGGACAGTAACGTGTCATATCAGTAGGCACGAGAGATCGTCTATTTGTTAAATAAGGAAAATTAAAGCTATTAACAGTGAAGCAACAAGATTCTAAAGTAAGAACAAATTAGAAACTAAAAACTTTGCTTATCTTAGTAATGTTGCAAGTTTGTGCAAAACTTGGGTTGTTTAATGTCGGCGTGTATGGCAAGTGCTTGCTCTGTATAAATCCTCATCCCTCGGATCGGGGAGGTCTGGGCACTTACAGTCCATAGCCAGAGTACGTGTCGCCACTGAGCAGTTGAAATCTCTAGTAGTTAGGGACCCTGGTCTCTGTTGTCGTATCTTCTCACACCTCATCGCCCCATCAGGAGCATAGTCCCCGCTCTGAACCTTGTCTATCGCACAAGGTGTAGGTACTTAAAGTACTGTTAACTTTTTAAAAAATAACTCATCATTTTCGAAATGCTTTATTATCATTCATAATCTTACAGCTTTCACTACCTCTACACTCTTATTTAGCCACTTATTGTAACAAGAAACCAGCTTTTGTAAGCCTTTGTCAAAATGTCGCTTGTGATAAAACATAAGTCTGCACTTCCTTGTTAACATCATCCTGATTGAAATGTTTTCCATCAAGGAATTCCTTCAAATGAAAATCCCTAGGTGCCAAATTGGACTGTAAGGAGGATGTTGAAATGATGCGATCAGGTCTTGAGTTTAGGCTGTGTGTGGCCGGGCATTATCTCCGTATCAACCTCACACAGTTGGAGATGAATATTTACTAACATAACATTTCTCGTATTTAAGAAACGTGCTATTGATCTGACTTCAAAACGCTCAAACAATAGCAAAAAGCACAGCTCTGTCTGGCTACCTTATGGATGGACAAAGAGATTGTGAATGCTCAAAATATCGACTACAGTGGCAAAATATCTAAATGGTACTTACTTTAAAAACACACCTCGTATCTTCGTCATACACTCCTTATGATTCATGCATATCTTCAAAATGTCTTCTACCTCGTTTGTCAGACATCTAAACCAGGACTTCAGCTACATACTCAAATCTTTCAAGCAGAAATGTTTGCTTTAGATCAAGCTATAAAATCGTGTATGGTAAACCAACTTAATGCATGTTTCAAACACCTCCCTTCTCTCCCAAGACTAGTATGGCAATAATCGTCTGCAAATACAACTACAAGGAGCATTATTCAAAAGCAACAGTCTAATATCTATGGTGGGCTAAGGGACGTGCTGGAACTGTTGGAAACGAGAGCTCATCAAATCACAAAACTTCCTGTGAAATCTAGTCTGCAATTCAGCTACTTGTTATAGCAAATTCAGATTTTACAAAATTTCTGAAAAAAATAGTAAAAAAGTGCAATAATTTCTGCTTACGTTGTACAACTAACAAAATGTTTATTTTTCCTTCAGTTTTTCATCCTATCTCTTGCAAGTGGTTTACACCAAATTACATTCTTGCTCGATTTATGGCTTGTGAAGCAAGACAAGAGCAATTCCCTTAGCTGCGCAGTGGCAACTCTTTAACTGAAAGACTGATTGTGAGGGGAGTTGCGCAATAATGTATGTGCAGAAGTCAACGTTTCTGTCCATAAAAGAGCATAATTTTCTTACATATTGCTAATGACATTACATATGTATAACAATTAGCTTTATAACAAAGTGATTTTGCTATAAGTATGCCTATGTGTCAACAATTACTTTCATGTGAACTGCATTTGTTTCAACTGCACGCCATTGTGGTAATGTTTACTCATTCCGCGCAAGCTTGCCCGCCTATTCCCCCCTCTCAGTCGTTGCAGAGAGTGAGGGAGGGAAAGTAACTTCCCCATATGTGTAAGACTTGTTCATGTCTCAGCTCATGACCTATACTAGTAGACACGTGGTTTCCCATGTCACGTAGGCGAATGCGCTTAGGGGTGCTTAGTTTCATAGCATGATTTCCTTTCCATCATTTCCCTTCATTCCATTTCAGGCTCGTGGTATATGGCGGAGCCGGACAGATGGCGCAGATGTTTGCACATGGTAACTGCTGCTCTGGCGCTAGGTGGCATTTGTGGTCTCTGTCCTCTCGTGAGCGGGAACGCTTGCGCAGAAAGCGAATTTAGTACAATGCACTGTTTTGGAGCATCTCTCAATTTCTTACGGTCTTAGAAAGCTTCGTAAAGGATGAAGCATAACTAATGAACTGTTGACAGTTGCAATACGAGGCTAGAGGTGTGGCGCTGTAATGGGAACATGGAAAGGTAGGCCTTATAGAAAAGCCACATTTTAATTTGATTTATATTTATCTTCAAATTCTTAATGCTTATTATGCAAAAGATAGCAAATGTATGAAATAAACGGCATTTATTGATTTAAATGATTCTGCTTTGTAAAAAAAACTAACTTTGTCCTTAGGATCACAAAAATTTGTAAAGCTTTAGAGTAAACATAATGTAATATTATATTGAAAAATAAAGCATTTAATCCTTCTACGAATTCTTGCTATATTTAAACTAGAATTAAAGTTTGTATTGAAATAACTAAACATGTTTGTTACATTACATTTATGATATAGTTCCTATTTTCGAACGAAAGGTTTTCTTGTAATACGCAGGCATACAATAAACCGTCTTTCTTGTGTGTGTGTGCCTACATTTCTGTGAATTTGCACAGTTGCTGAAATTTGTCGAACTGTGTTAGCAACTTGTGGAACAGGCAACAGTTGTAGCTTAGTGAGTAACGATTTAGTGAGTCATCAGAAGTAATCAATAGTCACCTCCCTTTCATACCGACGTGTCATTGGTTCAGCCAGTAGCATGAATACTGCTCAGTCATTGGAGAGGAGTAAAGAGAACCTATGAAGGCCTTGTTAAATAACCATGATACCCTTGCATTTTACTAAATTGGCTTTCTGTACGACACCGGACCTGCGGTGTGATGCTGGCTGCTTGGCGGGGTGAAGAGACCTCAGCGATTGCACGTCTTGCTGCGGTTTCCCTCACTTCATCCCTTCCTCTTGAGCACCATTAGCTGCAGGTCGCACTCAGCGAGGTATCCCCCTCCGTCATAGAGCAAGTAAAACTACCTGCAGCGTTTTCATCTAGAGTCAGCAGATGACAGTTCTGCTGCAGTGCGATAGACAACGTATCAGAAGATGTTGCGACGTCGGACTCGGCACTCAACAAAGGACGGGCGGGGCCAAGCTACTTCACCCCACATGCCGAGTCGGCGAGCGTTCAAGGTCAGGCGGTTACACAAAAGGAGCTTTCTCTGGAGCCTTCGAGAAAGATCCAGCTGCGTCGGCGTGTTTGAAGGGATTCGCGAAAGGTCCAGGTGACATCATCTCCATTATATAAGGAGGCGAGGAACCAGCGGTAACTTAGAGTTACGGAGATGAGTCAGTCAATATGTCAGTGAGTGTGAGACAACTGTGTGTGTGGTACGTCGTAAAGACGATTCAACGAGTGTCGACTGATTGTAACGCCGTAGTCAGTGTATTGAGAGACAAAGTAAAGAGAGACACTGAAAGGAGTGAGTAAGGTTACGAGAAGTAAAAGTTATGAGTTGTGGTACCCGAAAGACTGCAGGCTGTGTTAACTACAAGAAAAAAACACTATGTATTTGTGACAGCATTTTAGAAGAGAATAAAGTGATAGAAAAATAACCGCACTGATTTTGTTACAATCTCGTATTAGGACATCTAAAGTGAATTATGTTCAATCATGAAACCTACCTGCACCTCTACTTTTATATATCTTATTTGCGGCATTTATTGATCCATTTAATTATTATTAGTAATAATTTAATTTGTTATTTTTTGTTTAATTCTGTATGTGTTTATAACCCTAACAAACCATTAGGCGCAATAGCGTTCAAATAGTTATTTTCGGAGAATAAATAATCACAACAATAGTAAACCAGACTTTTAAACTTCTTTTCACCATTAATCCTTTTTCTCTTTTTTCTTTCCAATTCTACCAGTGAGAGTAAAGTTGGAGAGATGCAAGTAAAGAAGAAGGTTGTCCCAAAAGTGCGCGACCTCACGTATAGATAGAGGCCATCTTTTAAAACAAATGACTATAGCAGAACATACCAACCTTATAAGGCTTAAGTTTGCAGTTTGACGATGCTATGTTGTTTAGTATTTGGCAGCCATCAGTAGTGAATGTTCTGAGTGAAGTTGTAAACATGGATAAAACTGGTCATTGTTATGTGATAGAATACTTTCATTTCAAAGTTCTTAGTCCAACTAGTATTAAAGCTGAGCTAGATTGAGTCTATTCCTTCGTTTACAACAGTAACATTTTGACTGGCCGAGTGTAAGTGAGGCCAAGACGAACATCGCAGTGGTCAACATAATGAGGCGATCACGCCAGCAATTGTAAAGAAAATCCACTGTACGAGCTGGCACACATTTGAAAATGTGCTGTAAATGACACATTGACTGAGAAAGTTGTGCGCAAGATGGGTGCCGCTTGTGCTCATAATGGAACAAAAACAGTGTCGTGAAGCTGTTTTAGTCGAGTTTTTAGTGATGTTTCACCGTAAGAAAGCTGAGTTTTTGCGTCGATTCATGACTATAGATAAAATATGAGTATCTGTTCACACCTGAGACGAAGGAGCAGCGAAAACAGCGGATTGAAACGGGAGAATCGGCTTCAAAGAAGGGGAAGACAGTTCCATCTCTAGGCAAGGTCATGGCGTCATATTTTTGACATACAGGTGGGATAATTTTCATTAATTATCTCCAAAAAGGAAAAGCGACCAATGGCGAGTATTATGCAAACATCGTTTGAGTGATGAAATGAAGCAAAAACCGCTGTATTTAGCGAGAAAGGAAGTTTTGTTTTGACTCAGTTGTGCGGAACGTTGTCCTTAGGCTGTTATTGCACGTGCTTAGTGTGGTGCAGAATCTTATGGTCAGTGGCTGTTTCAAGACTGTGCTGCTTTACACGCCTGTGTGGAGAGCATTAGAACTATCTCTCTCTACATTCACTATACTATACTAAGTTCAGTGGTTCAGTCTTAGGTTTGTCCGCGTCAAAACAAACCCATGTGACCAGTGCACCGTGGTACAACAGGGAAGCAATGCGTGCAGGGAAGTAGTCCCATCCTAGTAATCTGAGTTTTAGAATGAATTTATCATTAAATGATGTAATATTGTGTACAAATACCTAAGAGGTTAATTAACGCTGAGGTATACTGATAAACAGAACTACAAGCCCCAACATGCAACTCGTGTGAATCACCTGATATCCGAGTATTGTTTACAGCCAGCAGTTTCTATTTAGAATCATGGCGGACGGCCGCGGTGAATTCGCTTTTGCGTCTTCGTCGACTTATGCAAAGCATAAGGCGGGAAAACCATTGACTAGTGGTGAAAAAACAATAGTGTTGAACGTGTATTATAAGTTGTGTGAGAAATATCCAACTGTTCCCGTCAAAGAAGTAGCGAAATTAACTTCAGAGTTCAGCGGTGTTTCGAGTACCAGTATAAACAGTGCTTGCAAAGAAAAATAATAATTATGACATGTGCATCGTTTATTTTGTTGTGACTATCAGTCTTATCGTCTCTAGTTACATGTTAGTCACTCTTTAAATTGACGGAATAAGGGATCGTATTCTTTCTGTTAAGTACCGCATGCACTCACCACGTGGTTGTGACAGTATTTCTGGCGCGAATCGCGGAAGGATACATTATAACTGTGCACTGGCCACCTGGGTTAAGTTTCGCGCGGATCAACCTTAGAATGAATAGATATAGGTAGTTAATAAATGTTTTGTCATTGTTTGTTGTGATAACCACGTTTATAGTTGTGACAGAACTGATGGTATTGAACATATCAATGTACAGCGATGTTTATCGTTTGCGAAAGAGGGGAGATTGCCTTTACCTCCTTCTACTATACGCGGACTTTGACTCTCTTTAACACCCAGCCGTGCATTGTGTTGCAGTGGCGGGTTGGTTATATGCACTTTCAAATCTTATGTGTTCATTGGTGACTTACGTTGCAGAAATCACGTGGCGTTCTGGTTGTGAGAGAAGCGGGCGGAATGCCAGGCTACCGTGTGCAGCACGTGATAATAAACAAGAACACTCACACTTCACATACTTTCTTTTCCAGGGAATAAACTCATTCTCTAACATTACGGATTACACATTGTAAATTGCTGTAACAAACATGAGGGCGCGTAATGTGTGATTGGCATTTCAGTGTAATGAACAATTAGACGTAGGTATAATGGATATAAATGAAGGTAGGTCTGCTATATTTAAAATTACATTTGTTTGACTTCGCCTCTTCAATAGAATATTTACCAAGTCTTTTGTCTATCATTTTTGAATGGCCCTCTAATTGTTTTTATTGCACATGGATACGTGAGATGTTCAGAAAGGTAAGAAACGGACGAGGAGCTGATATAACCAACACCACGGCCAAGAGATGATACAGATCATGTATTTATCAATGAAAATTGAAAGGCATGTATAAAACACACCGACAACACTTAGTGTGTTGTGCGGGACGACAAACTGATCGCTTTTCAAATGGGAACCTCTGTCCGGAAGTGCACGGTTTGGACGCTGTAGTTCTCATTTCGTCAATAAACCCGACATCGAGCTGTCTATATTAGAAACGGGCTTCGAACTGTGTACCTCCTACAGAGTCTATACGGCGGCGGCGCACATGACCCAATACGTGCGATTTTCAGTCGCTCCGTGGACTCGAGCAATAAAGTTCTCCGCAGACGTTACAGGAGTGTCATACTCTTCATACAACAGCTCAGATCTAACGACCGTGCTGGCCGTGGAAGTGGCCCACCTCTAGCAATCCATCTATTTGAATATGCTACGTTGAGGTAATTCCGCACATTTGCATCAAAGTGTGCTGGAACTCATGTCGGCCATTTCAGCAACGGTGTCGCACTGCTGTTAAAAGCATTGCTGTGCTCGACACTACACAAGTAACGCAGTAGGATGCGCACCAAGGAATTTATGGAGGAATTTAGCGCATGCGCAGGAATGTTATTATGCTCAGGTCGTACGTCCCAGTACACAGATGACTAAAGGGTTGCACATCTTCTGTATTAAGATACCAAAACGAATGCTAACAGTTCGTTCCCAAACTTGGACGATATCCAGCGTCCAAACCGTGCATTTCCGCAGTGGGGTTCCTGCCATCCAACACGACATACTAAGCGTCGTCGGTGTTATTTTGGGACACCCAGTATATATAAATGAATGTTTGTATGTTTATCCTAAAGCACTTGACCGACCATCTCGAAATTCGGCACGTGTATGTATATTTTTCATGGAGAAGGTTTGTATGCTATCCATTTTACTATACAACGTAATGTTCACATATTTTCTCTACTCGCCTTTCTTTTACGTAATGCACTCATATGTTTCTACCTACTCGCCCTTCACACACAATTCATAAACTTTCTATGATTGAAATAGTAATACCATATATTACATTCACATGGTTTTCTTTATTCACTTTCCTTTTACGAAACACGATCATATTTATTTCTCTACTCTCTCTTCTACAAAGAAGTCATTCAATTTTCTATGATTAAAATAGAAGTACAACACATTACAATCATCGTTTTCCCTACACACTTGTTTTATAAAACACAATCACACTTCTTTCTCTACTCCTTCTTCCACAAATAGTTGATACAGTTTTCCATGTGTTTAAATTGAAATGTAATCAGATGGTTATGTTTACTCACGTTTCTTTTATGAAACACAATTACATTTCTTCCTCTACTACCTGTTCTACAAACAAGTCGTACAATTTTCTATATGATTGACATAGAAATGCAACGTGTTACATTCACACAGCTTTCTCTACTTGGTTTTCTTCCTGTAGTATTTGGGGTTATTCAATAGTGCTTTTGTATGTTTTCCTGGTGTTTTTTATGTTTATTTTGTGTTGTTTACAGTACCTAAACCGTGGAACCAGGGGCAACTTTGTTTCAGACTTTCACCGCCAGGTGTGTAATGGAAGTAAGTAACCGTCAGAGCTGCAGCAAATGGGCGTGACCTCCAAGTATGTGTGCCCTTGTCCTACATCGAGCAGTTAACAGCGTCCTCTATTTCTTCTTAATTCAAATAAACATAATAGTTTATTTACATGTTCCGTTGTAGACATAAAGACATAAGACTGAAGTGATATTTCAAAATCTGACGTGTTCTTTCTCTGTCTGGTACAAATATGGCAATCGACTTCAAACTAACTTCGCAATGAGCTCAAAAACTTGAAACTAAACCTATCCCAGAACTCAATGACAATGCAATATTAATTTGCTTTCAAGAAAAATCTCCCACACCAAAACTGCCATTTACGTGGAATATTTTTATTTTCACAAAAACACTAACGATTTTGATTAAAATACGACCCACATATTTAAGATATTTTCATAGCAAATGAAATTTATATTTTGAATGGTCTATAAATAGCCTCAAAAGTTCTCTTCATTCTGAATAATTTTTGTAAAACTCGTAAACTGTAAGAGATCGACAAAATCTTACTACACAAAAAATATATCCATCCTTAAAGCAAACAATTTAAGTCAAATACAATTTGTAGAGTTAACCATTTCCGAGATATTTCTTGTTATTGATTTACGTCTTAAAATACTTACATGTTCGTCAAATGGGAAGTCGTTATTCACTTTACTTCATTTTATTGTTTCTACCATGAATATAATAGCATTGCACACAAAAATTCCATAGCGATATTTCACTGCAAATACACGTTTTGAGGTCCCACAAACCAAAAAAAGAATTTTTAGAAAAAATGCCGTCTGTGTCTATAATCAGCGTAACTAAAAACAAAACCTAATTACCCTTAATGGATATTTTTTTTTTCAAAATGATTTTTTCAAAAAAAAGCCCTGACAATTTTGATTAGAATACCGTATGTTTAAGATATTTTCATGACAAGTGAAATGTATATGTTGAGTTTTCTAGGAATAATCCCTCAAATCCTCTTCATTCTGAATGATTTTTGTATAGCTGGTAAACTGTAACACAGAGACAAAATCTTAATACACAAAAAATATAGCTCTCCTTAAAACGCACAATTTATATCAAATACATTTTTTCGTGGCGTGAACCATTTCACCTTATACTTTTCTCAAACAGGGAGTCATTAATTTTTTTATCCCTTGGCCAAACAAAGAGAACGGAATTTCAAAGACTTAAGTATCAACTTGCTTTAAAGGACTTCACTATCATTTAAATGCTGTTGTATTCTCATACTCCCCTTGTACCTACAAGAAAATTGACAAGAAGTTAATCTGTGCAAATGTTTATCTGTATTCACATGAGGTAGATAGAGTTTGTTGAGAAGTGAGTAGAGAAAGTTATGTGAGTGCAACAATGTAATAATAAAGTGTAGTTGGATAGTTTAGGCAGGGGAAGTGAGCGTAGTTTCCACGTGCGGTGGCGGTTAGTGCCGTGTGACGTTGCGAGGTTGGCAACAGTCACCACCTGTTGGAGTGGTCATGGCGGCAGTCTCAGACCGGCGTGTCCCGTCTTAGCAGTCGGACGTGTTCTGTGTTCTGTGTTGTTGGTGAACTTTCCATGGATTACTGTGTGCTGCTGCTTCTTCAACCATGAACGGAGTACGACGAACACCTCGACAGGTCTTCCAGGACACGGTGAGTCAAGTTATTCAGTCGAAATGTCACATGGAAGTGTCAGAAAGTGTGTTTTCCAGTGGTGCCGGGCCAGACAGCGGTGTTGTCACTTGTTCGCGCGGATACTTGAACACCTGGACTGACTGTGCCTGCCTGCCTTCTCAGTTTGACCCGTCAAATGGGGTCACTCTGTCTACAATTGACAAAATATGACTTGGATAAACATTTGTACAAATTACCTTACTATTAATTTCCTTGTAGGTACAAGGGGAATATGGGAATACAGTAGACACTTGAGCGATACTCAAATGTTTTGAAGCTGCTACTATATGAAGGCACACACACACGGACCTTTTTACTAAAAGTGCCTTTTTTGTATTCAGGGGGTCTCAAAACACACATTTCCAGTGAAATCTCGACATGGAATTTTTGGGTGGAATACAACAGTTCCCCTACTTAGAAAAAGCTAAATCAATATGAGCTGAATAGTGTTGAGCTACAAATAATCCTGTTATAATTTGAATTCCTAAACGTAAATCTAAGAGGGAGCCAAAGTTTCATCATGAAGAAATATTATGTTTGCCGAGACGTAAATTATGGATGATGATTATTACGAACTGTGCATGATAATGGAGCATCAATATTCTTCATTTGCATTTGCCTTCATATTGGACGATGGATCATACAAATTGTATTATACATGAATAGTTGGAGTAATAATGTTATTTTTAGTTATAGCAACAATGGTAAACAGCAAAAGCTTACAGAGTAAAAAAAATGTAGATCTCGTTAAAACACACAATTTATGTGAAATACTTTAGTTTTCTTTTCAATGAACCATTTCCGAGATATTCTTTGTGTGTTTGAATTTCCCGATAGTTATGCTTTTTTCAAATAGCAATGTTATTCGTTTTCTTATCTCTTGTCTTGCAAAGAGAACGGGATTTCAAAGGCATCGCAAAGCGACCAGCTCTTAAAACATCTCACTATTTGTCATATTCCCCTTGTACCTACAAGAAAATTAGCAATAACTTACTTTCTGAAAATGCTTTTGTCTATTACAATGTAGTACACAGATAGAGAAATAAACATTTACAAGAGTAGCGTAAGAGTGAGTATAGCTCTATGAACTATATTAAAAGTGAATGTGTTACACTTGGTGTATCTGTGCACTTCACCAAATATTTCTTCACTTCTTAAAGGTAACAAGTCACTAATGAACACAGTCAAACACAAGGTAGGTACATATGTACGAGTAACCAAACCGCCACTGCAACACAATACACGTCTGGGGGTTAGGAGATAAACCCTACGTTGGACACCGCTGCTGTTAGTAGAATGTAGCATGATTGTGAGTGAGTGTACACCAGGCAACGTTCAGTTCAGTGTTTGTTTACCTGGGGATTGCAGCGATAAGGAACGGACAGAGTCAAGCACACAAGTTCCTATCGCAGGGAAACCAGCAAACACCAAAACTACATAACCAATGAAAATCGCTGAGAGAAATATCTCAATCACTTAATTGTGCACACGAACTTGGACCTCGAGTTTCCTACCTCAAAGCTTTAACGTGTATTCCTTTTTGCTTAATTTGCTGTTAATTTTCATAATTTAAAGCTTATTTGCTGACTTATTTTACTATTGTTTCGATTTAGGAATCTGCGCTTAGTTATACGATACATTTATCACAAGTACTGCGGTAAAACGCGTGACCTAACCTATAAATTCTCAAGTGCAGTGAGAGCCAGACCGTCGAATTATATTTATATGGACTATTCCATAAATATAATATGAATTTATATACTAGATCTGACCAACAGATGATAAATTACATAAAAAATAACCAAAAATATATTCCTTTAGATTAGTGCAGTTCAATACTGCCAACTAAGGAAAACGAAACTCAAGAATGACACGTATTACGATGTTCTCTTGTAACAGAAAACCACGTTATAATCTCAAATAAATCTCACTTTATTTTTGACATTAAGAAATCTTTCTTCTGAAAAAAAAAATACATTAATTATTAAAAGAATAGTTGTTAAAATCACACTTGTCAAATTGAAATGAAGTGGTGTTTTGATTGTAATGTGTAATAAATGGGTTTTCTGCTATTTATGGAATACAGTTGGCCACACTGACTAAACAAAAGAATGACCAGATGGTAATAGATACGTATATAATAGTTTAATGCCCTTATGTATCACATATTCAATGGTAAAAATTAAATATTAAATAAGAACATACATTTCTCGACACTTGTGTTTTCAGTATAATAAACACCCAATATTTTTAACCAGGCAGTTAATAATTGATGCGTTTTCTTTTTTAAGGTACGTTAGGACAAAATCTATATTTTTAGCCATAATCTTTAAAAACAATTCTAATGATTGGCATTAATTAGAAATATTTACACTTACAAATACTTTTTTGGGTAACCATTAAAAGTTCCAAATTCAAAATGTCATATTCTTTTCAATTTCTGTATCTTCTATAAAAATATAAATATTTCAGCCTAATACACGAATTTGTTTCTCTCAACATGTACAATGATTTGAAGTCAATTATATCAAGTAAACTGACTGTTTAAAAGGTTATGGATTTCAAAATTCAAAACTGCTTTTTTACCAACTAAATTATTGTTTAAATGGCTACTGACTTTTTGTGGTTTGTGTCGGTTCACATCATTCACTGTCTAATAAACTTCAAAATGATGAATGAATGAGGTGTGTAAAATAATTTTAAGAGTACTTTTTGAGATTAAAAAAGGTAAAAATGTTGAAAAGTTTAATTTCGATAAATATTGAAAAGAAATTTCTACAATCTTATGTGCCCAGTTTGCAAACTGTACATTTTTGATAACTAGAAAGTCAGCGTTTTTGACACTAAAATAAAAAAAAGTTGAAAATTATGACGAAATGCATACACCTGAAGGTAGAATCGAACCCGGGTCTGTCTGCATGCGGTCCATGGACACACACACACTCACACATAAGGTCGTTTTAGTGCTTGTGTGTCTGATTGCAAATCCAATATTGATGTATTATTCAGTTGTGACGTAGGTACATACGTACGTATTAAAAAGCGAGCCATTGCAGCGCGGCAAACCGCAGCGGTGGTCACGCAAAAAACCCGCGAGTTGCCATAATGGCAGTGAAGCTCGTAAATTGAAACCTTTTTACAACAAATATTCCACACGTAAGCTTAGCGTTAAATTTCAGTGCGTTCGCTTCGCTTCGCTTTCCACGACGGAAACACAAGTGAGGTTAGGTGTGTTTAAAATACGTACATACGTACCTATCGGAAATTCATTCGGAAACATAACTTCCGGTTTCCTTTCCTTGTCGATAATTGTGCTGGGTTTTTAATACGACTGACACAAGAAGGTATACGCTAATATTACTCTACGTTTTCCCTTCATTTCATGTAACTCTGCAATGTTTGGTGTGTTGCACTCACATGACTTTCTCTACTCACTCGTGTACTAACCATTCTTACAAACTCTTATTCCTATATCTTCTTCGTGTTAAAAATACTTAGGAGCCATAAATTCAAAATGTTTTTTTAACTTTTTGCATCACAAATAAGTATATTTATATAATAAACGTTGAAAATACAGAATAAAAATATTTTTTCATTTTGAGATTTAGATAACGTTTTTGAAAATTATTTTTCCCCATATTCAGTTTTTGAAAATGTTGCAATTATAAAATATGTCATAGAGATTCCCAAAACGCAAAAAGTTAAATGTTATATTCTCTTTTTTCTTTTGAACGGTCTTTTTAGTTAATACTTTTTATAGCTGTACGAAACTTTAAACAAAAGTAGAAATTTCAAATGACAAAATTTTAAAATGATTTTCTTTTGAAATAAAGCTATTGAAACAAAATTGTATGACACACTGGTATAATAGAATTTTAAAAACGGAGCACTTGGCATAGCAAGGTAAAATCGAAATTTAACATTTAATAACTTAGAAACTAAAACGTATTATTACACTGAATTTTAAAACCCTCTAATGTTGATATAAGGCAACATTGAAAATAAATGTTCGGCGGGCGAAGTTGGCTGAAAACTTCAGAAAAGCACATTTCCAACTTTAGGTACATATATTCCTTTAGTGGAAAACTGTTGGTTCCAGTTCTACATACGCATATTACTTTTTTATTACATATAGTAAGTACTGTATTCCACCCAAAAATTCGATGTCGAGATTTTACCGGAATATATGTTTTGAGGTCCCCTTTTCTAGAAAAAGGTCCTTGTTTGTGTATCAGACAGCGTAACTCAAAAACAAAAAGTTGGTTAAAAACCAAAGTTGGTGTTTAAGTTTAGTGTCTTTGGATGCGACACGAAGATTTTGAAGAAAATTCTTCCATCCTAAGCTACACTTTACATGGACAATATTTCGACATTTT
Source organism: Tenodera sinensis (assembly GCA_030765045.1). Lineage (NCBI taxonomy): Eukaryota > Metazoa > Arthropoda > Insecta > Mantodea > Mantidae > Tenodera > Tenodera sinensis. The sequence goes on from CM060966.1 coordinate 178,494,387, forward strand.
TGATTTTCTTGAAAATGGCTCTAACGATTTTGATTGAAATATTTGAGATATTTTTGTGACAAATGGAATGTATATTTTGAATTTTCTGACTATAGCCCATGCAGTCGTATTTACTCTGGACGACTTTTGAATAACTCGTAAGCCTTAAGAGATAGACAAAATCTTACTGTACAAAAAATGAAGATCTCTAATTTGTTTGTAGAGTGGACCATTTCGGAAATATTCCTTGTTATTTGTGTGAGTTTTGGAAAAGATACTTCTGTCAAATGGAACATCGCTATTCATTTTTATATGTTAACCCTGCAAAGAGGACCGAATTTGGGTGTTTTAAAAGATCGCACAAAGCCTACTGTATTCTAATATTCCCCTTGTACCTACAAGGAAATAAGCAATAAGATAATTTGTACAAATGTTTATCTCAACCAACACGAAGAAGATATAGGAATAAGAGTCTGTAAGAATGGTTAGTACAAGAGCAGAGAAAGTCATGTGAGTGCAACACATCAGATTTTTTCACTTTTAAATCCCTCATCAATAGTATAGTTCATTTGTTACTGCTATCAGAATTTTGCACCAGCTTGTCACATGTTGTAGGCACGCTGAATGTGTGGTCTCTGCACGGCGAACGCACCTATAGCCAAACGCCATGTGCACATTTTTTTGTAATGTTGTTAATACTGCAAGCGGATGGTACTGTACAGAACGAGTACGTTCGTTTTAACGCTTCCTCAGTCTAGCGCATATTGCATCCTTCCGGTGCGGCGTCGGATTAGCATTCTGTGCACACAAGGGGCGCATTCGCTCTGTTTTTGTCTATAGCACCTTCTTTTGTTTGTGGAGGTCAGCATCAGCGGTTACCAACATTGGGATTGCTCTCTACTGATGGACCATATCATTATATCTAAGGAGTAACTACGATATCTTGTACATACTTAATTATGCTGTTATTAGTACAAATGGCTTTTACATTTTTATTAAAGTGCCATATATTTCAGGTATTTTTCCTGACAAGTGTAACTTTTTGTGAATACTTTCTGAAGTTCTCTTCATTCTGAATGACTTTTCTATAACTGCTACTAAACTTTTAGACATAGACATAAATTGTACCTACACTTTCACCAGATCTACATTTTTGTGTAGTAATATTTTATCTAATACTTTTTGTGGAACTAACTATTTCAGAGATATTCCTTGTTGTTGGTGTGAATAGACAAAATTTTACTGCACAAAAGATAATAAAACAAGATATAGATGTTGTTAAAGTACAGAATTTGTCGTATTTTGTGCAGAGAACTAGTTCCGAGGTATTCATTGTTATTGGGTTGAATTTTTTAAGTACTTGTACTTTTCTCAAGGTATGTAATTAGTGAGTAGGGAAACTCATGTGAGTGCGAAACACAAGTTTTTTACACGTGTATTGACTTTTGTCAGTGGTATTTGTTGAATATAAACGCTTAGCAAAGGTCGCCTGGCAGAGTTTGACCCTGTGCAAGTTGTTTTTTCTCTTCTCTCGCTATATGAAGTGTTTCCACTCGATGAATCAGTCGACAGATGGAGTTAAAATGCAAATCACACTTGCTCAGCCTCAGGCCCAGGCCTAGCGCCTCTTTATCTTACACATTCTATTTCCGGTGGCAAATCGAAACAAGAAAACAAGCTCTTTCGTTTCGCGATGTCTTTATAACCTTCTTAGCTCATGCTTGTAAACCTGTGAACATTATTAAACTAACAACCAAGTTTTGGTTATGTTTCCAACACAGTTATGATGCTATAGATGCTTTCACCGATGGCGTTTACTGAAAAGACATGCAACATAACCTCCATCTTCAATGTTAAAAGGAGAATAATTGTCCTTCCCTAGCAACAAACACGACCAACAGAACTTACACAAACTACTTTGTATAAAGGTTAGAGTTAAATGTACGTACCAAGTCCCGTCTGTAAGTCCCGATATTATAAACCTTCGACTATATAAATACCTCGCTAGTGATAAGAAAATTAGAAGTCTTAACTAAGAATAAGCTATGGAAACAAATTATAACCTCAGTACTACAATGGAATGAAATAATAAAGTCAGATATCTCTGCATCAGGGCCAGTAATAAAAAAAATTGGATACCTACTTCAAAGGAACCCGCTAATTCCCCTACTCTTCATCTTAGCAGCGGAAGAAATAGGAATAATCCAAAGGCAAGATGTAATCTCATATACCTACGCAGACGATGCAGAAACGGGATGCAGCTGGTAATGCTTTTGGTAGCTTAGAAAAAAGGTTATGTTCTGAAATAACGAAGTATTGGATGAAAAGCGTAGCAGTTTAGGGTTAAATTAACGTGAATATGCAAACGAAAAATATGTTTAGTAATGAAGCTTGTAGCAATTTACATTCATTCAGCGTTATATGTATGTATGTACACTTTACACTACTTATTTTGTGTGTCTACATATATTCTACAAAGTGTTCATCAAAACTGTTTTTTTCTATTTGCCTCAGATGAATCATGGGTGAAACATAACCTTGTTGTAGATGTTCAGAAGGAGGTTAGGCGACAGTCGTGTAAGTTTGCAGGATGATGCATGGATCAATTGCATTACGTGGTCCTATCTTTTCTGTTTACTCTTGATTTTCAAAAATATACTCTCATGTTAATACTAATCCAGCATCAAAATGTATTCTAGTTTTACAGTTTATACCTTCTCGTTGATTTCTGTATCCAGCTTCAATGACGTAATGGGACTAAAACTTTGTTTCGTAAGTCTGAATCTGTTCAAAAAGTTATGGTTATTCCGCGTCTGAAAGTGATTTGGGCGTATTTAAGAATTTCAGCTTCATCAATTCCTCGAATAGGTTATCTGTCTCTCCGATATGCACATGTTTGAAGGTCTGCCAACTTTGTCAGCACATAATACAATGTGGTTCGTGTTATTGTTGATTCCTCTGTCATTTAAATGTCATTATCTCATTACGTCACCCACACTGTTAGAACAAGTGAACACACGCTTGCACTATTTACTCTCTTTACTTTCCCTACTACGTAAAGTACACCAAGTATTGTATTTCGATGTCGAGATTTCACCAGAAATATATGTTTTGACCTCTCCTTAAAAAAAAATTAGAAAAAGGTCCGCGCGCATCGTTTGTCAGTCTGTGGACAGCATAACTCAAAAATGAAAAGTCCGTTAAAAACCAAAGTTGGTATTTAAGTTTAATGTCTTTCAAGGATGCGACACGAAGATGATGAAGAAAATAGCCCCACCCTAAACTACCCTTTACATGGACAATTTTTCGAAAATTTTCATTTTCTAGAAAATGGCTCAAACGATTTTGATTAAAATTCCATATCTTTCAAATATTTTTATGACAAATGAAATGTATATTTTGAATTTTCTGGCTATAACCTATGTAGTGCTGTTTACTCTGGATGACTTTTGAATAACTCGTAAACCGCAAGAGATGGACAAAATCTTACTGTACAAAAAATGTAGATCTTGCTAAAACACACAATTTATGTCTGAATAATTTTTTTTTTTTTTTTTTTTTTTTTTTTTTTTTTTTTTTTTGTAGAGTGAACCATTTCGGAGATATTCCTTGTTATTTGTGTGAGTTTCGGAAATCTTACAACTTTCGTAAAATGGAACATCGCTGTCCATTTGCTTATATGTTACGTGTGCAAAGAGAACGGAATCTCAAAGCTTTAAAAGATTTGACTATCGCACAAAGCCTACTGTATTCCCATATTCCCCTTGTACCTACAAGGAAATAAGCAATAAGATAATTTGTACAAATGTTTATCTCAACTAACACGAAGAAGATATAGGAATAAGAGTTTGTAAGAATGGTTAGTACATGAGTAGACTTTTCTGGGAATAGTCTCTGAAATAAAAATGAAAATGGGGAAATTTGTGCTAAAAATGAGCACCAGGTCTACAGCACGCGGAGAGGAAGTGTTTAATTTTGGTAGATTCAGCAGCAGCAGCAGCCATGTTAAATGAGTTATTTACTTTAGTGTGGCATATAGACTCGCAGGGCCTTGACTTGTGAGGTTATGTTGGAACTGGTTTTGAAGAATTGGCACCGGCTGCTGCTGTGATGTGATGTCATCCCTGCGCGTCCTTGGTGACTTGTCATTCAGTCCAGGTCTTCCTCCCATCCTCCCTCATCTCTCAGCTTCATTAATCTACTCCACTACCTTAGCTTTAACCATACATTTCATTGTACCTTAATAATACAGTACACTAAACCGATATTCGGATTTTTAAAAGGAGAATCACTATGTAATGACTTTGAAATTACGCTGTCTCCGCTTACTCTTCTTCTTCTTCTTTTCCTAATTACCCTCCCCTTACACCCCCTAGGACTAACAAGCCAGCCTAGGGGAGCAGAGGAACCTCTGGACCAGACAGAGTGAACACCTGGAAGCAGGTGGTTAGCCAAGCACCAGGTATGATAGTGAGGATGAGAATGTTATGAGATGCAGGCGAAATGGATGATTGGAAGGTGGAGCAATTGGTGGAATGAATGGCGGGGGAAACCGGAGAACCCGGAGAAAACCCGCCCAGACGCCGCTTCGTCCACCACGAATACCACATGCGGGTCCCGCCTAGGTGGTAGGCAAGCGGTCTAACCATTGAGCCACGGCGCCGCCATTATACTTCCTGACTCAGGGAAGGATGAGGAATAATCCTGACTGGAGAAAAATTCCTATCCCCATGCCGGGAATCGAACCCGGGACCCCTTGCACATCAGGCAGGCTCTCTACCAACTGTCTCTCCGCTTACTCAAAAGACAAAATAAGAGAATAAACAGTTCGCATCTCAGGAAAATATACGTTGTGTTAAAAAATCTGATGTGTTGCACTCACATGACTTTCTCTACTCTTGTACTAACCATTCTTACAAACTCTTATTCCTATATCTTCTTCCTATATCTTCTTCCTGTTAGTTGAGATAAACATTTGTACAAATTATCTTATTGCTTATTTCCTTGTAGGTGCAAGGGGAATATTAGAATACAGTATGCTTTGAGCGATACTTAACTCTTTTAAAGGTTTGAGGTCACGTTCTCTTTGCACGGCTGAGATACATAGAATCAATAACGCTCTTTCATTTGACGAAAGTTTAAGTATTCCTCAAAACGTATATTTCGGGAATCTGGATATGGAAATGTTAGGTGGAATACAAGAGATACTTGCGCTACTTGGTATACGTGGTAGAGGAACTCGTGAGAGTTAGGTGTGAGTGTTGGTTCCTTGTCCACACAGTTGGTAATGCTGCACATTCCTAGAACCTGAATGTCGACTGAACTGGGTCCTTGGTTTGCTTCCCGCCCACGTGCCATTAGCTTAGCAACTTTCTGTCTCAATGAATATACCACACCTACAGATACACAAACACACAATTACGCCAAATCTTTGTGTGGCAGTAACCATTCCCCAGACATTCGTTGCTGTTGTTGGAAGAATGCAACAATTACATTTTCTGAATTGCTAAGTCAACTTTCTTTTGTCTCGTGCAATATGCAGTACATGGAATTTTAAACATTTATTATCAATGTGCTGTATTCTCATTGTAATGCGTATTAAACTGTTTCTATAAACTTCTATCTCAATAAATTTGAAGCAGATAGAGAAATTAGCTTTTGTTTAACTTAATCAAATTCGTGTTAAAGGGAAATTACCTGTCCTATGTCTTAATACATGGCCCGAATCTCAAACTGCTTATGATATCAACCTGGAAATGTTACAGTATATAAACAGTGATTTCTAAATAAATCGATCCACTTTCATTACAAAGTTAGAAATTGTAAAAATTGTATAAAGAAAAATAAATCGTAATAAGTGATGTGAAAAAAGTGCACAACGCTAAAATGTGGTGCTGTTTTTATAATTAACACGGTGATGGTGATGAGCTTTTGACTCTTTCGTTATCTCGGGTCGTGGCGCTGGATGGAATGAACATACACTCGGGGTTAACTTTAGTGAAACATTTTATTCGCACCTTCTTGTTCACTGTATTTAAATCGTATCACAGTTACAAATCTTTTATTTCAGTGGATCGACTTCCCTTGCATCGCCGGGATTTAATGTCTGAAAATTTAGCGATATTTCGCTAAAAGTGTTTTCTATCACTTTCCACTTCCTCTATTTTACGTCCTTTTATTTACTCGCGCACTTCGTATTAACTAACTTGTTAAAGTTAGCGAATGTTTCACTTTTCTACTCAAATTAACGGTCTTTAAACACTTAACAATTTTACTTTCACTATTTTATGACGCGTACACATAAAAATGCGTCCATCTATACCAAAGACACAGACGCTATTAACTAGACAATTGGCGCCGCATTACACTTCTTTTTGTGTACATCCGCGTATGCGTTCATCAAATAGTTCCCGCATTGTTAGGGAAGCGATCCTTAGCCATTCTCCCTTCGCTTTCAATATTGAACACATATAATTCTTTTATTTATACATATATATTAAAATTAAATATGGAAATATTTATGACGTCTTTAAACAAACTTAATTGTTTGTAACAATGAACATTAGTAACACGTTTTCGTCATTTAACCAATTCATACCAACACCAAAAACAAATTACACTCTTAACAAATATTCACATAAACGATTTTCTTTTGGGGTCTTACAATATCCTGTCTCAAATGTTAGGCTTATTGTTTAGCCAATATGCAATTATTTGAGAACATAACCTTTTTTCTAAGCTATCTACCATATTTGTTACAGCAACAGTATTACCAACATTGCATTTTAGTTACCAACACCATTTAGTTGTTACTGCAGACGCTAGTGTTTTTCATTGTGAATGGTTGCTTATCACCTAAATTTAACATATTCATCGAGAATTGAGCAACAGGTCTACCAACACCACTTGCTTGAGGTGTAAGAAGAAGAAAATTACGATATTCTTCTTTTCTCGTTCTTGAGGTATAGCAACATCATTGCAGTGTGGTACACGTGTATAAAAGGACGCTTGCACTTAAACTTCTGCTTTGGTTTAGCTAATCTTCCAGTCAAACTACATTTCTAATACCGGGCCTTAAATGGAACATATGAGCTGACAAGTAATGTGCAGGAAGCCAACGCCCATCAGAAGAAGAGCGAAAGATAAGTTATTAAACGAACCTACTTTTGGCTAAAATATGGAATAACATTCCAACAGAATAAATGGTTACAGTTTATAATAAGTGTCCGGTGTTTTCTAATGATGTCATAGACAGTTAAAAGTCTCTCGGAAACGATTGTGTTTGATACACAAAGCTTTTGAATTGACCTTATGAAAAAGAAATGGAATGGGGTTAAATCGCTCGCTGGGGTCATGACAGAAGTTAACTATGAACTGACAGCGACATGTGATCGTAATAGCTTCCTTGTGATTATACTCGTATTTGAGGAATACAAAACCTGACGTGTTGCACTCACATGAACTTCTCTACTCACTCTTGTACTAACTATTCTTACAAACGCTTATTGCTATATCTAATTCATGTTATTGAGAAAAACATTTATAGAAATGTTTATTACACATTTACCCTGTAGATACAATGGGAATACGCAAGTGTTATATAGTAGTGATACTAAAATGTATTGAACTGATGCAGGGCAACATGAGCTGGCTGTGTAATTCTCAAAGGAGCCCGCCACGAATGGATGCAGAGAGCTTGGGAATGTAATATAGAGTTGACAGTTGATATTTTATCATTATATCATAATTATGTATGTATGTGCGCCGATGACGGTTGGCTTCCAAGATAATAAAAATATCTCACCCGGATCGATGCACCTCCAAGCTGACCAAATTAGTAAATCATTTAACCAGTGCTGGATGTATGAAAATACAACTGTGCACTCTTCCTACTTATAGTTCACTTTCTCTACTGGCAAGTAGGGGAACTATTGTATTCCACCCAAAATTCGATGTCGGGATTTCACGGGAAATCCCCTAAATAAAAAAAAAATCTTTAGTGAGTGTCGCCGAGTGTATCCCCTAAACCTCTGAAAACAATATATCACAAATTACAATCATATCACTGCATTTCAATTTCATAACTGTGTGTTTAACAATTGTTCTTTTAATGATTAATGTAGTTTTCCAGAAGAAACGTTATTTGTTAATGTTAAAAATAAAGTGAAATTTATTTGAGATTATAAACTGGTTATCTGTTTTAACAAGACAAGATCGAAATATCTAATGTAACTTTTGGGTTTCGTTTTCCTCAGTTGGCAGTGCTGAATAAGTTGAACTACCTTAATCGAAATTAATATATTTTAGATTATTTTTTATACAATTTAAGATTTTGTGACCAAAATTTTGCGATATGGTATTTAAATTTATATTTTATTTATCAATTAGTCCAGATAAATATAATTCGATTGTCTGACCTTCAGCTTGAGGATGTATCACTTAGGTATCTATGATATAACTTGTGGATAATATACTCTTGGTCGTATTATCACTTTGGTTACATCACCTCCTCCTTGCGGTTCCGCCAACTTAAACATTTTCATACGTTTCTGAGCATCTAAGGTATCCATGCGCAGTAAAACCAATTAGTGGGACATTAAAAATGGCAGACAATGGATTAGTTGTAGTGCCAACTGTGTAAATAAATATTAATTATAATACATGAATATTATGTGAGTTGTTTACTTTTAAATCACTATTAATATTAAATAAATGAATTATTAATTACCACTCGAAATGTTCATATTGGGATAATTTCTCTCACACTGTTATAATCATATGAAATCTTCTCGAAGTGTTACTACACATAATCTTCGTCTTGCAGTTTTGGAGAATGTTGAACTTGAATACCAAATTTGGCATTTACATTACTTGCTCCACTTAGTATAAGTACTGAAGTTGTACGTGTATGTGCAATATGAGACATTTGTTCAAGTAGCAGTAAGAGTTAATCTTGACCTATTGCCAACATATGTACACATTAATCATTTCACCGAGTGTCGGTGCGGTGCGCACAAGAATCACTTCACTTATGCCTTTTATCTTCTCAGATCGCAAATACTGATAACGATAAATGGCAGAGTAAAATAAATGTTTTAAACGATAATTTCTTTTATTTTACTTTCTCTACTCACTCTTGTACTAACCATTCTTACAAACTCTTATTCCTCTATCTTCTTCGTGTTAGTTGAGATAAACATTTGTACAAATTATCTTATTGATTATTTCCTTGTAGGTACAAGGGGAATATGGGAATACAGTAGACTTTGTGCGGTGGTAAATGCTTTAAAGCTTTGAGATCCCATTCTCTATGCACGAGTAACATAAAAAAATGAGCAACGATGTTCCATTTGGCAAAAGTTTAAGTATTCCAAAACTCACACAAATAATAAGGAATATCTCCTAAATAGTCCACTCTACAAAAAAAAAAAAAAAAAAAAAAAAAAAATCTGTTTACCCGTTATACAAAAGTCATCCAGAGTAAGCAGGACTACATTGGCTATAGACAGAAAATTCACAATCTACATTTCATTTGTCATACAAATATCTTAAACATATGACATTTTAATCAAAATCGTTAGAGCCATTTTCAAAACAATCAACATTTTCGAAAAAAATTCCATGTAAAGGGCAGTTTAGGGTGGGGCTATTTTCTTCAAAATCTTCGTGTCGCATCTTTGAAAGACATTAAACTTAAATACCAACTTTGGTTTTTAACCTACTTTTCGTTTTTGAGCTATGCGGTTCACAGACAAGACACACACACACAGACTTCTTTCTAAATTTTTTTTTTTTTTTTTTTTATTCTGGGGGTCTCAAAACATACATTTCGTGTGAAATCTCGACATGGAACACAAACTTGCCCTACTTACCAGTAGAGAAAGTAAGAAAAGGCCAATAGGTAAATGCTGTGCTCTACTTATACAATATAGGTATTTTTGGTGGGTTTATAATTTCGCAGTGCTCATCCTAGTGTTGGTAGACTATATCGAACCACAGTTACAAAATGAATCTTTCACATCCAATTGCCTCTGTGGTATTGAAATTAATTTTTCAGTTCCCAAGATCGAACCACTGACCCACCGGTATGAACTCTCGCCACATTGCGTACAGTTCAACCGTAAAATGGATACCCCAAAATTCCACGTGGTACGCACTAGTAGACTGTTTTAGGAGCGTTCGCTCGTATAACTGCTGTATCTCGTGTATGGAGGCATGTTTCAAATTTGGAATCATTCAGTAATATCTTCTTTCTGTATTTGTGCCCTTGGAATGCAGTTTTGTTAAGTTTGTTACGATATTTGGCTCATAAGCTCCTTATTACCTTTAATTTATAATTTAGGTTGTGTTTGTTTAGGTCTGGCTTGTTGAGCATGTAAATGTAAGTAAATAGTGAAATTATATTCATTTTGTTAAAAAATTAAAAATTGCAAACAGAAAAAATTCTAAAAATCTAAAGATCAAAATTCTCAAACTGTAGCGTTGGGCTCGGCACAAAACAAAGTACTGTTGGGGCCGGGCTGGTTTACGTCACTTGCTAGGCCAAAAAGCGTTCAAGGTCAGGCTGCCTTGTGCAGCTGTTTGTGTGTACGCGATTAACAACAATGGAAGCGGCTGCATGAAAGGGGCTTTCTCCAGAACATTCGAGAAGGATCTGGTCACGTGATCGTCGGTGTGTGTGGGTGTGGTTGTGTGTGTGTGTGTGTGTGTGTGTGTGTGTGTGTGTGTGTGTGTGTGTGTGTGTGTGGTACGTCGCGTGCGTCTTGAACATTCTAACGGACGTGCAGTGATTGCAATGTCGTAGTGGGTGTATGAGAGACAGAGAAAGACAGTGAAAGGAGTGAGTCAAGGTTATGTGAAGTAAACAGTTGTGAGTTGTAATATCATGAAAGACTGTAGACTGTGTTAACATCAGTAAAAGAGAAACGTGTGTTTATGATACAATTTTGGAAGACAATAAACTGATAGAAAAGTAACTGGACTGCAATTATCATTTTGTTACACTATTAAGAACATGCTTGCCTGGAAGCAAGGAACATTTTGTCCTACTGTTATTTTTATAATTAAATAATTAATAAAATAGAAATTAAATGGACGAGAAACCTCAAATTTAGAGACTAGTTTCAATTTGAGAAACAAACACACAACATTTCAAAAACCTAGCTTTTAAAATTTGGAATTTAGAATTCTCAGTGCAGTGCAATTTAGGAAAAGCACGAGAAACTCATAGAGGGGATTCGAATCCAGTACCTCCTAATTGAGAGTACACAAAAGAAGCCACGAACATTGCAAAGGAAGAACTCGTGTGCTGAGTGCAGTTACTCTGTGTAGAGGCGTTCTCCACGGCTGCCAACATGTCAGTTTAAAGCGTGGTTAATTGGGCAGCCACGACTTATCTGCAGCTTGTATATATATGTCCCACACATCTGTATGCTACATACATAACCTGCCAACATTTCTAAACGTTGCACATTTTGGGAAGTTGTGCCTGCGTTATTGTTTGTGATCTAGTTGTTCATTAAGTTGGTTAACACTGGAAAAGAGCTCATAATCTTCATCATATTGCTGCTGGTCTCTTGTCTAAGTTCCTTTCTTCTTACCTACTTCTCCTTCTTCCTCTTGAGCGAAATTGAAAGTGACGATAATGCAACGCTAATATTCCGTGCGTAATTCTGGCAACATTTGCGTCCAAGAAGCTAGAGTTTTATTCTCTCTCTGATTCACGGTAGTTATAAGGGATGATCATAACTCTGTCCAGACCCATGATTTGACAAAAAAGTCAATTACGTCTTGATTACATTTTGATTACAAAGATATACTGCCACTGAACGTAGCTGACTCACATTTAAATATTTCAGTGTTCTAAAACGAGCTATACTATCATTTCAATCAGAGCAAGCGCTAGCCGGCTACACCAGCTGACGTCACTAGCGCGGAAGTCTACTGCGCATCTAGCTGGTCACACCTATCTACCGTATTACTCAACAAACCATGGTTGGATCTTTCTCGAAGATTCCACTTCAATTGTTGTTAGTCTCGCGTGAGTGGTATAAGGACGCTTAGCCCCGCCCGTCCTTTGTTGTGCACCGAGCCTGGCGTTACTATCAGTATATTCAAGGTGCGAACAACAAAGCTCGGATTATTCCTGTAGAATGTATACAATTTCATGTCTTTGCAAAATGTTCAGGATACGCCACTGGTCCTAGTCCATATGACCGTTGTATAGAAAACGCCTCCAGTATTTATCCTTCCTCTTAATAATATATTCAAACGTAAAAGCATCCCTGAAATCTTATATTTTAAAAACAACAATACTATTTATGTTTACAATCATTTCTCCACCCACTCTTCTAAGAAGTTTATTACTTTATACTAACCTGTATTCCACCCAAAACTTCGACACGGAGAGAGACCCCGAATAAAGAAAAATCTGATGTGTTGCAGTCACATGACTTTCTCTACTCTTGTACTAACCATTCGTACAAACTCCTGTTCTTATATCTTCTTCGTGTTAGTCGAGAAAAACATTTGCACAAATTGTTTATTTCGTTGTAGGTACAAGTGGAATATTAGAATTCAGCAGGCTTCGTGCGACAGTCAAATATTTTAAAGCTTTCAAATTCCCTTCTCTTTGCACGGCTAACATATAAAAATGAATAACGATGTTCCATTTGACAGAAGTATAACTTCTTCAAAACTTACACAAATAACAAGGAATATCTCCGAAATGGTTCACTCTATAAAAAAATTATTCGAACATAAATTGTGTGTTTTATGGTCTACATTTTTGTATAGTAAGATTTGGTCTATGTCTTACGGTTTACGAGTTATACAAAAGTCATCCAGAGTAAACAGGACTACATAGGCTATAGCCAGAAAATTCAAAATATACATTTCATTTGTCATAAACATATCTTAAACATATAGCATTTTAATAAAAATCGTTAGTCACTTCCAAGAAAATTAAAATTTTTGAAACATTGTTCATGTAAAGGGTAGTTTAGGGTGAAACTCTGAATGAGTTTTGCATAACCCGAAAACCGTAAGGGATAAAAGTATAAAAACATAAATCTTGTTAAAGCAGACAATTTATGTCAATAACTTAACCTTTTCCGAAATATTCCTTATTGTTGGTATGAATTTTTGAGTACTTATTGTTTATTCAAATAGCAAGGCGTTGTTCTATATTTTATGTTTTGGGTTGTACAAAGAGAACGGAATTTCAAAGTGATCACATAGCGACCAGCTTTGAAACATTTCATATTCCTATATTCGCCTTGTACCCACAAGAAAATTAGTAATAAGATAGTTTCTGCAAGTGTTTATGTCAACTAACTTGAAGCAGAGGAGTAAGAATAGTGAGTGGAGAAAGTCATGTGAATCATTAGTGTGTACCAGTTGATGGTTAAGATAAATGTAATGGATCCAGTAGATGCAAGGTTGGCCATGAGCAAAGCTCATTAATTGTCAGTGGGCCATGAAATTGCGAATGACCCAGAGGAGGAGAAGAAGAATACCAGGAAGATAATAGCATTAGAAGTGACGGCTGACCTTGTTCAGGAGCTATTGTTTCCTAAGCGTGAACATCTTCAGTTCTGGATACACTGCGACCAAGGAATCAACTATAGCACTACAACTATTTGTAGTAACTATCTGTAACTAACTAAACCCCCTAGCGCAACAGCCCATGAAGCGCCAAGGATTGCCGCCCAGCCGCTGCGTCCTCCAGCTCTGCTTACTACAGGCGTCATTGCAGTACTGGAGGGTGGGACGTGGTTAGCGCCCCGAGCCCTCCCTGCTAATTATACGGCCTTCTCGATCTGGGGTCGCTACTTCTCCATCAAGTAGCTCATCAATTGGTCCCCCTGGGGACCTAACGAGGCTGAGTGCACCCCGTGCTAGACCTCCCAGTGGGGGAAAATCCCCCAATCAAGTGAGGAAGTGGATGATATGAAATGGAGGCGAAATGAATCAATGGAACGGTGATAATTGAGCAATTGATGGAATGAGTGGTGGAGGAAACCGGAGAAAACCCGCTCAGACGCCGCTTCGTCCACCACGAATACCACATGCGGGTCCCTGGTACCGAACTCCGGCCACTTTGGTGGTAGGCAAAACATCTATATACCGAAATTTCACTACAGTTACATGTTTTCAGATTCCTTAATTAAAAAAAAGAAGTATTTTTGGAGAAAAACGTTCTGTGCATGTGAGAGCGTACGCGCGCTAGAATGTATACCGAAATTATGGGTACAGTAAATAAAGTAATTTAAAATGAAATTAATAAATGAAGAAATAAAGAATTGACAAGAGAGCCAAGCAAACAGAATCATTCTAAATAGTTACATTAGAGGAATAAGTTGTATAACATTTGTGATTCCCAGATAGTTAAGTAGGTCATTAGCGAAGGTCTGGATTCCGTCGAACAGTTCGCAGAATTCGCTTGGTCACTAGGTGGGCGTGATTAAGACACAAGAAAACAAGAGTTATCGTGCTTCGATATGAGAATCTCGCACATTTCTGAGAATTTCATCGATTTTCCGGCTTTAAACTGACTCATCAACAAGCGGCCATAATAAATTCCCGTTTCAACGACATAACTCAAAAACGAAAACTAAGTTCAGCATCTTCCAAGGATGTGAGATGAAGATTTTGAAGAAAATGCCTCTACACCAAAGTTATTCTGTACGTGGAAATATTTGGAACATTTTGATTTTCTCAAAAACGATATAAGATTTTGATTAAAATAGCATATGTTGAATATGTGGTTTCTCTGATTGCCGTCTACATAGAAGGACTTGCACGCCCGAGGAGAGGACCCTGGTGTCAGATGTCTGTCTGTCTGGAGCAGAGAGAGAGAGCACTCAAGATGTAAGATCCTTCCGAAATGACTAAAATTAAAATGAAGTTGAGTTTTTTATATTCCTTAACTGTTCTAGTTCTCAGTGTCTCATCCTATATTGGGCGTGAGCTACCGTTTAATTTTGCTCAGACTTGACGTTCTTTTACATGTCTCAAATCTACGACTCGGAAACACTGGCTTTACTTCCCTTGCACCCGCGACCTCAGGAGCCAGAGTCTGGAGAACGGAGGACTACCCGAAGTGAGGAAGGGGATTATGTCAAATGCATGAAAGGAAAGGTGATGATAGAGTACTTACTGCAATGAATGGCGAGGGCAACCGGAGAAAGCTCGCCGACACTGAGAGGCGCCGATAAGTGAAATACATATGTTGAATTTTCTAGGAATAGTATCCTAACTCCTCTTCATTCTGAACTGTAAGAAATACACAAAGTATTAATTACTACACAAAAATGTAGATCTCGTTAAAACATGAAATTTATGTCAGGCACATTTTTCTGTGGAGTTAACCATTTCCGAGGTATTGCTTCTTCGTGTGGCCATACAAATAATATGAACACCATCACATAACGATATGCTGTGACCATCGCTTTGCCTACTCCGTGCTCCTTATACCTATCTACAACCATTTCAACTATTTCTAGGCAGCGTGGCCTAAAATTGGAACTTTCTAACATTGTGTACACACTATAGAGCACTAGTACGATAACATTTTCTACCAGTCCATTGAGACCAACTTTGGTTTCAAGTCCAATCATATGGGCAATTACGGTTTGTTTTTGCACATGTTTAATAATTCCATTTGTTTTTATTTTTTATTATGTAGTGATACATGGTTAAACGTTATCTGTTCACAATACAAAACGTTACACTTCAGTCGGTCTGGGTGGCTTACTGGTCCCAAGGTCGTGGGTTCAAATCCGGCCCAGACCGATGGTTTTTAAGTGTGCTTAAAAACGACAGCTCCATGTCAGTAGATTTACTGGCAAATAAAAGAACTCCTGCGGGATGAAATTCCGGCACACCGGCGACGCTGATGTGATCCTAGCAATTGACAACAAAATAATATTAATGTTACACTTCAGTTTATCGCAATTGGTTGTAGAGTTAACCTATACACTATATTGGCAGCCTTTGGTCTAAAACGTTACTGCATCTGGCATAACCTATATAAAGAGAAGAACCAAATGAAATTACACAAGCCGCGCAGACAATAACTCTATAAACTGCCCCAAAACCTAGAAACCTCTACGAAATTACTTCATTGCCTGGTGTAAGGCAAAACATGTCAGTCAACAATGCATGAGAACAACTGAATCTCTTTGTTTCAAGAGTCTCGCTATACACGAGAATTGATCTCGTTTTCTACGTCATTTCTTTGTTTCAAGAATCTCGCCATACACGAGAATTGATCTCGGTTTTACCGTCATTTCTTTGTTTCAAGAATCTCGCCATACACGAGAATTGATCTCGGTTTTACCGTCATTTCTTTGTTTCAAGAGTCTCGCTATATACGAGAATTGATCTCGTTTTCTACGTCATTTCTTTGTTTCAAGAGTCTCGCTATACACGAGAATTGATATCGCTCTAAACGTGTTTTTCTTAGATTCAGGGATCAATATGCTGATGAACATTCTACTAATTGTAAATTCTTAAAATAAATTACGAAAATCAATCCATTTTTTAAAATTTAATTGTAAAGATTTATAACTTTAAAATAGGAGTACATAAAACTATGGCAAAATCATTCCAGTTGGAAGTAAAATTGCAAATGAAAATCAGATTTTGGAGCAAGTTGGAATCGTATTGCTTTTAATCAGGATAAAGCTACATATGTATATTAAATTGTAGAGATATAACAGCGAACCATGGTTTATGAGGAGAAAGTGTTTTAGCTCTATTCAGGCAGAGGAAACGAAACTTGACGAGCTGCCAAAGATTGTACCAAGTTAGACAGCCTTCCTAATGGAATTATTAGACAGAAACTGAATCTTTTTGCAGTAAATTATAAAATTAAAGAACATAAACAAAAATGGAAGCAGCATATGAAACGAATTGAAGAAATGAGGATTCCAAAGATGGCCTTACAATACAACACTAAATAAAAGAGAGGCTTAGAAAGATGGAATTGAGGTTAGATCGAAAGGCCTAATCTGTGAAAGGGAGACGAAGAAGAATATAATATTGATATTTTACAAAATCCAGCGCTGTGTAAAATATTTATGCAACGATCCTAGAATGGGAGTTTCCAAGGGGAATTGAAATCGATTGGAGTTATCATTCCTAATGGAATACTACATGGAAACGCGGATTCAGATCGAACTGAATCTTGGATCCGAACCTCCTAAAAGTGGGATCGAATCGAAACTTTTGTGCGTGGAGACATCTACCGGATTCGAATCGATTTGAATCCGCCACAAAAATGCTAAGTTATACTGTACTTGCAACACGCCGCACGCTCGTCATTTTGTTTTCTCAGTGAAAGTGATGTAAGAAAACCACAACAAAGCCACTTTTATTGTTTTTATAATCTCGCAATATGTTCTTCTGGAAAACATTCACTAACCTAAAAACTTACTTAAAATACGCAGAAATTATTGTTTACAGATTCGCCAACATAAACCAAGTGACCAACATAAAACCTTGAATTATTTATACTTGAGCATTACCTATCCAAATCGATCTCATTCCGGATTGAATCCAAGTTGGAAACGTGGATCGTATTGGACTCATGTGGATTCCCCATAGACACGTGGTAACTGAGTGTTGAGGATCCTGTCAGTGCCGCCGGAATGTACCTTGCGTATCCAAATCGATCTCATTCCGGATTGAATCCAAGTTGAAAACGTGGATCGTATTGGACTCATGTGGATTCCCCATAGACACGTGGTAACTGAGTGTTGAGGATCCTGTCAGTGCCGCCGGAATGTACCTTGCGTATCCAAATCGATCTCGTTCCGGATTGAATCCAAGTTGGAAACGTGGATCGTATTGGACTCATGTGGATTCCCCATAGACACGTGGTAACTGAGTGTTGAGGAGTCTGTGAGTGCCGCCGGAATGTCCCTTGCGCATCCAAATCGATCTCATTCCGGATTGAATCCAAGTTGGAAACGTGGATCGTATTGATTCCCCATAGACACGTGGTAACTGAGTGTTGAGGAGCCTGTCAGTGCCGCCGGAATGTACCTTGCATATCCAAATGGATCTCATTCCGGATTGAATCCAAGTTGGAAACGTGGATCGTATTGATTCCCCATAGACACGTGGTAACTGAGTGTTGAGGAGCCTGTCAGTGCCGCCGGAATGTACCTTGCATATCCAAATGGATCTCATTCCGGATTGGATCCAAGTTGGAAACGTGGATCGTATTGATTCCACATAGACACGTGGTAACTGAGTGTTGAGGAGCCTGTCAGTGCCGCCGGAATGTACCTTGCATATCCAAATGGATCTCATTCCGGATTGGATCCAAGTTGGAAACGTGGATCGTATTGATTCCCCATAGACACGTGGTAACTGAGTGTTGAGGAGCCTGTCAGTGCCGCCGGAATGTACCTTGCATATCCAAATGGATCTCATTCCGGATTGGATCCAAGTTGGAAACGTGGATCGTATTGATTCCCCATAGACACGTGGTAACTGAGTGTTGAGGAGCCTGTCAGTGCCGCCGGAATGTACCTTGCGTATCCAAATGGATCTCATTCCGGATTGAATCCAAGTTGGAAACGTGGATCGTATTGATTCCCCATAGACACGTGGTAACTGAGTGTTGAGGAGCCTGTCAGTGCCGCCGGAATGTACCTTGCGTATCCAAATGGATCTCATTCCGGATTGAATCCAAGTTGGAAACGTGGATCGTATTGATTCCCCATAGACACGTGGTAACTGAGTGTTGAGGAGTCTGTGAGTGCCGCCGGAATGTCCCTTGCGCATCCAAATCGATCTCATTCCGGATTGAATCCAAGTTGGAAACGTGGATCGTATTGATTCCCCATAGACACGTGGTAACTGAGTGTTGAGGAGCCTGTCAGTGCCGCCGGAATGTACCTTGCGTATCCAAATCGATCTCGTTCCGGATTGAATCCAAGTTGGAAACGTGGATCGTATTGGACTCATGTGGATTGCCCATAGACACGTGGTAACTGAGTGTTGAGGAGTCTGTGAGTGCCGCCGGAATGTCCCTTGCGCATCCAAATCGATCTGATTCCGGATTGGATCCAAGTTGGAAACGTGGATCGTATTGATTCCCCATAGACACGTGGTAACTGAGTGTTGAGGAGCCTGTCAGTGCCGCCGGAATGTACCTTGCATATCCAAATGGATCTCATTCCGGATTGGATCCAAGTTGGAAACGTGGATCGTATTGATTCCCCATAGACACGTGGTAACTGAGTGTTGAGGAGCCTGTCAGTGCCGCCGGAATGTACCTTGCATATCCAAATGGATCTCATTCCGGATTGGATCCAAGTTGGAAACGTGGATCGTATTGATTCCCCATAGACACGTGGTAACTGAGTGTTGAGGAGCCTGTCAGTGCCGCCGGAATGTACCTTGCGTATCCAAATGGATCTCATTCCGGATTGAATCCAAGTTGGAAACGTGGATCGTATTGATTCCCCATAGACACGTGGTAACTGAGTGTTGAGGAGCCTGTCAGTGCCGCCGGAATGTACCTTGCGTATCCAAATGGATCTCATTCCGGATTGGATCCAAGTTGGAAACGTGGATCGTATTGATTCCCCATAGACACGTGGTAACTGAGTGTTGAGGAGTCTGTGAGTGCCGCCGGAATGTACCTTGCATATCCAAATGGATCTCATTCCGGATTGGATCCAAGTTGGAAACGTGGATCGTATTGATTCCCCATAGACACGTGGTAACTGAGTGTTGAGGAGTCTGTGAGTGCCGCCGGAATGTCCCTTGCGCATCCAAATCGATCTCATTCCGGATTGAATCCAAGTTGGAAACGTGGATCGTATTGATTCCCCATAGACACGTGGTAACTGAGTGTTGAGGAGCCTGTCAGTGCCGCCGGAATGTACCTTGCGTATCCAAATCGATCTCGTTCCGGATTGAATCCAAGTTGGAAACGTGGATCGTATTGCACTCATGTGGATTGCCCATAGACACGTGGTAACTGAGTGTTGAGGAGTCTGTGAGTGCCGCCGGAATGTCCCTTGCGCATCCAAATCGATCTGATTCCGGATTGAATCCAAGTTGGAAACGTGGATCGTATTGATTCCCCATAGACACGTGGTAACTGAGTGTAGAGGAGCCTGTCAGTGCCGCCGGAATGTCCCTTGCGCATCCAAATCGATCTCATTCCGGATTGAATCCAAGTTGGAAACGTGGATCGTATTGATTCCCCATAGACACGTGGTAATTGAGTGTTGAGGAGCCTGTCAGTGCCGCCGGAATGTACCTTGCATATCCAAATGGTTCTCATTCCGGATTGAATCCAAGTTGGAAACGTGGATCGTATTGATTCCCCATAGACACGTGGTAACTGAGTGTTGAGGAGCCTGTCAGTGTCGCCGGAATGTACCTTGCGTATCCAAATGGATCTCATTCCGGATTGAATCCAAGTTGGAAACGTGGATCGTATTGATTCCCCATAGACACGTGGTAACTGAGTGTTGAGGAGCCTGTCAGTGTCGCCGGAATGTACCTTGCGTATCCAAATGGATCTCATTCCGGATTAAATCCAAGTTGGAAACGTGGATCGTATTGATTGCCCATAGACACGTGGTAACTGAGTGTTGAGGAGCCTGTCAGTGCCTCCGGAATGTAAGTGCTTAATGGTGGACTTGCACCTCTGTTGGTTCTATTTGTGGACGTGAGAACACCTTGTCATGAGGCAATAGTAATTACTGGTAGAGGGGGCAAGCTATTGCTCAACATGTGTGGAGAAACAAATGACTAAGCTTTCCCGTTCATTGGACCGGAAGAAAAGCCGCACGAGACACGCGCACCTATTGGGAAACATCATCCCGACCTTGTTATCATGAAGGAAATATGGGCTTTGGTTGTGAGTATGTGGAGAAGATATTGGAACTCTCTCAAAAATTCGATACCGAAATTCCACCAGCAATACATGTTTTGAGACTTCTTGAATCAAGAACATTTTATCCCAGGGAACATTTTCGCAAAATGTTGAAATTCTCAAAAATAGCTCTAACAATTTTGATTAAAACTCATGTCAAATGGAGTATAGCCAGTGTTGCCAACTGTATCCCATGAATAGCTAAAAACAATTACACATTACAATCCATTTCAATTTGATAACTGTGTCTTTAACAATTCTTCTTTTGATACTGTATTTTTCCATAAGAGAAGTTATTTGTTAATGTCAAAAATAAAGTGAGATGTATTTAAGATTCTAAACTGTTTTCTGTCATAACAATAAGAGAAGATAGAAAAAATGTAATTTTTGGCTTCGTATTCCTCAGTTGGCAGTACTAGTGGAACTATACTAATCGAAATGCATATATTTTAGGTTATGTTTATTTATATATTTGTTCTATTTATTAAATAGTCCATATGAATATAATTCGATGGTGTGACTCTCACTGCGCATTTCTGTGTCAATTCTCATATTCCCCTTGTACCTACAAGAAAATTAGCAGTAAGATAATTGTTAGAAATGTTTATCCCAACTAACACAAAGAAGATATAGGAATAAGAGTTTGTAAGAATGGTTAGTACAAGAGTAGAGAAAGTCATGTGAGTGCAACACATCAGATGTTTTGTTTTGTGGAAAGAAATGTTTCCTCTACCTCTATAAGCAAAAGGCAGAGGAAGTACAAAGTCGCCGCATGACCTTTTTTCAGTGTGGCACAAAGTATGGCGTGAGTCGACATACATATCTTATCAGGGCAGTGACAAATGACAGTGTTGGGAGGGATAGCATCTGTTATGTTCGGCTTTCCAGGATAGCCACCTCACACAACAATATTTACTAATCTTAAGACATTTGGTAGCTCAATTATTAACATTAGTTCCTGGGCGACCGAACTTCGCTCGTCGTTTTTCGCCTCTGTTTTTGTGAAATCTTGTCTTTTGTGGGAGAAGATACTTATTTAGATAAACCTTGATACCGAAATTTAGATTTCCGATCGAATGGGCTTTTGAAAAAGACACGTTTTAATTTAATTGCCGGATGTGAGATTTGCGATAAGTGTTAAGTAATAACATAAATAGATAATAGAGCAGGAAGTGTTGTAAGGTGAGCAAGATATGAGTAAATAATAGTCGTTAAATTTGTAGGATAAACGCATTATTGGTTTGAAATTAACGAGTCATGACGTCATACTACATAGTTTAAATACACGTTTGAAAGTCAGGTCTACCAACCTTAAAAGTCGCGCGATATATTGAATAAAATATAAAGTAAATATCGTTTAATCCTAAAAAGGTAATTATATATTCGAAATTCATAAAAGAACATGTTATAATAGAAAGGGACATTTCTAAATTGCGGGAAAAGGAAATAGCATTTTGGATACGAGGCTTTCTTGGATGACGTCATGACCTTTAAAATTGGAGAGAACGGTTTTCCTAGCTTGGGGACGCCAGAAAGCGTCACTACTCACCCCATACCAGCATCGCACGTTGTGCTGTGCGGACGTGAGTGCGATTCCTCTACATATACAATCGGCATAGCTCCCGAAAGTATCTAAGATGCAATAAACAATATATAAAGGTTTTCTTGGGTAGTCTATTCGATAACACCTGCGCGTACCCGAGATAAATAAAGAGATCTCAAGCTGAGCTAGCGGGAAAGAACCAAATCAACGGGCGACAACGAGACCAACGACATTTAAGCATCAATGGCGACACAACAACGTGACCAACGACTTTCCGCCACAACCTGAAAGGTAAAACGTTGACTAAATAAAACTACTTGTCGCAATTGTTAAGAGTAATGTCTGAGATACAAGAGATAAAGAAATACATAAAAATATTGCATAAACACCATCATTTCAGCTGTAAAACGTGTACTGGTGAAAGCAGGCCTCCCCCACAGATATCCACCCAGTTTGAGGTTTTCGTCGAGCATTTGTTCCATTATGGAGTTCACTTCTTTGCTGCTGTGATTGACTCCAGGACCATAACACGTTGGCCAAGGTCCTTCATGCTTCCGTCGAGTTCTTCCATGGCTTCCTTAACCCCGGCCAGTCGCTCGTTAGCATTCTTCGATAGACCTGTCTTCATATTGGAATTCGGAGTAGTATGTTAGGTAAAAGAAAAGGGAGTAGAGAAAACCATGTGAACGTAATACATTGCGTGGTAAAATGGATTGCATAAAAACCTCCATCATGAAAAAAATTGATATGTCACTTTTCATGGCGATCGGTCGACCTGCTTTGGAATTTAATCACTCTTCAACATAAGATATGTATAGGCCTTGGTATGTATGAAGCTGATAAGCCATGGGGAATAACATGTGAATTGTTACGTAAAACAAAAGTGAGTAGAGAAAGTAGTATGAATGTAATACGTTGTATTTGTTTCAAACACATAGCAAATTGTATGAATTATATGTTGAAGGGCGAACAGCGAAAGAAGACTGATTGTGTCTCGTAAAGGAAGAATTAGTAGAGGAAATAGTGTGAATGTAATACGCTGCATTTATATTTCAATCATAGAATATTATATGAATTGTATGTTGAAGGGCAAACAGAGGATACATGAATGTGCTTCGTAAAAGAAAAGCGAGTAGAAAACCATTTGAAAGTAATATATTGTGTAGTAAAATTGTTACCATGAAAAAAATACATATACATGCCGAATTTCGCGGTGATCGGTTAAGCGGTTTTCGAGATTAACAGTTAGATATATACAAACATTCAAGTTGTATAGATGATATGAATTGTTTGTAGAAGAGTGAGTGGAGAAAGACATGTGAATGTGTTACCTAAAAGTGAGTAGAGTAAACACTGTGAATGTAACATGCAACATTTCTATTTCAAACATGCACAAAATTGTATGACTTATTTCTAGAAGAGTAAGTAGAGAAACAGTTATGAATGTGTTACCCAAAAGCAAGTGGAGAAAACAGTATGAATGTAATACGTAGCATTTTTATTTCAAAAATACAGAAAATTGCATGACCTCTTTGTAGAAGACTGAGTAGAGAAAGAGATGTGAACGTGTTACCTAATAGTGAGAGGAGAAAACAGTGTGAATGTAATACCATTTCTATTTAAAACATACAGAACATGGTATGACTAATTTTGAAAGTGGGGATAAAAGTGTTTTATTGGTGCAAAATCACGTTTTTTATGGAAAATTGTTTATAGAAGACTGAGTAGAGAAAGAGATGTGAATGTGTTACCTAAAAGTGAGTAGAGAAAACACTGTGAATGTAATATGCATGTATACAAAAATTTAACCAAACCTTTAGAGCCGTTTCTGAAATACCGGGAATATATATACAACAATTGCTCTGTAGAGGCGGGAATAAAAAATGTTATTTTTTATGTAAAATCGCGTTTTTTCGGGAATTACGCCTGTGTAGATGAACTTAAAAAGCAAAACCGTCTCTGAATACAAAATTTGATCGAAATCGTTAGAGCCGTTTCCAAGTTGCTCGTTTAAATATATAAGATAAGATATGTACGCTACAAAGAGCACTACTTCAACTACTTGAATTATGGTTTTGACATGTAAAAAAGTAAAAGTAAATCCATATCATTCCACAGAATCCAGTCGTTAAGATGTATTTTGGGTGAAATGTGGATGCAGAGAAAGTAAGTGCACATTTACATGCAGGCAGGGAGGCAGGCGAAGGAAGACTCATCAGATCGCCATGTACCACAGCACAAACAGGAAGAACAAGACTAAATTGACGGAAATTCCTGACTGACTGACTGAGCAACACAGAAATGTGGCGACTTTAAAAGCAAGTCCTACAAATTGCAAATTCCAAATTCCCTTACTCAGCTCTCGCTTGGCTTGGCTTGGCTTGTGTTTCTATTGTGTACGAGTGCCTTGTAAGTAATTATACATTTCGGGTGTTTACTGACGTACGTATAGTTGCTGCACCATGGTCCGATATATGGTCATGATATGTAACACATTACGCCCCTAGACAGGTATGAGCTGGCAAGTGGACCTTTGAGACCGCCTGCAGTAACATCTTGCGTTCGCAGGGCGGCTATGAACATATACCCCGGAAAATATTTGGAGCCGACTCTAGGGACCTATAAGAGAATATCTAATAAAACCATTTCTACTAACGTTTATGTCCTTTAAGGTGAAGTAGATTTACGAATCTTTTTCTAAAAATAATTTGTTAAAAAAATGCGTACACCAAAAACAGGCGAATCTAACACATGATAATATTTTTGTGTGGTTTAATAATATTAAATTATTTCATGGATTTGTCTCTTGGAGACGGCCTTAGTGGTATAGTTACTTTCCTGTAACTATTTCCATTTGTTTTACAGTTGAGTATCCGTTGGGAAGTGGACATGGTAACCGAGGTCTGTAGCGGCTACCAGCTGGGACTTAAAGACGTCTAATTACATAGACAATGTGACCTGAGGTCGGTTTGTGTGTCTGTGTGCGGCGGCGGCGGCGGCGAACGGAGTGCGCTGGTCTGGAATCATCTCGTTATCCGAGTGCGACTGAACTTGCGGCCAGCGCCAGGGAACTCTGTCGATTTTTCACTCCATCATTGTCTTGCATTATGGAATGTTGTACCTATTCCCTCTTCCAGAAATAGCATCGAACTTTCTCTACCTTCACCAGAACTACGTCTCTCTCATCTTCCACTCACATGACTTTCTCTACTCACTCTTGTACTAACCATTCTTACAAACTCTTATTCCTATATCTTCTTCGTGTTAGTTGAGATAAACATTTGTACAAATTATCTTATTATTTCCTTGTAGCTACAAGGGGAATATGGGAATACTGTAGACTTTGTGCGATAGTCAAATATTTCAAAGCTTTTAAAGTCCGTTCTCTTTGCAAACTTAACATATAAAAAAATGAACAACGATGTTCCATTTCACCAAAGTTTTAAATTTTCCGAAACTGACACAAATAACAAGGAATATCTCCGAAATGGTTCACTCTACAGAAGAAAATTTATTGAGACATAAATTGCGTATTTTAGCAAGATTTACATTTTCTGTACATTAAGATTTTGTCTATCTCTTACGGTTTACGACTTATACAAAAGTCATGCAGAGTAAATACGACTACATGGGCTATAGCCAGAAAATTCAAGATATACATTTCATTTGTTATAAAAATATCTCAAACATATGACATTTTAATCAAAATCGTTAGAGCCATTTTAAAGAAAATCAAAATTTTGGAAAAAAAATTCCATGTAAAGGGTAGTTTAGGGTGGGGCTATTTTCTTCAAAATCTTCGTGTCGCATCCTTGAAAGACATTAAACTTAAATACCAACTTTGGTTTTTAACCAACTTTTCGTTTTTGACTTGTGCTGTTCAGACATTTCCAAGAAAAACATTTTAGGGGACTTCAAAATGTGTATTTGTGGTCATCCCGCTATAGAATTTTTTGTTTTAATACAATACTGTATGTAGGAACGTAGTAGAGAAAATATACACTAAGTTTCCATGAAGAATTCAAATCGATTTGAGTCCTCATTCCGGATTGAATACTGTATGGAAACACGGATTCAGATCCAAATGAATCCTTGGATCCGATCCTCTTAGAATTGGTAAGGAATCGAAATTTTGCTGCATGGAAACAGTTACCGGATTCAAATCGATTTGAATCATCAAATAATGTAACTTGTAGTGTACTCGTAGTACCCTGGATGCTCGTCATTTTGTTTTCTTAGCGAGAACGGTGTAGTAATAAAACAAACACAAGAAAGTCTCTTTTATAGTTTCTGCAATCTCACAATGTTGTTCAGTAACGTTGTTCAAAACCTATTTAAGATACCAGAAAACATTTGTTACAGGTTCGGCAATATAAAGCAACTGGCCAACGTAAAAGCTTGACTTATTTATGCGTATCCAAGTCTATCTCATTCCGGATTGAATGTAATATGGAAGAGTGGGATTGGACTGAAAACGATTTCAATTCCACGTGGAAACGTGTTACTTTTAATTATTGCACGTGTTTTGGTGAGTGCGGAAGTACAAGTTGAGTCTCTAAATGTGTGTAAACAAAGTTTATGTGAAGGTTCGGTGAGGCGAGGTTATATTTATAAACATGAAGTCAAAATGGACACACACACACACACACACATCTGTCCGTTTCACTGCACACATGGCTTCACGAGCGACGATCAATTCAACTTTCATGTCTCGTGTCTCTGTTTAAAACACTTCGCAATTTGTCCATGTACTTGGGTTCAAATACTAACCTTGTAGGTATGTGTAAAAGTGTGCACGCTTTTTGTCCTAAAATATGCTACTTTTATCTTAACCTATAGACTTAATGCAATTTGATCGTGTTACCTGTAAATATGTACATATGTTAACAGCACATCTTGCTTCAGCTCTCCGTTCTGTAAATAATGAAAATTCCTTGTCACATATCTAAGTGCTTCGACTTGCTGAGTAACAAACTAAGTACAGCTTTTTGAGCATAATCTGAAACTACTTCGGGAATATCCATTTTTAGTCATATAACACAATTGAAGCTGTTGATTCCAGCGGGGTTACCCAGCAACGTATCTTCGTCACCACTAAAATCAAATCCTCGCAATAACTCTAATATTATTAATATTCTTACGGTTAGTATTAGGATAAGATAAAACATCGTGGCCTATCAGACAGTTATTTGCTCGTGCGAAATTAGAACAACCACAAATAATGGTATATTTAAAAGTGAGTAAGGGCTGCAGACGTCATCAGCTCCGTCTGGAAAGGCCAGGAAAGATGAAAGTACATACTACATACATGGTTAAAGCCATTTCCTGCACATTTTCCGGTTCTTAGATATCATAACCTGATTAAAGACTTCTTAGGAAACGTGAAGGACAAACCAACTTAAGTTTTACTGCTAATTTGTTGAAACATTCTTATCAATCTTGGAAATTGATGTAAGCGGTGCAAATGTGTTTGTTGCCTCTTTAAAAACATCTGGTTTATTATACTCACAATACCACCACACTACCATTTACACTCAACAATGTGACTCTCTCAAAAAACGCATTTGTTTTTATGACATATGAAATACCTTGAGTTTTCTGGGAGTGCGCTCTGAATAACTTCTGTATGACTGGTAAACCGTGTTAAAAAGGTCTTACTACACAAAAATGTAGATCTCAGTTTATACCATACAATGTTCTGTAGGGTTAACCATTTCCGAGATATTTCTTGTTATATTTAACATATATTTCCGGTGAAATCTCGACATCGAATTTTTAGGTGGAAGACAATACCTCCTCTACTTATAACGCGTAGTAGAGAAAATAACGCCGGCGTCTATTAGCCAGGTTATTGTGACCGAAGCAGTAACTTGCATCTTGTACACTCACTCCCATTCATGCTGTCCCCGCCGCAGTTTTGGGAGGCGTTCTACTGACCTTCACCTGTGGCGTGTTGTATAGCAAGTAGGAAGTGTGTGTAGCTATATGTTTACATTTTCACGTCGTGTTTTACGTGCACATTATTCACATATGAATATATAACTTTTAGTAATGTCTTCAAACGACAAATTGTCGATTTTACACAAAAAATGTATTCCCTCTTTTGGAAATGTCATATTTATGGAGCCGAGTGTACACATATGCAGTACTTTATGGAGAATACGCCTCTGGTTAAGAGACAGGGGGCAATGTTGTGTGGTGCATGGAACTAACCATCTATGTCCCTGTGTGTACAAACACTGGATAACAAAGCCCGTATTGTATCTTTTCATACTGATATCATACGTTTTTTCTCTCGCTCTAAGTTCTGATAAGTGGTTCTTATCTCCCAAGGAACTCCGTCTTCTATATTCGTTATAAACGGAAACAAACCAGCGAGCATTTCCTGTTCAGCTTTCTGCGACTTGTAAATTTAGACTCTTTATTCAAGATTCATAACTCTCAATATAGACAACTTTTTGGCGACAAATTGCAGTCAAGAGAGAGGAATTGTAACATTCGATCAGAATAGTTATTTATGTGACTATGCGTCCATTGGTTTAGCTTGTCTTTAGGGCCATAGGACTGCAAGGCGTGTTCCATCACGCCAGTTAGTGGCAGGGGGTAGAAAAAGTCACAAGTCCATTCATACTTGCCTCTTCAGTCTAGCACTGATTGGATAGAAGCAGCCGAATTTTCTCCCAATCGAAGAAGATATAGGAATAAGAGTTTGTAAGAATGCTTAGTACAAGAGTAGAGAAAGTCATGTGAGTCCAAGACATAGATTTTAATAATGTTGCGCCGCTAAGATGTATTTTTGCACGACGTGTTTCTGTGAATCAACTCAGTGCAGGAATAGATGTATTAAATACTATTATGATAGAAGTTGGTCATCCTGATAATCAACCGAAGAAACTTCACACAGCTACATGTGTTTATAAGAATTTAGATATATTAAGTCCGATACGTAATATATTAATTGACACGATTATAAAAATGTAAATATGGAAATTGTGTTTAAAACTATTTCATACAGAGATGTGTTAGTTTGTCATTAGGCCATTCCTTTGTTTAGTCAGTGTGGCCAACTGTGTCGTATAAGTCGCTGAAAAGCAATTTATTACACATTACAATCAAAATGTCACTTCATTTCAATTTGATAACTGTGTTTTTAACAATTGTTCTATTAATAATTAATGTATTTTTCCAAAATAAGGGTTATCTGTTAAAATTAAAGTGAGATTTATCTGAGATTATGAAGTGGTGATAAGAAAAGATGGAAAGGTATGTAATTCTTGTGTTTATTTTCCTCAGTTGGCAGTACTCAACTATAGTAATCGTAATGAGTATCATTTAACATTTTATATTAGATGAAGAGTGTGTTGGTATTCCGTCACATCGTTCATCGTTTGCGTGGCAAAATGTGACACGTAGGAGGTGATAATTTGTCACTTCCTTACAAAGAAGTGAGCCTCGTGCTCATTGAACAAGAAGAAGAAGCATAAACCTGTTTTCTTTCAAGATTTATTTGGCATACAGAGTAAACATGTGTATTGCTGTCAGCAAGATTAATCTCTCCATCTCACTCCCACACAAAGTGTTTTAATTGTCTCTCTCGTCTTTAAGTGTACCTACAAAACGTGAGAAATCTAAAAATACATACATATATAGTATAGTATGCAAGAGTGACAGTGTTGCCAACCAAAGAACGTCGAATCTCGCTATAAATGGAACAAAATTGCGCCACGTTGCACTACAAAATGTAAACATAAGTAGATACATGAGCCAGATGATCAAGAACACCGGTTGGACACCTTATGTACTATACAAACATCCTAATCAAAGCCATATCTGTGTGAAAACTATCAGCCTTCTGTAACTTTGAATATTTCCATATGTATTTGTTTATATTTTGTTTGCTGAATGATCCGTTTTTATACTCATTCCTCAAAAACCAACACAAAAAAATTGCTACATTTCATCAATAAATGAATACTTACTGTTTAATTTACAGATATCATCTGGAACTTTTACAAATAATAATAAAGAATATTGAAAACGGTGTTGTAAAGCAAGTTTTTACCAAAGCTGTTTCATTGAACAAAACACCAAATACACGGCGATAAAAGGCTAACTCTGTAACTTTGTTCTGCTTTTCTGCACTCAACCACCTAATTCTGAATATTAGACAATTATATAAGAATGTTGTCACACTAAACCTTCAACATCTTGAAGACATAATCTATACAATTAAATAACCACAATTTTGCTTCAAGTCCAATAATTTTCACAGCTGTATCTGTGTGCGCATGCGCATGCGTCAGCATAATAAATTCTTTGTTTTTAAACTTAATATTATGTTCAAACTGTATAACACGAAATACATGTTTATATTAAATAAACTAATAAGAAACTAAACCACTAAACATATATAGTCCCTTTTATGTTTACAAATACGAGTATTCATAAAGTATCTTTTGAAATTGTAAATAAATACCTGTAAATTTGATTTATACTGCTAATCAAAGTGGCGTTTCATATTGTACCGGTTTATATTTGCAGGTTGAGTGTTTCGGGGGGACTTTTTGAGACTATTCTCTGTCACGTGACACTCTGGTTTGTACAACATGGACTGAAGATACCTATTAAGCTGAGAAAGGAGCAGAGTTCGTGTCGAGGTTATATCTGACACGCGAACCTTTCGTCACCAATAATTTATTGGACTTAACTAAAATGGCTGCCTGCATCATTACACCACATGGTCGCTTAGCACGAGTCATTTGTTTTCTAAGCATCGATTGGATTCGAGTTCTTTATTATTTTTGGTTTTTTATTTATTTAATGTGCTTAGCTCATTTGAGATCTGCTACGAAGACAGCGTATAACTCTACAATTTGCCTGTTTTTTTAAGTCACTGTTATATAAAATAAGTTATAATACATTAAATTAATAGATAATGAGTAATAGGAATCAATATCTTCCGAAGTAATATAATACCCGTGACCTAACCTATAAATTCTCAAGCGGAGTGAGAGTCAGACCATGGAATTATATTTGACTGGAAATAATTTAAATATTATATCTGAGTAAAAAATGTTAAATTACATAACAAATTATATAAAATATATCTATTCCGATTAATATAATTCAGTATTGCCAACTGAGAAAAACGAAACACAGAATTATACATTTTTCGATCTTTTCTTATTGTTATAACAGAAAAGCAGTTTATAATCTCAAATAATCTTGCTTCTGAAAAAATTAACTATTAAAAGAACAATTGTTAATGATATTTTAATTGTAATATGCAATAAATTACTTTTCATACTTTATGGGATACAGTTGGCGACATTGACTAAACATAAGAAAGAGATACATTGTACAAAACAAAAGAATGACCACGTAAAATTCTTATATGATAATTTAATGCCTCTATTTTTAAAACAGTCATATTAAAATGTAAGTAATAACTGAAAAACTTGTGTTAAAATATTACATGCAAGACTGAGTAAACAAGATACAGAAAGGGGAAGTGAGGTTAAAAGGTGACAAACATAGGTCGGTGGGCTTTTAAAAACTGCGATTCTACCAAAACGTTACACAGATATTTATAGAACATTTATAACATGTAATGCAAAGAGCGAAAAGTTTTAAATTTCGCCTAAAAACTCAGTCAAAAGGTCTGTAACGCACACAGGCAGAATAGTCCACAAACAAACCCTCCCTGCTGTGTAAATGGCCGCAGAGAAGGTTGGTAAAATGCACCGATTCTGTAGGTCCGACATAAAAGGAACCAAGTGTACCGTTTTGCTATACTTAAAGCCTGCTATATTCCAATATTGCCCTTGTACCTAGAAGAAAATTAGTAATAAGTTAATTTCTACAAATATTTATGTGAACTAAGACGAAGAATGGTTAGTACAAGAGTAGAGAAAGTCATATGATTACATAGAAGGTTTCTTGCTCGTGTGAGGAGGAAAAAGATGAAATATTATGAAACTTGGAACCCAACCCTGCACACTTGATGAGACATACGACATAAGAACATCGTAAACAATACAGGTCGTGTGACGTGTTGAAGCTGCTTGTGACGTCAGAATCCAGCCAGTTGTATCTTACCAAATAAGGGACTGGTACTTTACTCCTGGTGCTGCTGCTGCCAGGAAATTATTTCCAAAAGAAGCGACACACTCGCATTCCTGACGTCCTTAATTAAACAATACAAACCTCTCATCCCACTACGGGTAAAAACGAAACTATACATAAATAACAAGATAGAGAGGCATAAGTCAAAATTATTATAAAGATATCAAAAGAGATTATATAAAATTCTATGTAAAGTTTTAAATTTTCCAGTTCATGTTTATCTGCGCTAAAGACGTTCGATTATTTGCTCATCGTCCGCCAAGACTTGTGCAAGTCTGGCAGCCAGTTGCAGAGACACTAACTAAACTCTTGATTTATATTTTGTTCTCCAGGTTTCAGTTATATTATTTAATTATAGATTAGAAATTAGGTGGTGTTTTATATTGTTCCAGAACTTTCCAAATTCATTTGTGTAAAGCATGTTGTAAATAAAGTGAAAAGTGATGTAGGTAAGTATAAATGACTAAGTCAGAACCTACAGTACCTACAGATGATACGTCACACCTGTTGCACATTAAGGCTATGAACCGTTGAAACCGTTTTAATTAGTGTAATGTTCATTCTGAATGAACTAGCTCACTTCCTGGCGGTATTAACTTACTAATTTCCTCACCAGTTGAAACTCGATAATGTTTTGTGTAGTCATGCGCACGAAATTGTTTTATTTCTGTTTGTAGAAATGTACTAATCCTTTCATTAAAGGAAAGGTTCCGATTTTCCGGGCACAATCACAATATGTGAATACGTTAAAGTAAACGATGTTATGCAGAGACGGTAATGTGAATGCAAGACTTGTCGGGTTCCATGAAGTTGGCGAAAGTGCCTATTCATTACTCTGGTACTGTGGGCTTGCTGAGAAAACTCGTGACGTCAGCATCCGCTTGCTTTATTTGTATATTTTACGATGCCGACCGAGTCTTGGCTGCTGCTGGCACAAGGTCGTTTTGCAACGCTTACCTCGTGCTGCAAGTGTACAAGAACACTGACCTACATTAACTACCCTTAACATCACCACCTCTTGCATCTTTCTCTACTCTTGTACTAACCATTCATTCTTACAAACTCTTATTCCTGTATCTTCTTCATGTCAGTTGAGATAAACATTTGTACAAATTATCTTATTGCTTATTTCCTTGTAGGTACAAGGGGAATATTAGAATGCAGTAGACTTTAAGCGATAGTCAAATCTTTTAAAGGTTTGCGATTCTCTTCTCTTTGCACACATAACATATGAAAAAATGAACAACGATGATCCATTTCACGAAAGTTCTAAGTTTTCCGAAACTCACACACATAACAAGGAATATCTCCGAAATGGTTCACCCTACAAGAAAATTTATTCATACATAAATTGTGTATTTTAACAAGATCTACAGTTTTTGTATAGTATGATTTGGTCTATCTTTAACGGTTTACCAGTTATGCAAAAGTCGTCCAGAGTAAATACGACTACAGGGGCAATAGCCAGAAAATTCAAGATATATATTTAATTTGTCATAAAAATATCTCAAACATATGTCATTTTTATAAAAATTATTCGAGCTATTTTCAAGATAATCAAAATTTTTGAAAAATGTTCCATGTAAAGGGTAGCTTAGGGTGGAACTATTTTCTTCAAAATCTTCATGTCGCATCCTTGAAAGACATTAAACTTAAATACCAATTTTGGTTTTTAACGGACTTTTCGTTTTTGAGTTATGCTGTCCAACACTTCACGAGGACAAAATTTACTTATTAGACAAAACAAATGTACTAATTATATTGTTCAATTACACTTTAAAAGCGTACTTGAATAAGTAGTAATATATTAAAGTACATTTTCAATTACTTTTGCTCCATAAGCGCGCACGTCATATTGGGAATGAGTTTACTATTAACTCGAGAGACAGACTACTGGGCACAGTTCCTTCACCCGGCTCCTGGAACATTTATCTCGTTTCAACTTTGACAGTCACGTACCATAACAAAATAGTTGAGGCAATTTCATCACTCATGACACATTTTCATCTGGAACGTGACATTCTGCTGTAACAGATGTGCTTGCCTTTCTGCCAGTCACTAGAACATCTAAGTAAAAGCATCCAAACACTGGTCGGTCCTCATTTTTACTTTCTCTACTGCAGGGGATGTCTAGATTTCATCTCAGTGTAATTCAAAACCGAAAACCAAACTCGCTATTTAAGTATATCTTTCAGGGATACGACACGCAGATTTTCAAGAAAATTCCTCCACACTAAACCACCCTTTTCATGGAATATTTTCAGAAAATTTTGATTTTTTCAAAACTGACTAGTTATTTTCATTAAAATGTCATGTTTAAGATATTTATGACAAATGAAATGTATATTTTGAATTTTCTGTCTATAGCCAGACGCCCATGTCTGCAGGAAGGAGCGAAGTGGCGAGGTCTGTTGAATCAGTATTGGCACCGACAGAAACAGCTGACACGCAAATCCCAAGTTTGCAGACTTAAACCGGAAGAGCACCAGAGTGAACTTCCTGTGAGTGAGTGAGTGAATGAGTGAGTGAGTGAGTGAGTGAGTGAGTGAGTTCACTTTATAAGGTATATCATCTTACTTAGACACCTTCCACACACTCGCCGGTTCGAGTCCCGGTCACTCACCTTTCTCTTAATGGAGATAAACTTTCGGATGTATAAGAACGATACAGTATAATAGGGTCACTATGTGATGGCTTTGAAATGCCATCTTTGTATAACCAAGAGAACAGAAAAAATCTGATGTGCTGCACTCACATGACTTTCTCTACTCTTGTACAAACCATTCTTACAAACTCTTATTCCTATATCTTCTTCGTGTTAGTTGAGATAAACATTTGTACAAATTATCTTATTGCTTATTTCCTTGTAGGTACAAGGGGAATATTAGAATACAGTAGACTTTGAGCGATAGTCAAATGTCTTTAAGCTTTGAGATCCCGTTTTCTTTGCACACTTAACATATAAAAAAATGAACAACGATGTTCCATTTCACGAAAGTTTTAAGTTTTCCGAAACTCACACACATAACAAGGAATATCTCCGAAATGGTTCACTATACAAAAAAAATTATTAAGACATAAATTGTGTGTTTTAGCGAAATCTACATTTTTTGTAAAGTAAGATTTGGTCTATCATTTACGGTTTATCAGTTATGCAAAAGTCATATGGAGTAAAGGGGACTACATGGGCTATAGCCAGAAAATACAAAATATATATTTCATTTGTCATAAAATTATCTTAAACATATGGTATCTTAATCAAAATCGTTACAGGTATTTTTGACAAACTCAAAATCTTAGAAACATTTTCCATGTAAAGGGTAGTTTAGAGTGGAGCAATTTTCTTCAAAATCTTCGTGACGCATCCTTGAAAGACATTAAACTTAAATAGCACCTTTAGTTTTTAACCGACTTTTGGTTTTTCAGTTAATGCTCTCTTCACACACACACACACACACACACACACACACACACACACACACACACACACACACACACACACACACACACACACACACACACACGCACGCACGCACGCGCGGAATATTAAACAAAACCCCGAAAAAAAATAGGAAAGAAACGCAAAATAATATTAATTTGATGACGTTACCGGAGCAGAAATGAGAGCGAAGTAAGCTGCAAGACAGAATTTCAAGTGAACTTGTTATAGAGGACGTAAATATAGAGTGTGTATGTAATAAATTAACACGTCATAGAGATAATTGGTTAAATCATTTGGAACCAATGTCAGAAAGTAGTGACATAATGAAATCTGAACCAATAGCATCCCAAGATCGAGGAAGAGGTGGAAAGATAGTGTGAAAGCGGCACAGACCTAAGGGCTAATGCATCAGAAGAAGAAGAAGAAGAAGGTATATTTGAAGTTTAATTTGTGAGGTGGAAGTTGAAGGTCATGTGACTGGCTGATGAACTCCACGTGGTCAGATAAGTGTGTCCATAAAACCTGAGATAAAAAGTCAACCGTTGAGATCCAAAAATAGCGCGCCGTGCCGTGCCGTGCGTGCAGAACCGGGTCTACGCCGCGTGGCGTGTGACTCCATTAATACCTACTAGTAACACTATAATTTAATGCAATTACCTTGAACTCATGCGCTGCAGTCACCTTGGGAGTGCTGGTAGTTAGAGGGATCCCCGCCAGGTGGCAGGCCAAGCTGGTAGTTAGAGCGATCCCCGCCAGGTGGCAGGCCAAGCTGGTAGTTAGAGCGATCCCCGCCAGGTGGCAGGCCAAGCTGGAACTGGTGTGTGCACCAGCCACATGGCTCAGTGGATAACACGTATACTCCCTGGCACTACAAACACACACACACACACACACACACACACGTGCGGGCGCGCATCAATTATTGTGAAAGCAAATACTATAACTCATATGTTTTACAGTTTCTTTGACAACAGAATAATGAACTAATATTGTTTGATTGCAAAGTTCCAACATGCGCCGCAAAATAAAAAGAGGGGAAGCGAGCTGCTGACTCCCCTGGTCCATTTTCTACATGGTTAATAAAAAGCAACATGAGATACAAAATACATGTGAAATCTGCTGCTGATCTGCACATACTTATATACAACAAAACATTAGTGGTTAAGGGAATAGACATTTTCACACGACAAATAAATTGTTCTGTGAAAGTGAGGTTAGAATGTTTTATTCTGCTTTCCATGCATCTTGTTTGGTGATGATAATCAATCTCAGAAACAGATGAGCTTGATTTAGCAGATTCTACGTCCGAGTTCTGGTAGGCAAACTGGTGAGGGTGGAACTAATACTGTATTCTTGACGAATCCCCCAAGAAAAAGTCAAGAGGTGTCTGGCCCGGTGAACGTGGGGCCATACAATTGGCGCACCACGACCAATCCACTTTACCTAGAATCTCACTTTCAGGAAATCCGGATGACTTTGAAATGCTGCTTTCTTTGCATGACCAACAGATAAAAGAATACGACTTTCTAATTTAGAAAAGTGCAAGTATTGTTAAATTTAGAGAAATAACAAAGAATATCTGAGAAATGGTTATATGTAGGAAAAAAATGTAGTTGACACAAATTGGTGTTTTAGCAGATCTACATTTTTGGTGCAGTAATATTTTGCCTATCCCTTACAGTTTAGCCGTTATAGATAGAAATCACTTCCGGGCTTAGAAGCCGTGGTCTGCAGGAGTGAAGACGTTTGGTGCACAACTGCATTGGCATGCATGGTCGTACTCTTCTCGGCGTAGGTCACAAGAGAATCGCCGAGAGCGTGTCGGTTAAGCTGCTGGCAGGCTGAGGTTCAGCCTGAGTGATTTTGCTGCGTACCTACCCCAATAGTGTTTTTTAACCGCAGAAAGGATATTTATGGGAAAGGTATTTAAGGCTCACGCACTGCACTATATACAATTCACTTTACTATTTACACTATATACAGTTTTCCGCTGTTTTCCTGCGCGGTCAGGTTGCAGCTCCTGTATGGTTCCCGAGGCATAGACCTCTGTGGTAGTGAGTTTGTGGCCTAGGGCCGGAGTTGCATAGGTTGCGTCTTAGTCGGCGAGCCGTGTCGCGTCTAAAACATTTTTAACCTAGCGTGTTTGCGGTGTTTCGGCTCGCCTTTGCCAATGTTGGTGATCACGTAATTTTCGTGATTTCTAATGCGCGCCCACGCTGCGTTAGCTCTTTTAGCTATTGCCTCTAGGATGGATGGGATCTGGGTTTTAAGGTGAAGGGTTTGATTAGTGGTTCGGAGTGGAGCAGAGAGGATTTTTCGAAGGGAGAGGTTTTGGAGGGTTTGCATTTTGAGCAGGGGACTTCTCTGCTGGGATTGGTTGGCGTGATTGTTGTGCATTTGTGCTTCTTTTTAATGTCAAGTATGAGATGTCAGGTTTTGTTAAGTTTGAAAGCTTCAACGCCACAGCAGTTGTTGCGGGTGGTGGAGGCCGCCGCCCTGGGATACCAGGACAAGATACGTGGAGAAGGCAAGCGGCTGGCCGAGTAAGAGACAACAAGGGAACGCAGCTAGCACTAAAACACTACAAAGACGCTCTTGCCTCGTGACACTTGGTTCAAATAGACTAAGCAGTGCACTGAAGAACCCTACAAGCATTCCTACCGACCAGGGAAATCTCTGATGAACCGAAGTGTCTAGTCGCTCGGGCAATATCGAAGACAAAGCTGGGTTTGTTCTCACGTGTTATTTAAAGGCACACAGTGATCGATCAGGTGAAACCCAACACCACGCCGTCTTATAACCACTTTCACTATATCGAGATTCAATCCCAGGACCGTTACAGTTTCCGCATTCTTGGCACTAGCGTTACCTTCCATACAAAATCACCACCTGCTATAAAGGACAAGAAACACTACGTGCATTTGGAAAATTCTAGAAGTTGTGTATGAAATACTTTAATTCACATGAATTTGTGTATTGAAAATAGTCATTAGTTTGTCTACCAGATACACGGACAGTAAGGAGAGCAAGTGTTTGTTACATACAAAAGTGATACCAACATTTCTCTGAAAATATATGTTTTCATACTTGCTGAATACAACAAATACATTAGTAGAGAAACATCTGTGTATGTGTGTATGAGAGAGAGAGAAGAAAACTTAAAAAACTAAAATTGCAATAATCAATTTCCCTTTTCTTCTTTCTTTGCTCCTTCCTTTCTTGCTTGCTTCCTTCCCCACTATCCTTTCTTCCTTTCTTTCTTTCTCTCTTTCTCTCTTTCTTTCTTTCTTTCTTTCTGTCTTTGCTTCTTTCTTTGTTTTGTTTGTTTGTTTCTTTCTTTATCTTTCTTTCTTTCTTTCTTTCTTTCTTTCTTTCTTTCTTTCTTTCTTTCTTTCTTTCTTTCTTTCTTTCTTTCTTTCTTTCTCCCTTTCCTTCTTTCCTTGTTTTGTTTTTTTCTTTCCTTATTTCTTTCTTTCTCTCTTTCTTTCTCTCTTTCTTTCTCTCTTTCTTTCTCTCTTTCTTTCTCCCTTTCTTTCTCCCTTTCTTTCTCCCTTTCCTTCTTTCCTTCTTTCCTTGTTTTGTTTTTTTCTTTCCTTATTTCTTTCTTTCTCTCTTTCTTTCTCTCTTTCTTTCTCTCTTTCTTTCTCTCTTTCTTTCTCCCTTTCTTTCTCCCTTTCTTTCTCCCTTTCCTTCTTTCCTTGTTTTGTTTGTTTCTTTCCTTATTTCTTTCTTTCTTTCTCTCTTTCTTTCTCTCTTTCTTTCTCCCTTTCTTTCTCCCTTTCCTTCTTTCCTTCTTTCCTTGTTTTGTTTGTTTCTTTCCTTATTTTTTTTCTTTCCTTATTTTTTTTCTTTCTTTCTTTCTTTCTTTCTTTCTTTCTTTCTTTGTTTTTCGTTCTTTCCTTCCTTCTTTCTTTTTTTTCTTTCTTTCTTTCCTTCTTTCTTTGTTTTGTCTCTTTCTTTCCTTCTTTCTCTTTCCTTCTTTCTTTCTTTCTTTCCTTTTTTCTTTTCTTTTTTCGTTTCTTTTTTCGTTCTTTCTTTCCTTCTTTGTTTCTTACTTTCTTGGTTGCTTTTCTTCCTTCCTTTCTTTCTTTTATTGTTTCTTTCTTCCTTCCTTTCTATGTTTCTTGCTTTCTTTCGTTCTCTGTTTACATTTTTTTATCTTTTAAATTTTAATTAATGTCCTGCAACGTAATGTCATATCGGACGGTTGTCTGTTTGTCCTGCTCGTATGGAGGACTTATGTCTGGGGTGAGGTATCTAACAAACTGTATCAGAGAGAGGGAGAGAGAGTAGCTGGGATGGGTAATCAATGAGGAAGGAAGGAAGGAAGGAAGGAAGGAAGGAAGGAAGTAATGACTGAGGAAAGCCACGCAGTAATCATCTTAAGCAGGAGACAAATCCCAGAGGCAGTAGCGTGGGAAGGAACCCGAACCGCCTTGGTGACAGCCGAGTCTGCCCCGGCCCCGGACCCGGCCCCGGCCCGCCCAGTATTTAAACTCCTATTTTCTGAAGATACAACACCAACATTTTTAAGTAAATCTCCCCATCCTAATATATTAAATATAAGTACTCATGTCAAATAAAATCTATACTTTGACTTCGCTGACAATGTTCTTTTCATTCGGAAGGAATTTTGTATAACTAGATTTCTTTAAAACATACCATTTATTTTAAATAGCTTTTTTAAGCGCTGGTTAGGTGCTGGCCTACTCATCCCAAAGTCGCGGGTTCAAATCCGCATATCATCCTGGCGATTGAGAGCGGCGTTAAAAAGGACCTTTTTCTAAAAATTTGTCTTTTAATGAGGGTCTCAAAACATGTATTGCAAGTGTAATCTTAGTGGTGAATGTTTGGGTAATAATCAATTTTATTCGTGTATCACACACAAAATGTTAAAAATTGTTTATGTTAATATTGTTTCTCTTTTGTTTCAGGTAAGTGTTTGGTCCGGTCTGATGACAGCGGCTCGTATTTGGTGTAAGTCGGCAAGTGATTTTCAGTGTAGTTTTTCATAGGACAATGCATTTGATCTTTTATACATTAAACAGCGACTTCTCAGTATTCACCATGACTTAGTAAACGAGCTCAATTTGCGCCGAGAGTTCACTTAGTTCACTCTGTCACTTCACCAATGTGAAGTAGTTCCACTGTCCACGTTCGTGACGTACACCCGACGTAGCTTCTTCTTCCGGATGGTGTGTTCTCTGGGGAGTCAAACACAGGACGTCTCTAATGCCTTGCTGTATCAACACTTGTCATAAGCGCTTCTGGTTCATTCTCCTCGGTGTCGGTGGCTCAGTTGGTTAGGCGCTACCCCGCAAGTTGGCGAATTCCAACCAAAGTTCACGCCACTACATTTACTGGCATGTAAAAGAACTCCTGCGAGACGAAATTCCGGCGGTGCTGATATACATTGACAGTGTCGTTAACAAAATGTTTATTTCATTAAGGCCACAGAACATCCCAACACTATTTATATAGACATAAAAGCTTTCCAGAACATTTGAGATGTCGAAACGGCCAGAAGATTCTACTTCACAGGCAATGGCGTTTGTCGTGTAGTAAAATGTTGTCTACCTCTTACAGTTATGCAAAAATTACTCAGAA
Source organism: Tenodera sinensis (assembly GCA_030765045.1). Lineage (NCBI taxonomy): Eukaryota > Metazoa > Arthropoda > Insecta > Mantodea > Mantidae > Tenodera > Tenodera sinensis. Next base: position 178,535,991 of record CM060966.1, read on the forward strand.
TGAAGAGGATTTCAGAGACTCTTATTCGGCCGAGCGGTTACACCGTTCGTCTCCCATCAAGACGGCCCGGGTTCGATCCCAGGAGCCCACATGTGGAACTCGTGGTGGACGAAGCGGCGTTTGGACGGGTTTTCTTCGAGTCCTCCGCTTTCCCCCCGCTACTGCATTACCTTCTGGGACACACTGCAGTAATACCAACATGTTGAAAATGTATAATTCACGTTGCGGTGTGATTAAAGCATTTCTTCCTGGTGCAATATTAGAGTTGGTTCCCGTTAGGTCGGTCATACTTTGATCCTTTCATCAATTAATTCCGTTTCTTCGTCACGAAAAATACTTGAAATCGTGATACTCGAGGAGGATCAGCAATGAAGTCTGCACGCAAATTAGAAATATTGAGATTACCTCCTGTAAGGGCAACAGTTGGTTTAAAACTTGTCTTTGACGTGGCAATCCGCAGACACACACACATACACACACACACGCACACACACACACACACACACACACTCATACACACACTCACACACATACACGCGCGCATCTTTTTACGTTCTCTACTGTTATATAGGAAGTATTGTATTCCACCCAAAAATTCAATGTCTTTCGTTTTTAATCGACTTTTATTTTTTGGGTTATGTTGCCCACAGATACACACACGGACTTTTTCTAAACATGCCCCCCCCCCCCCTGGAGCACTCAAAACATATTTCTGGTGAAATCTCGATATTAAATTTTTGGGTGGAATACGTACATAGTAGCTATGCTTTACAACACAGATAACCTTCGACAAGGTAAAAATTCACTGCTTAGTTTAGAATTCAAAATTGATCTGCCTTTATGATGAGAATGTTCTCCGAAGTTCTCCTCATTCTGTGAGTGATAAACAACATATTACTACACAAAAAATACAGATCTCCTTAAAACACATTTTAAGTGAAATAGAATTTTTGTGGAGATAACTGTTTCCGAAATATTCCTTGTTGTTGGTTTGATCTTTCAAATACTTAAAGTCAAAAACGAAAAGTGCATTTATTGCTCAAATTGTTCAGCAGCGCATTCCAAGATTGAGACACGAAGATTTTCAAGAAAACCCCGCACCCCAAACTACCTACCCCTTAACATACAACATTTTACAAAAATGGCTCTAACGACTTGTATTAAAATAGTACATGTAATTTATTTGAATGACAAATGACAATTATACTTTCCTCAAAAGGGACGTCGTTATTCACTTTTTAATCATTTGGCCATGCAGAGAGAGTGGAATTCCAAAACCATCACATAGTGACCAGGTTTCCTTCTTGAAACAAATAACTTGGAATATCAGAAAAATAGTTATGTCTACAAAAAATGAAATTGAAATAAATTGCATGTTTTAACCCGAGGTACCTTTTTACTTTTTCTACTGGTAAGTAGGGGAAGTATTGTATTCCACCCAAAAATTTGATGTCGAGATTTCACCGGAAATGTATGTTTTGAGGCCCCCTGAATCCAAAAAAAGAATTTTTAGAAAAAGGTCCGTGTGTGTGTGTCTGTGTGTCAGTTTGTGGACAGCATAGCTCAAAAACGAAAAGTCGGTTAAAAACCAAAGTCGGTATTTAAGTTTAATGTCTTTCAAGGATGCGACACAAAGATTTTGAAGAAAATAGCCCCACCCTAAACTACCCTTTACATGGATAATTTTTCGAAAATTTTGGTTTTCTTGAAAATGGCTGGAACGATTTTGATTAAAATGTCATATGTTTGAGGTATTTTTATGACAAATGAAATGTATATCTTGAATTTTCTGGCTATAGCCCATGTAGTCCAGTTTACTCTGGACGACTTTTTTATAACTGGTAAACCGTTAGAGACAGACAAAATCTTACTGCACAAAAAATGTAAATCTCGTTAAAACACACAAATTGTGTCTAAATAATTTTTTTTTGTAGAGTGAACCATTTCGGAGATATTCCTTATTATTTGTGTCAGTTTCGGAAAACTTAAAACTTTCGCAAAGTGGAACATCGTTGTTCATTTTTTATATGCTGAGTGAAAGATAACAGGATATCAAAGCTTTAAAAGATTTGGATTTGACTATCGTACAAAGTGAAACAGATAAGAATTTTTCTAATTGAATATATTTGAGTTGCAATTCCCCTGCAGGACTGAGGTGGTGGTGTAAGAAGAAGAAGAGTGAGTAGAGAGTGAAAGTGCAGCAATTGATACCGGCTTGTTGACCAATGAGCCGCGTCTAGTCGAGGAGGGGCGGGGGGTATCTGTGCTATATCCCTCAGTCTGTCTGTTGCTTCGGTCGGTGCGTGCACGTGGTGCAGTGTGGTGATAGTGGCAACTGTGTGTGTGCATATCCTGGATATACGTAAACCTCACCTCTTGTACGTATCTCATACCGTGACGTCATTGCAAATACACGCTTGTTTCACATTTACCTACTGCTTCGATCTTACGTCAACCAGCGAGTCTATGTCAGTGTAACAAATATATACAATACAATAATTGTCAATAAAGAACCGTTGCACCGTAAAAAAAAAAAAAAAAATGAATAACGATGATCCATTTCACGAAAGTTTTAAGTTTTCCGAAACTCACACACATAACAAGGAATATCTCCGAAATGGTTCACTCTACAAGAAAATTTATTGAGACATAAATTGTGTATTTTAGCAAGATCTACATTTTTTGTATAGTATGATTTGGTCTATCTCTAACGGTTTACCAGTTATGCAAAATTCGTCCAGAGTAAATACGACTACAGGGGATATAGCCAGAAAATTCGAGATATACATTTCATTTGTCATAAAAATATCTCAAACATATGACATTTTAATCAAAATCGTTAGAGGCATTTTCAAGAAAATAAAAATTTTCGAAAAATCTTCCATGTAAAGGGTAGTTTAGGGTGGGGCTATTTTCTTCAAAATCTTCGTGTCGCATCCTTGAAAGACATTAAACTTAAATACCAACTTTGGTTTTTAACCAACTTTTCGTTTTTGAGTTATGCTGTCCACAGACACACACACGGACCTTTTTCTAAAAATGCTTTTTTTGGATTCAGGGGGCCTCAAAACATATATCTCCGGTGAAATCTCGACATCAAATTTTTGTGTGCAATACAATACTTCCCCTACTTACCAGTAGAGAAAGTAAAAAGGTACCTCGGGTTAAAACATGTAATTTATATCAACTTCATTTTTTGTAGACATAACTATTTTTCTGATATAGCAAGTCATTCGTTTTTAATTTCTTTCCTAGAGAAGGTAAACTGGTCACTATGTGATGGTTTTGAAATTCCACTCTCTGTGCATGGCCAAATGATTAAAAACTGAATAACGACGTCGCTTTTGAGGAAAGTATAATTGTCATTTGTCATTCAAATAAATTACATGTACTATTTTAATACAAGTCCTTAGAGCCATTTTCGTAAAATGTTGTATGTTAAGGGGTGGGTAGTTTGGGGTGCGGGGTTTTCTTGGAAATCTTCATGTCTCAATCTTGGAATACGCTGCTGAACAATTTGAGCAATAAATGCACTTTTCGTTTTTGAGTTTAAGTATTTGAAAGATCAAACCAACAACAAGGAATATTCCGGAAATAGTTATCTCCACAAAAATTCTATTTCACTTAAAATGTGTTTTAAGGAGATCTGTATTTTTTGTGTAGTAATATATTGTTTATCAGTCACAGAATGTGGAGAACTTCGGAGAACATTGTCATCATAAAAGCAGATAATGTGATCAATTTTGAATTCTAAACTAAGCAGTGAATTTTTACCTTGTCGAAGGTTATCTGTGTTGTAAAGCAAAGCTACTATGTACGTATTCCACCCAAAAATTTAATATCGAGATTTCACCAGAAATATGTTTTGAGTGCTCCAGGGGGGGGGGGCATGTTTAGAAAAAGTCCGTGTGTGTATCTGTGGGCAACTTAACCCAAAAAATATAAGTCGATTAAAAACGAAAGTTTTAAGTTTAATGTCTTTCAAGGATGCGACACGAAGATTTTGAAGAAAATAGCCCCACCCTAAACTACCTTTTACATGGAAAATTTTTCGAAAATTTTTATTTTCTTGAAAATGGCTCTAGTGATTTTGATTAAAATGTCATATGTTTGAGATATTTTTATGACAAATGAAATGTATATTTTGAATTTTCTGGCTATAGCCCCTGTAGTCCTGTTTACTCTGGATGACTTTTGAATAACTGGTAAATCATAATAGATACACCAAATCTTACTTTTTTAAAACATTTTAGCCGTGCAAAGAGAACGGAATTTCAAAGCTTTAAAACATTTGACTATCTCTCAAAGTCTATTGTATTCCCATATTCCCCTTGTACCTACAAGGAAATAAGCAATAAGATAATTTGTACAAATGTTTATCTCAACCAACACGAAGAAGATATAGGAATAAGAGTTTGTAAGAATGAGTAGAGAAAGTCATGTGAGTGCAACACGTCACACGTTTGTGGAAGGTGATACTTAGGAGAGTAAATGTGAGGAGACATAAAAAGCAGCCCTTGGCGGGGGTCACCGCCCCACGTCAATTTGGGAAAGTGGTGCAGTTAAGAGATAGTGTTATTGTGTGGAAGGCGGTGCCTCGGACCCGGACCTGCAGGAATGCTGTGGGCGCAAGGAACAAACCCACACCTGGTGGGAACCTTCTGGGTTAGATCTGTCCCAACGTAATGTACACTCTGGCAGTTTCAAATAGTCGGCGTCTACTAACTGTTCAACTTCATGTTCAAACTTTCAAGACATCATAACATAAATAGTCTTATTTCCTTATCTGCTCAGTCCGTGAGTCTCTAGGCTTGTCCATTATTACAATTATTTTGTTGTTTTAGTACATTCCAGTAAGGCCATTGTATTACTCATGTGTGCGTGGTTTTCTCACTTTCTCTGCTACTGAGGGAAGTATTGTATTCGAAGCAAACAATTATTTTATATTCAGGGACTCTCAAAACATGTATTTGTGGTGAAATCTCGGTAATGAATTTTGTATGGAGTACTATACTTCATATAGTACATATTTTGTACCTTAACATTTGGTCTGTCCCTTGCAGTTTATCAGTTCTACAAAATTTCCTTAGAGACTATTCCCAGAAAATTCAACATACATTTTATTTGTCATGAAAATGTCTTAATAGTATTTTAATCAGAATTGTTAGAGGCACCTTTGAGAAAATAAATAATTTCGAAAAATGTTTGATAAAAGGGTTGTTGAGAAAGGGTTTTTTGTTTGAAATTTGAAGATGGGCATTTGGTATTTTCGAACTTTTTGTTTTTAAGTTACACACACGGGAATCTTTTTATTTATATTATTTTTGGAATTCAGGTGACTTCAAAACAAGTATTTCCGCTGAAATCTGTAACAGTTTTTGGGTGGAATGTAATAAATTGCTGCACGTGGTAGAAAGTCTAAAAGGTGCAGATGGGACATAGCGGTAGTGTTGGTAGTACTGAGATCCGGTTACTTTACCCAAATCCCAAATGTGGGTGTTCTATCTGTCCCGTTACGTCAGCGATGTAATACATTTCACATGCACTTTCCACCATCTGCTTCATGTACTTGCTGCAGCACAGGCGGCGGCGGCGGCGGCGTTGTCATAGTTACGGCTTCTCTTCTCCTGGAATACCCACCTAGTCCAAACCTAGTGTTTACTCTCTCTCCGCTAAGTATGGTGTTCCACCCCAAAGTTCAATGCCGAAACTTAATGCATTTCTTACATTTGCATCTATTAGCCAGCTTATACAGTTGAACGTTTTACGGAGTATAGAGGGCACTATGAGAGTTTACGGTCGGTACGCTGTCCCTTCCAGACAGGTTTGTCATGAAGGAAAGCGAGCCGTAACGCTGCCGCCGCGGGGCTTGCCGCTTTCATCACGGTCCTTGTCAGTCATCTGTTTACGCTCTATGAGTCACCGCAACTTCTTCATTCTTATTGAACCTATTGTTATACGATTATAGAGACACAAACTTTATGCGCGCGCACCCCATAATTTTAGGAACCATTAAAAAATGTGGCGTGTGCACTCCCATGACTTTCTCTACTCCTTTTTGCACAATCTATACTTACAACTAATTTTCTTATAGATACGAAATATTAGTCAAATCTTTTAAGATCTAGTCGCTATGTGATGACTTTAAAGTTTCATTCTGTTTGCCTCATCAGGAGCTTAAAAAAACCGCATAACCACAACTTATATCAAATACCTTTTTTTGTGAAGTAATTCATTTTCGAGTTATCCCTTTTTATTTGATAGAATTTTAAAATGCTTTTACTTTTTAGATAAAGAAATATATAAAAATAAAGAAATATATATAAAGAAATTATAGATGAAGTTTCCTGCATAGCTCGAGCACTGAAACTCTTAATCTCAGGGTATGCGCAAGTTTTGTGCAAGAGGACACTGCATCCAAACTTTAATACATTTTGCACTGTTTTGGTTTATATATATACCGACCACTATTTCTTCTTGGTGCTACAACTTCAGTATCGACTTCGGTTTATTTGTTGACTTTACAAAGTTTGAACAGCTTGTCTCCCAAGCTATAGTGACCTATGCCAAGTTTAAAATGTCGTTTCACTGTTCCGAGATATTCTTGCTTTCAAATTTAATAGTTGTATTTTTATATTTACGTGTATAAATTTCAAATGATCGTGTTATTATTAAATGCATTATTCCCTTTAATTTATTAATTAACCTTTTTAAATTAATTATGACTACCAGTATCAAGTAACTTTCAATATCAGGTGTTAAAGCCATCACATAGTGACCACCTCTTAAAATATTTTACTGTCACTTAAAGCAGGCACCAGGAGCCGATTGAGCCTTGCTCTGGCTCGTGGTTGGATATCTCTGATTTAGGGAAATATTTCGTGCAGCATTGATTCTAAGCATTGCATTAAGATTTTCATACATGTACCTACTCCGTTACTGCTATCCACCGCTCTGACGTGACCGGTCGCTGCTCGGCAAGCAAGCTCTTGGCGGCGTCTACTTATTCCCCTTGTACCTGCAATAGGATAATTTGTACAAATATTAAGATGAAGTAGATAGTGTTATAAGTGAGCAGAAAGAGGAAATGTAATGTCTCTGATTTAATATTATAGCGTGACTGTAAACAAACGGCCAAGACCGGCTGGCTGGCTACGAGACATTATGTAAATGCCAGGCTTTAAGGTCGTTAACTTGACGCCGGGCGCAACTGAAGCGAGAACAGTGCAACAGGTTTGTGTTCGAAAGTGACATTCATACCACAGGTGTTACCTTCATATGGCTTTCTCCACACACTCTTTACTACATACAAGTATCTAACACCAGAAATACCTATTCTAGATAAGTCGACAAAACAAACAACCGAAACAACAAACAGCTCGAAGTTCTACTGTACTTGCATTACTTTCAAGATGTAAGTCGGTATTGGTTTTTTCTCGTGGTCATGGAAAGAGCCGTTCTCTGTGCTGGAGGAAGTCACGTGAACCTAACACATAGAGCAGCTATTAAACCTTTCTGTGTTAATGCAATGAAAGTTTGAGCACCAATAAACCATATGGTTCCATTTACTTTCTACATCATCTCTACATTAATTTCTGTAGGTACTTTCTCCGCTTTGTTTCGCTTCACAAGTTGCGACAGCTGACGGTCAAAACCTCAAACAATCCTGCTTTCTTAACTATACAGGGTGTCCGGTCTATATAGGTACAGAATGCAAGTTACTGCTTCGACCGGCGTAACCTGGCTAACAGAAATAAACAATACTTTCTGAAACACCCGGTATTGCCCGCCGTATGCCGATTTTGTCACTACAACATATAGACTTAGTTTCGATACTATAAAAAACCCAAAATAAATAAAAACCGCTAAAACACTGGGCAAAAGCACTATTGAAGTCAATTAGATAGAAAATTCGACGAATTCTTTATAGAAAATGAGGTAGAGAAAGAAATGTGACTGTGTTTCGTAAAAGAAACCTAAGTAAAGAAAACCGAGTGAATGTAATATGTTGACTTTCTATTTCAGTCATAAAAATTGTATGAATTGTACGTATGTTGAGCGAGAGGGAAAGATTATGTGAATTTATTATGTAAAAGAAAAGGAAGTAGAAATAACCATGTGAATGTTACACTGGATAGCATACAAATCTTCAGATCTTGTCATAAATGACAGCTAAAACTGCCACCCCGCCGACCAATACATATACCTGGCCCATGAACTTGTTGCCTACCTTTCCTTTCCCGCTCACTTCTAGTAACGCCAGGCGACACCTCCCATCCATCTGGTCGTTACGCGACGTGCTGTTACCACGTTCCTCTTAGAAATTAAACGTTGCACGGCATTTTAACATTAAATTGTGACTATATTCATTCGAATAAGATAAAAAGGCAATGTTTCAGCAACAGGTAGTGAAATAATAAAAGACTAAATATTTTATACAAATTATATTTTTTTTCGGCGAAACTGTTCTTTATTGACATTAATTGTATTCTATATATTTGTTGCACTCATCATGTAAAATCGTAGTTAACTTATGGAAGAAACAATATCTTCTATTTAAGTATTGCATCCCTGAAAAACCTAAAGATGTATATTTTCCTGTAATTTTTGCCATCTAACAGCGGGTCTTCAACTTATTCGGCATCCGTGTCTTCTCGTTAAAACATACAATTTGCAGTTTATTCACCAGCTCACATTGTCTCTGGCAGGAATGTAGTGAACCAGTATGTGAGTAAACAATTCCAGGTACACAGCGATATTTGAAGCTGGACTCATGCTTCTGGTCGCGCTTACGATACTAGTACCAACCTTGGAATGTGTATTCACGCTAGATTAAAGCAAAGAAGTCGTTCAAAATAGTGGAACTTATATATTATTTTCAAATTATGGAATATATTTACTCCGTCTTTCTCTCGCTGGTCATTTTCTACCTTTTGTATATTTTTCAAAAGCCCTGCCAGTATGTTTCGGTCACAAGTGATGTATCCTCGAGCGTTATATCGTGTTACATTTCTTTAAGTATTTATTTTACCCTGCCCCAAGTTATGGGAGTGAGGTCACACATGTATGGGGGCAATGTGGCCCAATGAAACTCCTGCGCAGGATTATTTAACTCTACACTACTGTTTTCTTTACTTCCGAAGATTTTGCATGACATTGGTAGATGTTGAAGTTAGTAGGTATATCCAGGATATTGACCCTTGCCCCCCCTCAACACCAGGGACATGGCATCGCGGTACGGAGTGCGACCCAAGACAAAAGCGGTCCCCAACAGTCTTCCAGTGAAGTCGCATAAGACGACAATATCGCTGACTCTTGATCCTCGTGAAGACCCCTGGGGTCGCTCCCACAATGCAGTGCGGTCCTCGTACAACGGCATATCCCTGACTGAAGACCGCCACACGAGGTTACACGCCAACGGCAGGCATGGTGGTATACTGCCGACCATGGCCTCGCCCGAGGCAGACGACGAGGAGGACCAAGAAGAAGAAGACTACTACTACAACAGACACCAGAAGAGTTGGGGGAGGTACGGGCAACACAACTCCAGACCGACTGTGGGCTTCACGCCGTCCAGGGTGCACTGGGAGTACAACAACGAGGTAAGAGAACCTGCATGTGTTCACTGGTACTGCGTCAGTTAGTGTGTTCTGTCACTGTTACGTGTCACTGCTACTGCGTCACTTAGTGTGCTCCGTCACTGTTAGACTATCACTGCTACTGCGTCACTTAGTGTGCTCCGTCACTGTTAGACTATCATTGCTACTGCGTCACTTAGTGTGCTCCGTCACTGTTAGACTATCACTGCTACGTGTCACTGCTACTGCGTCACTTAGTGTGCTCCGTCACTGTTACGTGTCACTGCTACTGCGTCACTTAGTGTGCTCCGTCACTGTTAGAGTATCACTGCTACGTGTCACTGCTACTGCGTCACTTAGTGTGCTCCGTCACTGTTAGAGTATCACTGCTACGTGTCACTTAGTGTGCTCCGTCACTGTTAGAGTATCACTGTTAGAGTATCACTGCTACGTGTCACTGCTACTGCGTCATTTAGTGTGCTCCGTCACTGCTAGAGTATCACTGTTACGTGTCACTGCTACTGCGTCACTTAGTGTGCTCCGTCACTGTTAGAGTATCACTGCTACTGCATCAATTAGTGTGCTAGAGTATCACTGCTACGTGTCACTGCTACTGCGTCATTTAGTGTGCTCCGTCACTGCTAGAGTATCACTGCTACGTGTCACTGCTACTGCGTCACTTGGTGTGTTCCGTCACTGTTACGTGTCACTGCTACTGCGTCACTTAGTGTGCTCCGTCACTGTTAGAGTATCACTGCTACGTGTCACTGCTACTCCGTCACTTAGTGTGCTCCGTCACTGTTAGAGTATCACTGCTACGTGTCACTGCTACTACGTCACTTAGTGTGCTCCGTCACTGTTAGAGTATCACTGCTACGTGTCACTGCTACTGCGTCACTTGGTGTGTTCCGTCACTGTTACGTGTCACTGCTACTGCGTCACTTAGTGTGCTCCGTCACTGTTAGGGTATCACTGCTACGTGTCACTGCTACTGCGTCATTTAGTGTGCTCCGTCACTGCTAGAGTATCACTGCTACGTGTCACTGCTACTGCGTCACTTGGTGTGTTCCGTCACTGTTACGTGTCACTGCTACTGCGTCAGTTAGTGTGCTCCGTCACTGTTAGAGTATCACTGCTACGTGTCACTGCTACTCCGTCACTTAGTGTGCTTCGTCACTGTTAGTGTATCACTGCTACGTGTCACTGCTACTGCGTCACTTAGTGTGCTCCGTCACTGCTACGTGTCACTGCTACTGTGTCACTGCTACTGCGTCACTGCTACCTGTCACAGTTACTAGGCACTGCTACTGCGTCACTTAGTGTGCTCCGCCACTGTTAAAGTATCACTGCTACGTGTCACTGCTACTGCGTCACTGCTACCTGTCACAGTTACTAGGCACTGCTATTGTGTCACTTGGTGTGCTCCGTCACTGTTCGAGTATCACTGCTACGTGTCACTGCTACTGCGTCACTGCTACCTGTCACAGTTACTAGGCACTGCTATTGTGTCACTTGGTGTGCTCCGCCACTGTTAGAGTATCACTGCTACGTGTCACTGCTACCTGTCACAGTTACTAGGCAGTGCTATTGTGTCACCGTTACTGTAAAGATCCCATAGTTCACCAGTGCAGCAGCTGCCAGAACGGGACTGCAGACGGTATCAAGAGGTGACACACATTTCTTCGTATACCTCATAAGTTGTGCACGCAGTTTGGTGTAAAAGTACATATGTGTTTAACATGTTGGTGTTGCACTCTCACTTCACTGAACTTCACTTCACCTGCAAGAAGGGCATTATCTGACCAGGATGTACCTACTGTGCTAAAGTTATATTTGTCCAGTAAAGAACTGCACCTTTGCTTAACGATACATAAGGGATTTGAAACTTCAAGTCAGATGAAACATGTTTATGACTTAAAAATGTTACAGATATGCAAATATTTATAACCGAAAAAATTGGAAAATATAAGGATAAATATGACCTAATTTTTTGGATGCATTTTCAAAATCTTCAAAAATTCAATGCTATTTAAATTAACATTACTTTAAAAATCTTGTACACTCAATAATAAATAATATTAATTTTACTGGTGCATTTCGAATTTTATTTGCACGCAACAATGTAACGGAAAAAGACCTAATATTACAGACAAGAATTAGAAGTGAAAAATCGTCTTTGCAATGACTGCAAGCGCATAGGCAAAACTGGAACAGAAATATAAAATTATGAGAAAACTACTAAAATTTAAGACAAAATATGACCATAGTATAAAAATGACAAAAAAGACGTTAAAAATCCAAAGTATGACTTTATATGAACTATGACAATTGCATAATTTTAATCACCATTGTTAGAATCGTGCTTCGTTTACAAAGGTTATGAACAAGTTCCTCCGCACCTCGCTCAAGATAACTTAGTATTTATCCTACATGAATTACGTACTTACCTGATCTATGATATACTTTATTTCGTGGAACGTCCGCGGCAGTCAGCGCTGTCACTGGAATTCCCGTCTCTAGGGCAATGTTGGTTACACCAGACTGCGGAGGGACTTCTCGATAAGGCTGTGTTTTCCATGGAAAAGAAAAACACAAACAGAAACTGTGTCATAAACTCCGGGACCCTGCTGATGTCAAATGTGTGGATGTTGTATATGCCAGTAGGAGGCTGTGATTCTAATGTAAAATGGACCTCTAGGCAGTTGTGTTGGCACCAGGCGAGGTTCGTGTACTGGAAACATATAGCTGTCGTGCTACTCCGCGACGCTCGCCGACACTTCCAACCCTGCATGAAGGGTGAAATGAAATTATTAATGTAACGAAATGGAGGTCGGGGGTGTCGGCCGCGGGGATCGAACCAGCGACCTCACTTCACCGCCTGAGTCATCTTACTCTGAGATTAAAACTGAGTTTCTATTATAACAAGAGAAGATCAGAGTACATATAATTCTTAGATTTCGTTTTCATCAGTTGGCAGTACTGACTATGTCAAACTGCTCTAGTCGTAATTAATATATTTCATGTTATTTTTATATAATTTAACATTTTGTGGTCAAATCTTTGGAATATAATTTAAATTCATATTTTTTTAAATAAATAGTCGAGATAAATATTATTGTAAGGTGTCACTTCGCAGAGGTTAGGTGAGACTGGTAACAAATGCCAACCTCAGGGCAGTAGACTGAATGTTGCAGAAGCTGGTGCAATACCTTCATTGAGGTGAAGGAACTGTTAATTCGCACATGTTACTCACGAATTATCACCGCTGTAGAAGCGCCGTTATTTGCTGCTGAATCCAGCGGGGCCAATAGACCTCATAACGGGCGCTGTTTCTACCGCCTTACAACTAACATCACGTAAAATTAACACTCACACGACTTTCTCTACTCTTGTATTAACCATTAACCTTCCAGCATCACAAGAATGAATTCCATTACAGTGCCCGAAACCGAAAACAGTAGTTAAAAATAATTATCCTAATTTAATTGTGATTGTGGGTTCAAATGTTCCAATAATTGCAATTAAAATACACAATTATGTGGCGTACAACCACAGAAAAGAGTCACTTGCAAATCGGTGTGCAATTATCGTTCTAAATGTATTCACAGTTAAAGTGGATGTACTATATCGGCAGGGATTTACGTGCAAATGTATTAATGAGAGGATTTCAAGTTACGTATATCTTGTGTTAGTTATGAGAAAATGCAATACCTGTACCAAATGGCGCATTCGTATGCAGTACTATATGAACCACAACAGAGGACACTAGTAGTGCATATTCCTAAATATTGTCATTCATTTTTAGTGTAAAGCTGTGTTTTTGTTACAAAACGCCTTTCACTTTGAAATATAACTATTATAAACGAGCCTTTTGCACCATAAAAGCCCAGGATTCTCTGTTTTATCGTAGAACAGTTTATATTGTAAACATAATCTCGCCATATTGGAACCAAGCCTTTCTAATATGGCAACTTATTGAAATTATGTGTTTCTATTTACATAGGTTTGTCTCACCTTTTTATGTGCATTTCTTTAATATTTGTAACGCTTAATAAAGAAATGCCAGCTTTTTATTTCATCATTATTTGCTAGCCTGTAAATCACGTGACCTTATGTGTAATTATAACCTTACACGAGCGTATAACATTGTTTTTCATGCAAGTTATGCGAGAGACTTGTAAACAATAATAAGAAATACGGCCATAGTTGTGGGACTTAGCCACACTCACTCCAAATTTCACATTATTGTTGCAATAATTTGGTAAAGTCATTATCAGTGTCCGTAGCTATCCTGTATTCGCACATTCCCCTTGTATAAGATAATGTGTACGTAGATAGAGCAAGTGAACATGGCAGCCATTACGGAGTCTGACTATGTGCAGAACGAATGTGAGGTTAGGTAAGTCAGGATGGTGTTGCTCCAGTCCAACTTGTCACGTGGTATGTAGAGTGTGGCATGCCGTGACGTGACGTGCCGTGACGTGGTGAAACAATACAGAGGGCGTGGCAAACTGCTCATACTTCTGCTTTTAAATAAACCAAACACGAAATCCAGAAAACTCACTGTGTCATCAAACTATCTTAAACATAACATTTTTACTTTCTGTACTACGGGTAGTAGAGGAAGTATTGTATTGCACCCAAAAATTCAATGTCAACATTTCACTGGAAGTATGTTTTGAGACCCCCCCCCCCCCGAAAAAAAAATTTGAAAAACGTCCGTGTGTGTGTCTGTGGACAGCATAACTCAAAAACGAAAAGTCGGTTAAAAAGCAAAGTTGGTGTGTATAAGAAGTGAAGTGTGTGGTAACATTGCACAGAGTATTCAGGACGTGAGGTTGGCAGTCACAAGAGATCCCGTCACATGCACAAACAGCTGAACTAGAAAGCAAAAGTGAAGATCGCCCACGTGTTATTGATTTCATTGGCCAGTTGCAAAATCTGAATGTACGCTTTTCTCAACATCTGATCTTTACCATTGCAATAACAATTCCTAGAAACCATTTAATTCCTGTGCTCGATACTGGAACATTTGAATGCATAGTTGATATCAAAGCATAGGGCATTTAAAATGGCATTTGGAGCAAAAATAGGCACTTTTTGCATTCACTAATTTCAAAATTGTTTTATAGAATTAAACTTAAAATTTCTATCTCGATTTTCATGAAATTTCAATTCTACATATTCATAATCAACCTGTAAAGAAATGTTGCAATAATTAAACCAGAATAGCACGATATTGCTATATTTAATTTATTACTTTCGCATATAAAGTGGTTAACTGCTCTGAATTTTCACATACAGGTTGTTATTGTGCTTTGTATTAAGTATTTTTATGCAATATTCGTTTAATATTGTAATTCAGCGTTATAAACATGTTACATTTACGTAAAATGAGAACAGCTCTGCATATTTGAAATACCGTGGATGCACTGCAAGGCGCTAATGGGTTGGATACATAACCTAAATAGTCCTTTCCATACATCAATTGGAAATTGTAGGTTATTCCATATAAACAAACCGCCAACAGTTTTAGAATTCACAAAAGACAAGCTTTTTCGATAATCCAGTTCATTAACAACGAATAAACACAACCTAATGTGTAGTTACTTCTGAAATAAGATTCAGTTTTGTAAACAACGCTCAGAGATTGTTTTTCATCTTTAAGGATACTTATACACGTTAGGATATCACAGAAGAAAGAAGACCCAAGATAAACTAATTTAGGTTTTCTCGTACAATAAAGTATTATTTTTACTTACTCAGTGAATGTATGATAGGATGCACCAGGAATAGTCATCTTGTTAGAAATCATTGTTGATTTTACAACGGAGTATTTGACATTAAAATTATTTATCTATCTCAAGTCATACTTAATACATATTCCGTTATTATGTGAATAATTAGTTACTGTAAAGTCTTCTATGCCCACATGCCCTGAGAAACATCGGCATTTATAAATGTTGTTGTTGTTGTTGTTGTTGGGGGTTTTTGGACGCACTATCACACTCCTGGCAGGAGTAATCGATGTCTGCGTCGAATCGAAATATGTAGGAGAACTGAGAAAAACGTTGCATCACTAAAGGAGGATCGGAGCACAGATCATAGTTTCATTTTGCAGTTAACGAGATGGCGAAGTAGTAGCCGTGGCAAATCGGTATCCGCACTATATACCAGGGAGGAAATATTCCATGGGCCATTTCCATAACGCTTGGCTAGTCTGCTGATAAATTGCGTAACTGGGAGTGCGTGTGAGGGGCAATTAAGAAAGATGTGGTTGATATCACCGTAGGCACCACAATCACAATTTGGAGAGGCTCTTTGGCGGATTTTAAATAGGTAGGCCGGTGTAACGGCGACTCCTAATCGGAGTTTTGAGATCAATGAGATTGCAGCTCTACTGAGAGTGGATTTCTTAAACCATGGGTAGCACTCCGTTAGGGGAGGTGCGTCGGGATAGTTAGAGAGGTGTGAAACCACGTGGTTATATATAAGCCGTGCAGCATCTCTCCAAGGGAGGGTTATCGGTTCCATCGGTGCGGGGAGATGAGCCGCCTCTCTAGCCAGGCGGTCTGCGGTTTCGTTGCCCGAAATATTTGCATGTCCCGGGACCCACAAGAATTGAATTGTATTGCTGCGGTTAAAGTGTTTTGAGATTTCTAGTCGACACATCACCTCCCACCAATCCATCCCCGGATGCATACTGGGTGAGCTGATGCTTCGGAGGGCACTCAAAGAGTCTGAACAAAACAGGATCGTGGAGTTGGAAATTCCAAGAGTAGATCGTAGAGCTTGGTAGAGGGCATAAATCTCAGCAAAATAATTGCAGAACCCCGCAGGGAGAGAAACTCGTGCCGACGTTAGTGTTGTCCAATTTATGAACGCCGCTCCCGCACCTGTTGGGGTAACGGAGCCGTCGGTATATAGGTGGAAAAATGGTTGAGTCATGGATGCCTTGTGTTGGGACATGAAGTGGTGGAACCGTTGTGGAGTAGACGGGTCCCCGCGATGCAGATCGGCAGTCAGAAGAGTCGCCTGTGGTTGGTGGACTAAGTAGTCTACTAAGTATATCGGTAGCCTGGGGAAACTGGGCATGCCCTCTAATTCTTGGCATTTCCGAAATACTATTAAGTAAACCAACGGATGGCGTGTGGAAGCAACTACTTGGTAAAGTGGTAAGCGTGTACTTAACAGGAGTTTCGCGTACAATGGCGTTTCTCGATATTGAAATAGTTTGGCTATAAATCGGACTGCAAGAACCACCTGCCTATGCAGAAGAGGCTGCATTCCCAGCTCCTTGAAAGCCTTATTCATAGAAGGTTTGCCCCCTACCCCAAGTATGGCTTTGCCAATGCGGTATAGGACCGAGTCTATTTTCCTCTGCCACACCTTAGGAAGATGAGTAATGACTATCAAGCCGTAGTCTAATTTTGCCTGACATAAAGATAAGAAAATGTTGTATAGACTCTGGGGGTGTGCTCCCCAGCTACGCCCTTGCAAGTAGCGGAACAGGGTACTAGAAGCCAAGAGGGATGAGTGCAGGTGTATCGCCTGCGATTTCCAACTCAGGTTATGGTCCAGGTGTAACCCAAGAAATTTGACGGATCGAGCTAAAGGCAGCGGATTTTCCCCAATGGTCATATTAGCATGTAGCAGAGGTGGACCGCGTTTAAAGAAAATCGATACGCACTTGTCAGGGTGAACCGTCAGGCCAAGGTCTTTGAGCTTGCCAAGAAGGAGGTCTAAATCGTCCTGAAGGGTGGTCGGAGAGTGACTCACAGTATGTAGAGGTGTTTGGGAATATAAGACTAAGTCGTCGGCATATAAAAGTAGTTGGCTATGCTTAAATGGTAATGTACTTAATGTGTGAATGTAAAGGATAAAAAGGAGAGGACTGAGGGACGTGCCCTGGGGGAGACCTTGGGAACAAAAACGTGGGGATTGTAACGTATAGCGAGGATGAAGGTAAATGCAGCGATTTGACAGGAGGTTGATAAAAAGTGTAAGTAGGGAAGATGGGAAGGCAAAGTGACGTAATCCTTGGATTAATGGGCCAACAGACACAGAATCATAGGCATGTAATATGTCTAAAAAGTGGGCTAAAACCCCTTGGTTCTGATGCCACGAGACTCGAACGTCGTGTGTAAGTTGTACCAGATTATGCGTAGTAGAGAAACTCTTACGAAAGCCATACTGTCCCTTTGGCCACAGACCAACGCGTTCAAGGTAGAAGGACATTTATAAATGTAAAACTGTGCAAGCGCTAATCTTTTAGCAAGTTACAGCGCTACCAACATGAACCCAGCGCTAAGAAACCCGCTGAAGAGTCGCTAGAAGGGCAGAGATACCACACGTCTTATCCTATTTCTGTGTGTGGGGTCTCGGTACCCCAATTGGACTCCCGAAATGGTTTTGGTGCGGTAATGATAAGGAAATAGCTAACTAATTGCAATAAATTACCTTTATCCATATGTTAAAATCAGTATAGAATGTAAGAAGCGAGAATTGCAATTCTGCCATTGAATAATAAGACATTAGCATCTTGAGAAAAGGTAATTTGTAGTAAATCGCAGTAGCTGAGGCATTTAGGTGTTCCAATGAACACGTAAGAATTACATTTGCTCAGGATTCCAATAATTAGAGCTATTTTCGTCTAGAAATCACAGAGAATTGCCTGTAAATACACACGTATGGCATTTCTAAAATTATAAAGGGGGAGATAATTTTTAGAATTTAGACACTTGCAGAGTAAAAATTGTTTCACATCGAATAAAGGCTTAAAATTCAGCAACGTACGTATAATCTAGGAACTTTCCTGGAGTAAAATTCAACACCACGGATCTTGCGGTTACTCTAACTACTGAGCTACCATGTGAACATGTCGACACAACTTCAATTCTCCAACTCACTTGCATTTTTCCCGGTGACTACAAGATCTCAAATTTATATAACATAGAAGGATAAGAGAAAGTTATGTGAGTGTTAATGCCAGATTTTTTTAAACATGCACTGCTTTTGCATGTTGAATTCAATCCTTATTGGCTCAAGCGTAAATAATTCAAGCTTTTATGCTGCTCACTTGGTTTATGTTGGCCAACCTGTAAAAAATGTTTTCTGTGTCTTTTAACAAGGTTTTGAGGTTAGTGAATGTGAGATTATAGAAACAATAAAAGTGGCTTTGTTGCGTTTTGTTACGTCACCTTGTCTTTAAAACATGAAGCGTGTAGCGTGTTACGAGTACAGTAGAAGTTACAATCTTCAAATCGATTTGGATTTCTCATAAGGCAGTGTGTGTGTGTGTGTGTTACATGTTGAAAATCCGACGCTGGCGTTCAAAACATTGTTATGTTGTCAAGCATGCTGAAGACCTCCGCCCAATCACATCTAGTGTAGTGCGACTCATGTCATTGTCACTTTCTCCGTGAACACTTGACACTTTATTCGTACACAAATTAAAAGGGAGTGGGGTAGAGAGCACATATGTAGACCGAGGCAATAAATGAGAAAGGAAGGGCACGGCTGTAATATATCTAACTGGTCTAACAGGAGCAAATAAAAGCGAAGAAAGTACCAGCGTTATAGGACAGAATATTGTAAACAGACAAATCGAGGGGGAAAATGGAATAACGTTTCTAAAAACATCTGATGTTACAGTCACATGACTTTCTTTACTCACTTTTGTACAAACTATTCTCACAAACACTCAAACTCACACAAATAAGGAATATCTATGAAATATTCGCTCCACAAGAAAGTTCATTTGGACATGCATTTTGTGTTTTAGCGCGATCTACATTTTTTGTATAGTATGACTTGGTCTATCTCTTGCAGTTTATTAGTTATACAAAAGTTATTCAGAGTAAATACGAGTGAATACATTTTCGAAAATTGTTCCATATTTAGGTTGGAGGAATTTTCTTCCAAATCTTGCTGTTGCACCGATATGCTGTTGGGAATATCTGTAGGTGAGTTTGTGATCTAGCACTGACTTGTAGCAAGGATAAAAAGGCACGATTATTCAGAAGCAAAGCTAATTGTAACAAGTTGTTATTTAGTCTCGCTGTGACCGTGGCTAAACGAGATGCACGAGAAAGTAGCATTTGTTCGACTTGATTGCCTTCTTTGGCAAACGTCACCACCGCAATTATCTTGGCTTAACTCCTCTCAAAGGAATTACTTGAACAGCTTCTTCAACTGCGCTGGAAACATGTGCGTTTATATTCTGACTATCTGTTGCTCGCTCAACCGAAACAGTTGAGTGACCCTCATCTTCCTAGCACAACGAAAAGAAACAAACATATTAAAAATTATAACACTTGAAAAATTTCACTCAAAGATAGACAATACAAGTTAGTACAAGAGTAGAGAAAGTCATGTGAGTGTAACACATCAGATTTTTTATATTAAGTGTTAAGTGTGTTAAGGTTCTCTTGACACATTTCTTTGGAAATATTGGTTTAAAGATTTTCGAATAATAAATAAATTATTAAATAATATATTAACAGTTTAGGAAAACGTGTGTCTGCGTGTGGACGACGAGACACGGATTCCAAGGTGAGTGAGAGATAGTGACATACAGATAGACATACAGATAGAGAGAGATGGAGAGTTATCTAGACAAGGAGGGATATATCCCTCTGTATATACACAGAGAGATGGGGAAGGAATATGGAGAGAGCCGGGGAGTGTGATGGGGAGAGAGACTGGGAAAGTGATGAAACGAGAGAGGGGAGAGATGCTGAGATCTGTAGAGAGGGATGGGGCGCGGCGGAGAGCGATGAGGAGAGATAGAAAGAGAAGAAGCGGAACAGGGAAGGCGGGAGAAGGGGTGACGGTGACTGGTTGAGGGTGAGGGAGCGTCGCCGAGGCAGAGGTCGAGGGGTCGAGAGCGAGTGAGAGGGGTCGAGGGCAAGTGAGAGGGGTCGAGGGCAAGTGACAGGGGTCGAGAGCAAGTGAGAGGGGTCGAGAGCGAGTGAGAGGGGTCGAGGGCAAGTGAGAGGGGTCGAGGGCAAGTGAGAGGGGTCGAGAGCAAGTGAGAGGGGTCGAGAGCGAGTGAGAGGGGTCGAGGGCAAGTGAGAGGGGTCGAGGGCAAGTGAGAGGGGTCGAGAGCAAGTGAGAGGGGTCGAGAGCGAGTGAGAGGGGTCGAGGGCAAGTGAGAGGGGTCGAGAGCGAGTGAGAGGGGTCGAGGGCAGGTGAGAGGGGTCGAGAGCGAGTGAGAGGGGTCGAGGGCAAGTGAGAGGGGTCGAGAGCAAGTGAGAGGGGTCGAGAGCGAGTGAGAGGGGTCGAGGGCAAGTGAGAGGGGTCGAGAGCGAGTGAGAGGGGTCGAGTGCAAGTGAGAGGGGTCGAGAGCGAGTGAGAGGGGACGAGGGCAAGTGAGAGGGGTCGAGAGCAAGTGAGAGGGGTCGAGAGCGAGTGAGAGGGGTCGAGAGCAAGTGAGAGGGGTCGAGAGCGAGTGAGAGGGGTCGAGGGCAAGTGAGAGGGGTCAAGAGCGAGTGAGAGGGGTCGAGGGCAAGTGAGAGGGGTCGAGAGCGAGTGAGAGGGGTCGAGGGCAAGTGAGAGGGGTCGCGAGCGAGTGAGAGGGTTCGAGGGCAAGTGAGAGGGGTCGAGAGCAAGTGAGAGGGGTCGAGAGCGAGTGAGAGGGGTCGAGGGCAAGTGAGAGGGGTCGAGAGCGAGTGAGAGGGGTCGAGGGCAAGTGAGAGGGGTCGAGAGCGAGTGAGAGGGGTCGAGCGCAAGTGAGAGGGGTCGAGGGCAAGTGAGAGGGCTCGAGGGCGAGTGAGAGGGGTCGAGAGCAAGTGAGAGGGGTCGAGGGCAAGTGAGAGGGGTCGAGAGCGAGTGAGAGGGGTCGAGCGCAAGTGAGAGGGGTCGAGGGCAAGTGAGAGGGTTCGAGGGCAAGTGAGAGGGGTCGAGGGCTAGTGAGAGGGGTCGAGCGCAAGTGAGAGGGGTCGAGGGCAAGTGAGAGGGGTCGAGCGCAAGTGAGAGGGGTCGAGCGCAAGTGAGAGGGTTCGAGGGCAAGTGAGAGGGGTCGAGCGCAAGTGAGAGGGGTCAAGAGCAAGTGAGAGGGGTCGAGGGCAAGTGAGAGGGATCGAGGGCAAGTGAGAGGGGTCGAGAGCGAGTGAGAGGGGTCGAGGGCAAGTGAGAGGGGTCGAGAGCGAGTGAGAGGGGTCGAGGGCAAGTGAGAGGGGTCGAGAGCGAGTGAGAGGGGACGAGGGCAAGTGAGAGGGTACGACACCCGGTACGACACCGGGTACGACACCCGGTACGACACCGAGTACGACACCGGGTACGACACCCGGTACGACACCGGGTACGACACCCGGTACGACACCGGGTACGACACCCGGTACGACACCGGGTACGACACCCGGTACGACACCCGGTGCGACACCGGGTACGACACCGGGTACGACACCCGGTACGACACCCTGTACGACACCCGTTACGACACCGGGTACGACACCCGGTACGACACCGTGTAGGACACCGGGTACGACACCCGGTACGACACCGGGTACGACACCCGGTACGACACCGGGTACGACACCCGGTACGACACCGGGTACGACACCCGGTACGACACCCGGTACGACACCGGGTACGACACCCGGTACGACATCGGGTACGACACCGGGTACGACACCGGGTACGACACCCGGTACGACACCGGGTACGACACCGGGTACGACACCGGGTACGACACCGGGTACGACACCCGGTACGACACCGGGTACGACACCCGGTACGACACCGGGTACGACACCCGGTACGACACCGGGTACGACACCCGGTACGACACCGGGTACGACACCCGGTACGACACCGAGTACGACACCGGGTACGACACCGGGTACGACACCCGGTACGACACCCGGTACGACACCGGGTACGACACCGGGTACGACACCGGGTACGACACCCGGTACGACACCCTGTACGACACCCGTTACGACACCGGGTACGACACCGGGTACGACACCGGGTACGACACCCGGTACGACACCCGGTACGACACCGGGTACGACACCGGGTACGACACCCGGTACGACACCCGGTACGACACCCGGTACGACACCGGGGACGACACCGGGTACGACACCCGGTACGACATCGGGTACGACACCGGGTACGACACCGGGTACGACACCGGGTACGACACCCGGTACGACACCGGGTACGACACCGGGTACGACACCCGGTACGACACCCGGTACGACACCGGGTACGACACCCGGTACGACACCGGGTACGACACCCGGTACGACACCGAGTACGACACCGGGTACGACACCGGGTACGACACCGGGTACGACACCCGGTACGACACCCGGTACGACACCGGGTACGACACCGGGTACGACACCGGGTACGACACCGGGTACGACACCCGTTACGACACCGGGTGCGACACCGGGTACGACACCGGGTACGACACCCGGTACGACACCCGGTACGACACCGGGTACGACACCGGGTACGACACCGGGTACGACACCCGGTACGACACCGGGTACGACACCGGGTACGACTCCCGGTACGACACCCGGTACGACACCGGGTACGACACCGGGTACGACACCCGGTACGACACCCTGTACGACACCCGTTACGACACCGGGTACGACACCGGGTACGACACCGGGTACGACACCCGGTACGACACCCGGTGCGACACCGGGTACGACACCCGGTACGACACCGGGTACGACACCCGGTACGACACCCGGTAGGACATCGGGTACGACACCGGGTACGACACCGGGTACGGTACCCGGTACGACACCGGGTACGACACACGGTAAGACAACGGGTACGACGACGGGTACGACACCTGGTACAACACCGGGTACGACACCCGGTACGACAGCGGGTACGACAGCGGGTACGACACCGGTTACGACACCCGGGACGACACCGGGTACGACACCCGGTACGACACCGGGTACGACATCCGGTACGACACCCGGTACGACACCGGGTACGACACCGGGTACGACACCCGGTACGACACCGGGTACGACACCGGGTACGACATCGGGTACGACACCCGGTACGACACCGGCTACGACACCGAGTACGACACCCGGTACGACACCCGGTACGACACCCGTACGACACCGCTGTTGACAGCGGGTACGACACCACTGTTGACACCGGGGGAGGCCCCTCGTTGATCTTGGGAGCGACTTCGTGACTGATCTCGCTGGAGCGATGAGCCGAGGCTGAGAGGCTGCGAGTGCGAAGTTGAGAGAGAGCACTTATGTCGGAGGTGGGATTCGTCGAATTGCCGTTTTGCTACATTGCTGTCAGGGGTAGTATATGGATGTCAACATGGAAGAGATGAAGGAATTACTAGTCTACTAGCCCAAATCAAGAACCTGAAACTGGGAATGGAAGAAATGCGGAAATAATGTAAACTAGGGAATGGAAGAAATAAAATGCATACTGATAAGATGGGAAACGAAGAAACAGGGAATTCCGCTATAAGAGAAGATAGAGGTGAAGATAAGGAGCGTAACGGAAGAAGTGAAGACAAAAAAGAATTCTGGAATGGGAAATATGACTGAAATGATCGATACGAAGATGGGGCTATTGGTGAAGATAGACGGGGAACTGGTCGGAGTGAAGGAAGACGTGGAACAACTCGACGGGAAAGTGGAACTCCTCTGCTAGCGCGTGGACGTCGTGGAGGACGTCGGGGAATGTTTTAACACCCTGGAGGGAAGAGTCGACGGCATCATTAAAGGAGCTAGAAGCCAGAGGTGGGCGGAATAGTACGGATTGGCCGAGGGCACAGTTACGTCCGCATTGGAGAACGGAAGTGTACGATAAGAAGAGACGTCGACAAGGATTAGCTACAGGTGTGTGTAGCCAAACAGGATACGCGAAGTGCTGTCAGCAGGGAAGTCTACGAGCTAGCGAGGAATAAATAAGAACCAACTTGGTGTGGGTCATGGAGGTACCGACGGAGCTGTCAAAACAGGTGACGCTGAGTTCCGTGAATAGAAGACTGGTGGACATCGTGGACGGCTAGATACAGGGGAAGCCGTGCCGAGTACTAATGGGAACGAGCGTAGCCGTGACGGTGTTTGGATCGTATGTGGTGGACGACATGCCTAAGAGAAACTAGATCGACCCTACGAGGTAGTGACGGCATCGGGTGACACCTTACCTGTGGAGGAGGAGGCCTGGCTGGAGTTGACCTTGGGGGAGAGCGCTATGGGTCTGTACATGTTCGTCGCGAGGAAGTGATACTGGGACTGCATGCCCTCAGGAGCCACGAGGAGGGTCCTGCAAGTCGGACAAGACGAGTTAATGCCCTGGAGCCCCAGCGCCTATCTCATGGTCGGCAGGATGATCCTGGAGGTGGTTGTGGTTGGACTGGTCAGGAGCAAGATGACTGAGAAGGTACTCCAGGGAGATCGGCGGTCATGAAAACTTCTGGATCGTTTTCACGTTGGGAGCAGGATGACGTATGTGTGAAGGGCAACCCGAGGAAGTGGGGTGTAGTGCTATTGAGTGGGACGTGGCCAACGCTCAGATACCTTCCAATCGCTATATAAGGTCTTCGCAACCAGGGGCCGCTGCTTAACAATCAAGTAGCTCCTTAGCTACATAACGAGGCTGAGTGCACCCCGGAACAGGTCTCCCGCTTGGTAAGCAGCAGCGCTAGCTAAATAAAACGTATATCTTAAATTTCTTGGGAATAGTTTCCGAAGTCCTCTTCATTTTGACTTCCTTTTGTATAAATAGTAAACTGTAAGACAAAGACAAAATTTTACTACATAAAAGATCTAGGTATATCTCGTTTAAACCACACAACTTGTGTCAGTTTTTTTTCATTATCTATTTACGAAGTATTCCTTGTTATTGGTTTTAATTTTCCTATACTGATAGGAAATGTGAAGTTTTTATTCCGTTTTTTCATTCGTTTTTCCCCTGGTAATGCAAAGAGAATGTAATTTCAAAGTCCTCACATAGCAATTAGGTCTCAAAATATTTCACTACCTACAATGAAGTGTGTAATAAAAGCATTTCTACAAATTTTGTTTCGATTAACATTAAATACATAGAACAATAAGCATTCGCAATAATAGTTTATACTGTTATAATTTATACAAAGAGTGAGTAGAGAAAATTATGTAATCAATTTTTTTTTCCGGTAACTAAAGAATTTCAATCATCTGTAGCTTTAGCCTAATACATCCTTCAAAAATATGTAAATATGTAATGAACATTTATCTCTTATATAGAAAAATAAGTATTTGTAAACATCTGATGTGTTGCACTCACATGACCTTCTCTACTCTTCTACTAACCATTCTTACAAACTCTTATTCCTATATCTTCTTCATGTTAGTTAAGATAAACATTTGTACAAATTATCTTATTGCTTATTTCCTTGTAGGTACAAGGGGAATATTACAATACAGTAGCCTTTGAGCGATAGTCAAATGTTTCAAAGCTGTCGCTGTATGAAAGCTTTAAAATCCGTTCTCTTTGTACGGACAAGAGAAAGTGAATAACGACGTTCATTTGAGAAAAGTTTAAGTATTGCAAAACCTGCACAAATAAATAGGAATATCTCCGAAATGGTTCACTTCACAAAAACAGCATAAAAACTTCACAAAAACTTAAGTGTTGAAACAGAACGAAATCTCAAAGCTTTGAAAGATTTGACTGTCAGTCAAAGCCTACTGTATTCTAATATTCCCCTTGTACCTATAAGGAAATAAGATAATTTGTACAAATGTTTATCTCAACCAACACGAAGAAGATATAAGAATAAGAGTTTGTAAGAATGGTTACTACAAGAGTAGAGAAAGTCATGTGAGTGCTGTCTGTCTGTCTGCCTGTCTGTCTGTCTGCCTGCCTGTCTGCCTGCCTGTCTGTCTGTCTGTCTGTCTGCCTGCCTGTCTGTCTCTCTGCCTGCCTGTCTGCCTCTCTGCCTACCTGTCTGTCTGGCTCTCTGCCTGTCTTGTCTGTCTGCCTGTCTGCCTCTCTGCCTGTCTGTCTGCCTGCCTGTCTGTCTGTCTGTCTGCCTGTCTGTCTGTCTGCCTCTCTGCCTGTCTGCCTGCCTGTCTGTCTGCCTGTCTGTCTGTCTGCCTCTCTGCCTGTCTGCCTGCCTGTCTGTCTGCCTGTCTGTCTGTCTGCCTCTCTGCCTGTCTGCCTGCCTGTCTGTCTGCCTGTCTGTCTGCCTCTCTGCCTGTCTGCCTGCCTGTCTGTCTGCCTGTCTGTGTGCCTCTCTGCCTGCCTGTCTGTCTGCCTCTCTGCCTGTCTGTCTGCCTCTCTGCCTGTCTGTCTGCCTCTCTGTCTGCCTGTCTGTCTGCCTCTCTGCCTGTCTGTCTGCCTCTCTGCCTCTCTGCCTGTCTGTCTGCCTCTCTGCCTGTCTGTCTGTCTGTCTGTCTGCCTGTCTGTCTGGCTGCCTGCCTACCTCTCTACCTAAATATACGCCAGTTTTCATCTTCGCAGTACGGCTAGTTTTATAGAAAAGGAAATGTCATCATGCCAAAATAGATCTGGTGCACCAACTCACATTAAACTTCGTACAATAAATATTACAAAACACAATTGGGATATATTATGTCGAAACTAACTTGATATCTCTTTATAGTTTACCAGGAAAAGAAGCGAATTAGTTGAATAACATAATGTATGCGTATAGGACTAAGGTTAGAGCAACAGGACGTAGATCGAAGATCCCTTGTTCACATCCCGGCTATGACATTGACACTTTCATTTTTATTCTACCTTTCGTGAAAAGTTTCTAGTAAGCGTATAAACATAAACGATAGTGTGTTGAGAAATACATATGGCAACAATACTCAATGTTCCGTTATTTATCTCGCGAACTTTGCTCAACGCAAATGAACACACGAAAACCTTACATCTCTCTGTACTATAAGGTTTCTTGCCTTGCTTGCCTTTTTTAAACTGTCAACGTTTACTCACTCTCTTTAATTTATTTTGTTTACTGTTCCATTCAGTTACTTTTCTCCTCACTTACACAAATTGCGAGATAAACTCAAAACTCGCTTTGTCACATAAACTTTAACCTCAACTGCATCTCTATAATTTGCCAACAATCATCCAAGGAGCATCTAATCTATGGCAAGCTTACTCCATAGAGATGTTAACCAATGTCACAATGGGAGTATTCTTTAGCACGTTACGAAAATGAAATTCCAGGCTAGGTAGTTTGGTATGGTTATTATTTTTGGAGCATTATTTACGTCTCAGTTTCATAGAGCTGTGGTCGCGTGCGTGAAATTAGTCGAGAAAAACAAGAGTTGAACGTCACCTTCCTTCATGGACTCTTAGCATCCGGCACTACAACTACAACAGTCTGATTGTTGCACTCACGTGACTTTGCCATTCTTATATAAACTGTACTTTCCAAACCTTCTTAGACATCTACTTCATGTTAAGAAACACTTAGGAGACAGTGACCATCATATTTAAAAGAAACACTTCTGCTCAATGTTTATGGAAATCTATTTATATACTCTAACTTTGAAGGATGAACACATCCATCTTTTACTTCTCTATTACACACAGTAAGTAAACCAAGTATTGCATTTACATACAAAAATTAAATATCCAGATTTTACCAGAATCCTTAAAAATCATTCTAAAAAAGTGTGTGTGTATGTGTCTGCCTGTGAAGGACATAACTCAAAAACGAAAAGTGGGATAGATACCAAAGTTGGTATTTAAATGCAGCATCTTTCGACATACATATGTACGTACGCAAGACAAGCATGATGCTCGACATGAAAGAAGTACCTAGGTAAATAGCATGAACGTCTGCTGCAGGAATCAAACCCATGACCTGGAGTTGATAGTGCGTAACATTAGCCACTTCCGTGTTCATCGATACGACTCACGCTTCATGATTAAATAATACCCTGCGCTTCTTCACGTGTTTCCTTCTAAACGTCTACTTGAAACTGTTTACACTCACATCACTTTCTCTACTCGCTCTTGAATAGTTATTCTTCTATCTACTTCATGTTAACAGGGAAACAGATTTGCTCAAATTATCTAGGTACAAGGAGAATATAGCAATGCAGTAGAGTTTAAGTGATAGGTTAGATTTAACACGTAAACAACTTCGTATTTGAGAAAAACTATAAGTATTGGAAACTTGCACTAATTGTTAACGAAGACAAGACATTGAGAAGTGTATAGTAATCAAGGGGATAAGTGATACAGCTGAATAGACACTAATTAAACAAATCTGAATACCTACTAAGAAACTAAGATTAAAAATGAAACAGGTATTAAACTATTTAAGACTAGAATAGTAAATGATATACTGATTGAGCAGATAACTATAAGTGATACAACTGAGAATCACATGCAAATAACTGCTATATTGCTTGTAAAGGAAGCGTGTTTCGCACCTAACCTCACAACGAGAGGATTTTTATGAGATAACATTTTCTGAGACAATTGAAACACTGGCGGTCACTGGCATTAACATATATTCCATCAAGCACTGCTTCAGTGTATACCTGGCCATAATACACACCACTAGAGTCAATTTTGAGAAAATCAAACTTTTAGAAAAATATTCCATATTGTATGTAAAGGATATAATCGCTGAATTTTCGAATACTCTTTTTAGTTTCTCTACTACGTGTAGTAATAGTCCTGGATGACGTTTGAATAACTCGTAAACCGTAAGAGATAGACCAAATCTTACTGTACAAAAATTTAGCTGTTGCTAAAATACACAATTTATGTCCAAATGTTAGACGTGCAAATAACGGAATATACAAAGAAGGTTAAACATATTTTAAATGTCCATCAAAGCAAAGAAATTAATTACTTTGATACGCATGGGATATTTTGAATATTGAAAGTATATATACTTCAAAGTGCGGTCCGTTAACAAACTGAGGTGTTTGTGGTGAAGTTTGGAGGTGATCTGTACAAATGACGGTCACCTGCTGGAGCGGGCCTCGACTCCGATGAAGAGGATGATGTTAGGTAGACAGTCATATTCATCATATGCCCTTCCTCAACTCCCCCCCCCCCCCGGCCACCCGGCGCATTCTCACACAGCTGTTCTTTTGGCCCTTCTTCAACAATTTACAGAAATTATTTCGTTGAATATTCACAAGACTTTTACCAGTTGTAAGTGTGGAACCTGCCCGGTGTTCACGTGACTGCAGTGTTTTGTTTACCATGACCTGCCTCGGATTCACGACCTGTTGGGTATGTACAACACTAGGGTATCTTGACTCCCCCTGAATCCAAAAGGCATTTTTCGAAAAAGGTCCACGTGTGAGTGTGTCAGTTTGTGGACAACATAACTCAAAAAGGAAAAATTTCTATTTAATGTCTTTCAACGATGCGACACGAAGATTTTGAACAAAATAGCTCCACCCTAAACTACCCTTTAAATGGAAAATTTTTCAAAAATTTTGATTTTCTTGAAAATAGCGTTAACGATTGTGATTAAAATGTCATATGTTTGAGATATTTTGATGATAAATGAAATGTATATCTTGAATTTTCTGGCTATAGCCCCTGTAGTCGTATTTACTCTGGGTGACTTTTCTATAACTCCTAAACCGTAACAGATACACAAAATCTTAGTATACAAAAAATATAGATCTCGCTAAAATACACAATTTATGTCCAAGTGAATTTTCTTGTAGAGTGAACCATTTCGGAGATATTCCTTGTTATGTGTTTCAGTTTCGGTAAACTTAAAACTTTCGTGAAATGGAACATTGTTGTTCATTTTTTATATGTTACGTGTACAAAGACAACGGAATCTCAAAGCTTTAAAAGATTTGACTATCCCACAAAACGTACTGTATTCTAATATTCCCGTTGTATCTACAAGGAAATAAACAATAAGATAATTTGTACAAACGTTTATCCCAACTAACACGAAGAAGATATAGGAATAAGAATGGTTAGTACAAGAGTAG
This sequence comes from Tenodera sinensis, assembly GCA_030765045.1. Classification (NCBI taxonomy): domain Eukaryota; kingdom Metazoa; phylum Arthropoda; class Insecta; order Mantodea; family Mantidae; genus Tenodera; species Tenodera sinensis. Next base: position 178,566,511 of record CM060966.1, read on the forward strand.
AGAAAGTCACATCGGAATTTTCGAGGGATTCCCTGCAGCAAGTTGTGTTTATCTCGCATGTGATGAAGTGAGCATGGATGTGGTGTGGGAAACTAAACAAACAAAGGGATATTAATCTTGTTGCAAGTATGGAGAGGATCGCGGACAGCAGGTTGCCAACTCTAATGTAGCGTCAAAGTAAGATTTCGTGCGAAGTTCGTTGGCACCAAACCATTACGTACTCTAAATATACCTACCTAACCTCACTTCCCTCTTGCACGATTATATAAAAAATGAAATCAGCATTTATTTGTAATGTGCATCTCGTGCGCTCGCAGCGGATTGTGTTCAAAATAGAACGAATTTCGTGAAGTTGAAAAGTAACAGGGGTGACCAAAAGCCAAGATAGAGGACAGCTTTGCGTTCCTCTGAAACGGGTTCAGATCTCCTGTCCATCCATACTAAGATTAAAACTTTTACAATTGTTGCTTATCTCTTTCCTGTTTGTCTGGCATTTGTGTCCTGGTGTGTAATTTTGTCTACGATATGGTGTAAAACGTTGAGAAATAAATCTTCGACAATTCGTAGAAAATTGCGATAGTTTTTTTCGGGTCCTCTAACCTCAATTCGTTTTGTAGTAGACCCAACATAGCTCTCGGCCCGTGCCCTGTACTCTTCTTTGTGACAATGACAATGTCTTTTACTTGTAATATATCTTTTGTTCCTACTGAGCCAGACAGACAGACAGACACACAAACACACAGACTCGTGGAAATATATCACAAACATACTTAATATAGCAATCGCTAAATTAAGATGCACGTTCGCCATGTTTATTTCTCACGTCAACTGTCATTTGTATTGGACCAAAACGAGTCACAGAGACAGACACTGTTTCTTTTGTGAACAATTCCATTGTGTACAAAAAGTTGGACCGGGGGACACCTGCTTAATACAGTAGAATCCCGAAATAACGCTGTTGTTGGAGGACATGCTTTAGCCCCGCTGTATATAGAAATGTGAGGTTAGAATTGACAAAAATCGATCCCGTGGAAATTACATTGTAAAGTATGTAATATATGGTAAAGTACACCACTTTTAAATGCAATTACACACCAACATTTATTTATTGGTTCAGGAAGCCTCAAAAAACAGTTTTAGGTACAATACAGCACTTCTAGTTGTTGAGAAAGTGAAAGATGGTGATCGTGCCAGGATTGCGAAACAACTACAGCCTATTGGCAACAGATGGCGCGCTGCGTCACTAACGCCCTGTTGCATTTACCACTTGGTAGTGCAGAGTGCTGCAATACCGACATCAGCGCTAAATTTTTCCTTTCGAGTACTTGACTCTATAGGTTATGTATGTAACGTAGAGAAAGCTTTGTATTTTTATATTGCATTATATAGACATTTCAGCAAAGGAACGGCTCAAGAAATAGGTTTGGAAGTAAACGAGAGCACATAGTGATGAATGAATTCAGCGCATGCGCACGAAAACGCTATAAGCCTGACTGTAATACAGAAACAAAAACAAGTAGAAAAAGAAGAAAACTATTATTTGTTGCCGTTGTGTGTTGTATTAGAGCACACACTTAAATATTATTTTTATATGTATAGGTTCCAAAGGATTTTAGCTGATATTTACTATACTTATGAAAGGAAACATAACAAAATAATAACATTAATATTGCTTGGTATGGATGAAGCATATCCAAGACATGTTTTTACGTGTAAAATTTGAAAGTGCTTTCATACATTAAACACAAGCCACGCTTCATTGAACCTGTGCAAAGAGCTGATGAAAGGAATGCTGGACGTTTATAATAACAGGCTTGGCTGTATGTACACGGAACAGAAATAGCACAGGTTCGTACCCCGGTGAAAGTCTCGGCAACAGCGACCATAACCTCCTTCATATTGTGCCACCTCTCCAAACTAAACTTTATAACTATCTATAACCAACAAAAATTAAATATGTAACTCTGGTGCACTCATATGACTTTCTCTACTCATTCTTGTATTAACTATTGTGTTGCAACAAAATGACAAAGATCTGTCAGGTTACTTTTCTATCAGTTTATTATCTTCTAAAACTTCTTTCGGTTAATCGCAAATCACAACGTTTACCTCTGATAACCTTGACTCAGTCCTTTTAGTGACTTTCTCACTTCCTTTGCCTCTTAAACACTAATTACGTTGCAATCACTCACGAGGTTCGTTGAGTCTTCTTATGACGACACCACACACAGCTGTCCCGCACTCACTGACACACTGACGGACTCATGTCTGTAATTCATTGCCTCGTCTCCTTATATAGGGAGTATGACGTAACAGACATTTCTCGAACTTCTACAAACACGCCGACACTTCTCCAATACTTCGGAAAACCCTTTGTCTTGCCGCTTAATTGTTATCAGTCACGTGTCTATCCGCGTAAGTTGTGTGGGAAAGCTTGACATTGAGCTCCTTTGTTACGCGCCGTGCTAGAGGGATGGGGCAGCGCGGCCCCGACCGTCCTTTGTTGTGTTGCCACTGCCATGCGCCGGCGTTACAATATATTATACATCTTTTGCAGTGTTTTTAAAATATTACAACCCATGCAATTGTAATGTAATGTAACCATGTCTTCGTGCATGTTTATCATCTCACTACTTATTTTACTTGAGCCCTCCCCATCCTTCAGTCCAGCCAGTCACTGGGATTAAACTGACGACGTTCTGGCCAGTCAGTCCATTTTGTGTGGTCTTTAGCAATCATGTCTATTCGAAATTAGTTCCTCTAAGTTACCTGTGACAGGAATATATAAACCAGTCCAGGAATTAGAATCAAAGTGGCATATGTCACAAAATAATGTATGCAGTAGAGGGTTAACCAAGAAGAATTGTTATTTTAATGGTTGTTTTTTGTTTTATTGCAGGGAATCTTGGTACAGGAAGTGGATGAGGGACAACCATGCCTTACTTGCCGAGAAAACTGTCCTGGGTTCACACCCCACATGTGGCGGTAAGTACCTAACCTCTACTGTCAGTGTATGTATGTGTTGTGTGAAATATCGAGCAGAGTATGTATCCGGGGTGTTTCAGCGTTGGACCTTATCTACATTATAGCAAAATACGCGTAATTAAGAAATAAATGTAAAATAGTTCATAGGTTGAGAGGGGAAGCGATCCCAAGCACAAAGTTTCACATCGCACAATCTGTACATAAATTGAAATAAGATTTATGTGTGTAATTGAAATGATAATTCTATAGACAGCACGTTTACTAGAAAACTTGGCCGGAAGTGCTCGGCCCGTCTCCCGGTTATACATACGTGCACGTCAAGTCACATTACTATCACAAAACATGCCTCTACACTGGAGATGCCATTCATTATTTCAAACTAATAATTATCAAGTTATATTCATTTTTAATGTGAGAGATGGTGATATTCGGAATCAGTGTGGACGAACTTTTGAGTTAGTTTCTTTTTAATCATCTGTTCTGTGAGTTTCTACGTACAAAATTGCAGCGCATGGAGAAGATTTTCTTTGAGTATAATATAAAGTACTTTTACATAGTTGCGTTGAGCTTTTGTAACAGTGCGGAGGAACTTGTTTTGTATAACGTGAAGTCGATTTAAATTTCAATTTGATGTAGTTTAAGAGCGCTCAGCTACTTTGTCATCAATGCCTTTATAAAAAGGATCATGGCAAAAGTCAAAGATAAACTTGAATATAAAATAAATATACTAAAAGCAATAATATTGTCACCGCGCCCGCCGCATCTAATTGCCGACAACCGCAGTGTCACCCATCGCATTATTGTCGGCACTACCGCAAAGGAGCCGAAGGAAAGAGACAGAGAATGGCCGCATTGTTGGGGCGCTTGCCGAAAGAGAGAAAAGGATAGAAGCTTCTGGAATCTTCCTCTTTGTATTCCACCGAATAACTGAACTTTCCAGAATAGTGCCTGGGAGATATAAATAGCGGTAAAGTGCGACAGGAGTCAGTCAGACGTATGTGAGCGTTGAGTAGTCGTGCCGACGGAAAGAAGAGACATATGCGAAGCGTCGAGGAGTCACACCAGGGAGAAGGAACAGTTCTTTGTGTTACGAATTCGGAGCCGTGCTGTTGGAGAATCGGAAAAGACTTTCTTGTTGTTGCAACGAGTGTACAAAGTTACTGTTTACGGAAATAAAAGTGTTTATCTCGACTACATCTGTCTTCTTTACTACACCACAACTAAACCAAAAGTTACACTCGTGTCAGAAGTGGGATTCGTCGAATTGCTTCTAGTTTCGTTACATCGTCGTTAGAAGTTGCGACGTTAGAACCAAGATGGAGGGAGATTCGGAAACCAGGATGATGGCAATGATGAAAGAATTATTCGCCGAAATGAAGACAGAAATGTCCAAGATGAAGACGGCAACCAACAACCTCGCTGCCGAAATGAAGACGAGAAACGACAACCTCGCTGCCAAAATGAAGACGGCAAACGACAACCTCTTTGCCGAGCTGAAAGAAGAAATAAAGACGAGAAACAACCTCGCTGCCGAGCTGAAAGAGATGAAGACGGAGCTATCGGCGAAAATTGACGGCGAACTGATTGGCGTGACGGAAGACGTGGAAGAACTCGGCGAAAAGGTGGTAGACCTCTGCCAGCACGTGGACGTCGTGGAGGACGACGGGGAACGTCTTGGCGCCCTGGTAGTAAGAGTTGACGAGAGCGTCAAAGTACTGGATGCCAGGGGCAGACGGAATAGCGCGGAGCCGGGGAGGGAGCACCTAGTGGCCGAGGCGACAGTTGCGCCCGTTTCAGATGATGCGAGGGAAGACGTGAAACAACTCGGCGAACTGATTGGCGTGACGGAAGACGTGGAACAACTCGGCGAACTGATTGGCGTGACGGAAGACGTGGAACAACTCGGCGAACTGATTGGCATGACGGAAGACGTGGAACAACTCGGCGAACTGATTGGCGTGACGGAAGGCGTGGAAGAACTCGGCGAAAAGGTGGAAGACCTCTGCCAGCATGTGGACGTCCTGGAGGACGACGGGGAACGTCTTGGCGCCCTGGTAGTAAGAGTTGACGAGAGCGTCAAAGTACTGGATGCCAGGGGCAGACGGAATAGCACAGACCCGGGGAGGGAGCACCTAGTGGCCGAGGCGACAGTTGCGCCCGTTTCAGATAACGAAAGTGTACGTCTCGGGGAAGACAAAGGGGCAGTTCAGGGACGTCATCGAGGATCCTCTGGAGGAGTGTGTCGGGTACGTAACCAAACAGGATATGACGTGGAAGACGATCAGCAGGGAAGCGCACAAGCAAACGAGCAACACGCGAGAACCGACTTGGCGTGTGACATGGGGGGACCGTCAGAGCCATCCAATCACCTGACACATAGTGCCGTGAACGGAAGAATGGTGGACATCATCTTGGACGGCAGGATACAGGAGAGGCCGTGCCGAGCACGAGTGAACACGAGTGCAGCGGTGGACGCGACTCGCGCGGATGTGGTGGGGTTTGTTGCCGGACCCATCGGAAGCAAGGTGGCTGCGAAGGTGCGCCAGAGAGGTCGGCGGACATGGTACCTAGTGAGCCGTTTCCAAGTGCGCAGGATGGCCCGTCAACACACCAGGAAGAAGGGCAACTGGACGAGGGACCGTCAAGACCGGCGGTACTGTTGCAGAATTTCGAAGCAGGATGGCATACATCGTCCTACCCGGACCAAGGGACACTATCCAACAGCGATACCTAGGATCGTGCCTTCTGGAGAAGAGGTTCGATGGGTTAGTCCACCGGGGCGCAAGGGAGATGCCGCAGTGATAGTGCTGGTCGGGACGACCAGTTCTGAGGAGGGAGCAGTGTCACCGCGCCCGCCGCATCTAATTGCCGACAACCGCAGTGTCACCCATCGCATTATTGTCGGCACTACCGCAAAGGAGCCGAAGGAAAGAGACAGAGAATGGCCGCATTGTTGGGGCGCTTGCCGAAAGAGAGAAAAGGATAGAAGCTTCTGGAATCTTCCTCTTTGTATTCCACCGAATAACTGAACTTTCCAGAATAGTGCCTGGGAGATATAAATAGCGGTAAAGTGCGACAGGAGTCAGTCAGACGTATGTGAGCGTTGAGTAGTCGTGCCGACGGAAAGAAGAGACATATGCGAAGCGTCGAGGAGTCACACCAGGGAGAAGGAACAGTTCTTTGTGTTACGAATTCGGAGCCGTGCTGTTGGAGAATCGGAAAAGACTTTCTTGTTGTTGCAACGAGTGTACAAAGTTACTGTTTACGGAAATAAAAGTGTTTATCTCGACTACATCTGTCTTCTTTACTTCACACAACCAAACAAAAAAAGTCACAATATATACCTACAGGTTGTAAGATAGTATTTCGTCCATACGTTAACCGTGGATTCTACAAGATCAGTATAACAAACATGTGCAATAGAATTATTATCAATAAAGAACTGTCAAATATTTGGACACATCTAACCTCTTGAATAGATATAAATGGTTTATTACTTCACTAACTGTAACACAAACATCGTGTCAACAATGCTGTAATGTATTTTTATTTCAATTCGAATGAATTTAGTCACAAATGAATGTTAAAACGTCATGCAAAGTTTTATTTTTAAGAGAGATTAACATTAAATTGTGATTAAGCTCATTCGAATTGAAATAAAAAGGCACAATGCCTGTGCGAAAATTAGTGAAATTACAAAGCATTTATATCCATTCGTGAAGAATCTAGATGTGTGCAAATATTTGTTATTTATTGACAATAATTGTATTGTTCTTACAAACATAATGTAGAATACCTAGTTAACCTATGACCCAAACACTACGCTTCACCGTGCATATGATCCAAAAGAAATAAAATATCAATACTATGACACTATTAACGTTTTAATTGCTTTATTTCACAAACTCTACAACAGCTATACCCTCACAAAGCCAATTTAAAACAATTACACTCAAAACTGATTTTGCACATAACACTGGTCTACAAAAATTAACTTTTTATCTTTCACAAGAATTAAAATAACAGATTCTAAAAGTATTTTTCGTGCTGAATTCAAATATAATTACAGTTTGTCCGCATCGGGCAGGAGTTTTGTGTGATATTCATTTGAATTTTTATAATATTCTAAAAAATCCGTAACTAGCTATCTAACTCAAAATTATAACTACTGATTCTGACTTACCTAGAAAGTGGTAGATAGTGATTTTCGGGTATATTTTGCATCTGGAACGTCTCTCATTTTAGTCCAACAGTAGTCAGCCAGCATATTGGAACTCCACTTGCCTTGGTACCTCTTCTCTATCGTAGAAATTTGCTGATGAAAACGCTCACCGTGTTCATCGCTGACAGCTCCAAGGTTTTCGGGGAAGAAGTCCAAGTGAGAGTCCAAGAAGTGAATTTTTAAAGACATGTTGCATCCCATAGCTTTATAAGAATGCAGAAGATCAGCCACTATGTCACGATAGTTTTCTGCTTTATGGTTTCCAAGAAAATTGCAACATAAACTTTTGAAAGACTGCCAGGCTGCTCTCTCCAGTGGATTTAACAGTCCCTCGAAATGTTCATCAGCCATTAATGATCGGATTTGTGGTCCTATAAAAATTCCTTCTTTCAATTTAGCATCACTGACTTTGGGGAATTTCGATTTCAAGTACAAGAATCCATCAGAAAGTTTATCCATAGCTTTGACGAAATTTTTCATAACTCCTATCTTAATATGCAATGGAGGTAAAAATATTTTTTCAGGATTCACTAAAGGGACACATGCCACATTTTTCTGGCCAGGGAGAAGAGATTGACGTTTTGGCCTTGACTTTCTAACGTAGTGAGACTTCTTATCTCTGCTGTCCCACTCGCACAAAAAACAGCAAAATTTGGTGAACCCAAGTTGCAAACCAAGCAATAAAGCAATGACCTTTAAATCACCACAGATATTCCATTCATATTTTCCATATTGTATTTTCTCTAAAATTAGTTTCATATTTTGATATGTCTCTTTCATAGCGGCATGCGCTACTGCTATTGATGGAAGTTCATTGCCAATATGTAGCAGCACAGCCTTCAAACTTACTTTAGAGGAGTCTATGAACAATCGCCACTCATCTGGTCGGTGTTGATGCCCAAGAGTTTCCATAAGTGAACAAATATTACAAAACACAACACCATATTCTTCAGAGAAGTATTCTTTGAAAACACTATGGCGGCTACGATAACTACTTATTCTTACATCTTTTTGGAGTAAATTCCACCCTTTGAGTCTGGAAGTTAAAACTTCAGCTTGCAGTTTAGACAGATTTAAATCCCGAATCAGGTCATTAAGGTCTTGCTGATTGGGAAAGTATGGTTCTGATGAACAGCTACTGGCTTCATATGTAAGATCATTTTTATTTTCATCTGAATCATTTTGAGTTTCAGTTAGGTCAGAATCAGAGTTATCACTTAAGATTGTATCTACATATACTGATACGGGGAACTCTTCACTGTGTAAGACAGGTCTCAATGCAGATTGCAAATTCAGATACTTAACTGTATATTTTGTTTTAGATGTGATTCCTTTAATGTTTGTCAAACAAAAATAACAGTCAGTTGAATGATCCTTCGGTTCCCTCCAAATCATGGGAATTGCAAATGGCATATGATGTGTACCATTTTTCCACCCAGTCAGCAGTCTAACACACGAAACACAGCATGTATTTGGGGCCCAGCTCTTATCAAAATCACCAACTTGACAGCCAAGTAAAGATGATAACACTTCTTTACAAGTGGGGTCATATTTCGCCTCTGAGACTTGAAGGTCAGCTCACCACAAATATAGCAGAAATTATCTGCATGATTTACACACTTTCTTGGCATGATGAAAACATTAAGCACTGAAATACAACATGCACAACATACACAATACACTTCTAAACAGAAAGGAAGGAAATATTTCACTAGTGAACAATGTCACAGTCAGCTCAATACTGACACATCACAATGCCAGACAGGTCTGAGCATGTCTAAACATGAATGAACCTGCACAGTCTTGTTTTGTGGTGCTTCAGCGTGATATTACAAATAATTTCAATAAATACGGCTTGAGTAAAATAGCTACATATGAGGTAGGTAAAGGTTCCTATGACAGGTCAAAGAAAACGCTAAAATCATACTTTGAAAAGTAGCTTTCACAGAAAAACTATGCCTGATGGGAAAATTCTGACTACATATCTGAATTCAGGATGAAAAAATGCACTAGATTCACTATTCAGATTTCTTGTGAAAAAAATCTTGTCGACCAGTGTAACCTTTCCTTCGGAAAAAAAAACTGTTTCCTTAAGAACGTGACGTCACGTCACGGAGCTTCTAGTTTATGGGGAACTTTCTCCATAGAAGCTACACCAATGTTAAAGTATCTAAAAGGTCTCCACACTTGAAGCCTAAAGTTTTCCATAATTCTGATACAAACTGCGGCGTCTGAGACATTTGTATATCTGTATTGAGCACTCCAGTCCAAGCGCAGGTATCTTATGTAGTGGAAGGTTTAGTTTTATGATTCTGGAGGTACCTAGTGTAGAGATATACGAATTGAAAGTTAGTTTATGTCAAGGATTAGTCCTAGATGTTTAATCGGTGATTCTGGAGGCAGCCATGTTTGTCCTGGAGTAGTACAGTGGATATGGAATTAAGGAGAATATCTTAGTTTCGGCCGTCTGTATGTTTTGGTTGTAATATTTGGAGAAGATGTCATTAGGAAATAACTGTATCATCTCAACACGTTGTAGTAGATCAACTGTCTCCTAGAAGCTACCTCCCCTACTCTGCTGTACAGCTCCCTCCATTCCAGTAAGCTACACAGTGCAGTTGAAACTAGTAAACAGTATTGGACGGGCGTTCACAATGACTGTGTGTATGTGTGTGTTTGTGTGTGTGTGTGTGTGTGTATGTGTGTGTGTGTGTGTGTGTGTGTGTGTGTGTGTGTGTGTGTGTGTGTGTAATTATAATAGTGATAGTATTATACGTAGTAGAGAAAGATGAACCTGTTTTTATGGAAGTTGATAGAATGCACATTGCGTATGTGAATGTTTACTTGGAGTGTGATGGTAATAAGAGGGAGGGCTCTGTTCTTGTGACGGATACACAGGCATGGCATTAGTGACCTATATTTAACAAGATAATAGCTTTTCTGTGGGAGGGAGGTGATGTCGGAAGTGTACCCCCTGTCAGTCCATCAAGGCGACGAACCGCATTAGCGCCCTGTCCTTTACCGTGTCATGCGAGACAGATAGACAGACAGACAACTATATTAAGAGACGATCGATGTGTGTAAACTTGCTATAAGTTATTTGTGTCACACCAACATACTCACGTAATAATATTTTTTGTATAAATGTTCATGAAATAGATAGAAGAATACATAAGTGTTTTAACAATAGGTTTACTAGTGAGGAGAGAAAGCCTTGTGAGTGTAACACATCAGATTTTTATCCACATGTCCGTCAGTTAAATTAAGGCGCAGTTACACGGCCTTCTTTGTGACTATATTCACTTAGCTGTTATTGTGTTATACTTTTCAAAACAAGTGACAGACAGGGCAATTAGCCGACACCCGCCGAGATAAGCCGACGAGCTCCGTCCGTCCGTGCGTGCGTGCGTCTAATGGTCGCGGTTTCCCCTTGTCTGTCAATCATCTGTTACTTTGGTCTTACACAAAAATAACCATCTACAAGGTTCCTGAAATATTTACTTGCTCCACAAGTTACATGCACGTATTCCTTAAGCTAAAAGGAATTTTCTTCATCATTTTGTTATACTAATTATTGATATTCAATTATTAAATTCTCTGTATGAAACAGTGTATAAAATTACTATTGGATTCTCAAAACACAATGTACTTTTTTCACTAAAGATGAAGCTGATTTCAATTTTAAAAAGCTAATTTACATGTCTAATTTAATTATTCAAATTGACGGCACCTTTCTACGTAGGCATATGGAACCGCGTTTATCCCTAGTACATTCACTATTTTAAAAATATTTCAATTATGTCATTTTTATTTTAAAGCTTAAGTTTTATTTTAGGAAAATGACCAGCACTGGGCTTTTATCTGCATAAACATTATTAATTTATTTTCAAATTAGTAAAGGTATTTTTCTAGGTGATTTAATCATCATGGTAATTTCCCTAGATTATGTGTAGAACAATATACACAAAAGTTACATTTAAATCCCTTCAGTAGCGTTTCAATTGTCGAGTTTATGGTTTACAAAAATGTACCTTGTGGGAAATGTGACTTAAAACTTAGATATGAAATTGTATCTTGCCTTTTAAATCATCACTCTAAAGCTAACATATATTTAAATAATTCGCTTTGCAAAATATTTGCTACAGACAGCAACTTTCTTAAAAATTGATTTTTTAAACATTTTAATGTGTACCATTCCTCTTAAAGCTTATATTACTCTTCTATTGCCATGTAATAAAACCATTTCTACAAACGTTTATGTCGTTTAATGTGAAGCAAATAGAAGAATAAGTATTTTAAAGAATAGTTTGCACTAAAGTGAGTAGAGAAAGGTATGTGAGTGCACATATTAGGTTGTTTAGTTATGCTATTCACAAACGCACACCGTTGCTCTGTGATTAATTCTTCTTTCCATTGAAATATAAATATATAATGTTAAGGTGGAAGGCGTTACTATTTGGTTGGTGGAGTCAAATATGTGGAAGTTAATTCCTGTGTGATCTCACACAACAGAAATGGGATTATCTGTAAGCTGCTAGCGCTGTTTTAGCGGGTTTCTTAGCGCTGGGTTGGTGGAGCCAAATATGTGGAAGTTAATTCCTCTGTGATCTCACACAACAGAAATGGGATTATCTCTGAGCTGCTAGCGATGTTTTAGCGGGTTTCTTATCGCTGGGTTGGTGGAGTCAAATATGTGGAAGTTCATTCCTGTGTGATCTCATACAGCAGAAATGGGATTATCTCTGAGCTGCTAGCGATGTTTTAGCGGGTTTTTTAGCGCTGGGTTGGTGGAGTCATATGTGGAAGTTAATTCCTGTGTGATCTCACACAACAGAAATGGGATTATCTCTGAGGTACTAGCGATGTTTTAGCGGGTTTCTTAGCACTGGGTTGGTGGAGTCAAATATGTGGAAGTTAATTCCTGTGTGATCTCGCACAACAGAAATGGGATTATCTCTAAGCTGCTAGCGATGTTTTAGCGGGTTTCTTAGCGCTGGGTTGGTGGAGTCAAATATGTGGAAGTTAATTCCTCTGTGATCTCACACAACAGAAATGGGATTATCTCTGAGCTGTTAGCGATGTTTTAGCGGGTTTCTTAGCGCTGGGTTGGTGGAGTCAAATATGTGGAAGTTAATTCCTCTGTGATCTCACACAACAGAAATGGGATTATCTCTGAGCTGCTAGCGATGTTTTAGCGGGTTTCTTATCGCTGGGTTTGTGGAGTCAAACATGTGGAAGTTAATTCCTCTGTGATCTCACACAACAGAAATGGGAATATCTCTGAGCTACTAGCGATGTTTTAGCGAGTTTCTTATCGCTGGGTTTGTGGAGTCAAATATGTGGAAGTTAATTCCTGTGTGATCTCACACAACAGAAATGGGATTATCTCTGAGCTGCTAGCGATGTTTTAACGGGTTTCTTAGCGCTGGGTTGGTGGAGCCAAATATGTGGAAGTTAATTCCTGTGTGATCTCACACAACAGAAATGGGATTATCTCTGAGCTGCTAGCGATGTTTTAGCGGGTTTCTTAGCGCTGGGTTGGTGGAGCCAAATATGTGGAAGTTAATTCCTGTGTGATCTCACACAACAGAAATGGGAATATCTCTGAGCTACTAGCGATGTTTTAGCGAGTTTCTTATCGCTGGGTTTGTGGAGTCAAATATGTGGAAGTTAATTCCTGTGTGATCTCACACAACAGAAATGGGAATATCTCTGAGCTACTAGCGATGTTTTAGCGAGTTTCTTATCGCTGGGTTTGTGGAGTCAAATATGTGGAAGTTAATTCCTCTGTGATCTCACACCACAGAAATGGGATTATCTCTGAGCTGCTAGCGATGTTTTAACGGGTTTCTTAGCGCTGGGTTTGTGTTGGTAGCGGTGTCAAACAGGAAGTACGCAGTAAAATAATAGCGCTTATGTACTTTTATATTTAACAATGCAGGCGTTTCTCAGGAAACATGTGGATACAGAAGAGTCAACAGTAACTAATTATTCAAATAATAAGACGATATGTACTACGTTTCTCTTGAGATGGATCAATTTTAATAAAAGTTCTGCGTAGTAAAATTAACAATGCTTTCCATCAAATATGTACATATAACAAGATGGCGTGTTCCTGACGTATCCTTTTATACATTTACTCAGTAACTAATATTTTGTTGCAAAGGTAAGTGCTTGTAAAATATACTAAGTTATTTATTCTTTCGTCCTCTTTCTGCTAAGAAATGTTAACGTTTACATCCCTAGAGGTGAAAACCAAAATGCGAGTGTGTTGTTTGAAAAAGTGAATGAGGTAAATTAGTATTGCTGAGGGACAAATGATGTTTGGTCCTTGTTTTTGAATTGGATTATCGAAAGGGGTTGCCCTTCGTGAATTTGAGAACAATTAACTTGAAAGTGATGTATGGAAAGGATTATTTAGGTTATGTATCCAGTTCATTAGGATGTTACATCCGTGGTGTTGCAGATATCGGATTGTTACTCTCACGTGACAAATGGGTAATAGAGGAATTAAGTGGTCCCTGCACTTCACTTCTTGCAAGCTCTAGTCTGTTTATAAACAGTGGTAAATTTCCTGTGGGAGCTGTAGATGCTACTATTTAATTTCTCTATTACGCTCTTGGACACTCTCTTGGAATATGGTAGTAATACGTACATATGTATGTATGTGTGTGTGTGTGTCTGCGTGTGCGCATGCGCGTGTGCGTGTGTGTATATATACATGTATATGTTTCTCAGGTGAGAACTGAGATGCACCAACGGCACATGGACTGAAATCACAGAGCACACTGGCTATCTACCCAGGAAGAAAGCAATTGACACAGAATAGTTAATATCGTCCTGTGGTGACACATTCATATGACTGGCAAGTGATGTTCAATTGTCTCATTTATACCACTTGTAAGAGAATCGCTTGTCTCTGGTTGGTTTGTTCACTGTTAGACTCGCTCTTCGTCTGTTACGGCTTTGTGGCAGCAGGTGACTTTAAAAAAAAGTTATATATATGCAGGGCGTCCATATTGAATTTTTATTAGTCAGGGAAGATGTTTGATATATTACGTAATGCTTCTTATGGGGCCCAAGGAGATATGTTTACAGAAGATGCAGTATTGTGGGACCTATAAGTACAACCTCAAATTGCATCACATGAGATGGAAACTTGAGTGGTTGAAAATAAGAGTTTACTTGCTGTTGTAGAACAGTTCCAAGAATAATGTTATTCCGATGTAGCCATAGCTATAAATGTCAGGAAGGGAACGTTAAATTTACTGCCGTTTTATGTGGGAAGGTGAATGTGACAAACAGTTATTTTCAGTAACGGTTATAATTCACGGTTTCATGTAGCGGTTACATTTCAGTATGAACAACGTCGAAACAGATTTATAAGGACAACACTGTTGCCAAGTTTCCTAAAAGAAATGAAGTTCGTTTGTCAATTCACTACGTTTCCATGCTGAATTCAATCCGGAAGGAAATCTATTTGGATACGCAAGGCTCAAGCATAAATATTTGAAACTTTTATGTTGGTCACTTGGACCAACCATTTTCGAGCTATTGTCTATTCATTTTTTTCTCGTAGTCACACATAGTCAGACATATTTATCTAGGACTAGATAGAAGAGCAAGGTTTCGTAAAGAAGTGAGTAGAGAAAGTCATGTGACTTAGGTTTGTTTTTAGAATGGAAACAAACACCTTCTGTGCAGGCAAATGTGATTGTGTCGTAATGAAATTGAAATCTACCGGAAGATATATAATTGTAAATTGGACGTAAACAGTTTGAGAATTAATACACGACATTTATCAGAGCAAGGGAAGACTTCTTTGTGTCTAATTGTCCCTTGCTAATGACTTGGCAGCGTAATTAGGTACCTATATAACTCAGCAGTATTTTTGTCTGAGTCCGCAAGTAGACCAGGGCTGAGGAACACAAATATGTACGTACCTACAGGACAATGGAATAATTGTGGCTATCAGGGAAGTATGGTATGAATTGTTTGTAGAAGAATGAGTAGAGAAAGAGATGTAAATGTGCTTCCGAAGAGTGAGTAGAGAAAAGAGTGCGAAGTAATACGTAGCATTTCTTTTTTAAACATATGGAAAATTGTATGAGTTATTTGTAGAACAAAGAGTAAAAACGGTTTTTTTTCAGGAAAGACACCTACATACATAAACTTAAAAAAACTAAACCTTATCTCAACATAAAATTTGATCGAAATCGTTAGAGTCGTTTTCAAGATACGCGAAATATAGATATATGTACAAAAATTGCTTGTTTTAAGATATTAGATTTTGAATCCTTTGATAATAGATAGCCGCCCTCATGCTGCTTGCCTCTAGTTCATAAGGTCGCGAGTTTGAAACCCGGCGGTGGGAAGTAAAGTCGGTGGTGCCGTGACCTAGAAAGAACCTGAAGTCATCTTTCACTTCCAGTACGGATTGTGACGCCATGAGAACGTTTGGAGTTTGGGGTGGATATTTTCGTGTCGCATCCTTGGAAATCAAATTTAAATATCGATTTTGTTATTTAACCCACATTAGGTTTTCGACTTACGCACACAGACACGGGAACTTTTCTCTACAAATGTTCTTTTTATTCAGGTTATCTCAGGACATATACTTGTGGTAAAATCTGAGTATTGAATTGGGTGGAACACGATCCTTCCCCTAGGTAGGCAGGTGAGTGAGTGAGTTGTATATTTATAGGTTAACGTGACTGTGAGATTAAACGGCGTTAGTTCTTTGCATCTTCAAGTCAACAACAAGTAATTAACCCTCGTTTACTAATTAAACGGAAGTTTTCTGACGGAGCGCATTCAATTAGCAAAGTAAACTTGAGGGACCCAACATCACGTGAAGTGTTTTGTGTGCTGGCGGTGAAGAAGGTTGAATTTCACATGTGTTTCGTCTGACAGTTCTCAGTGCTGCCTTCTGGGTGAATATATTACAAACAAGTTGATAACTATTTAAGTGCACTATGAATTTGATATATATTTTAGTTTCAGAGTTATTATTCACGCACTGCAGTTCTAAAAGCAACCGTTTTTTAAAATTCTTAGTAAACGCACAAATCCCTCGTATAATTTTGTTTTGCAAGCCTTGGTTCAAAAGGAAATAGCTTTAGGTTATGTCATTTTAAATTTCCAAGTGTTTATACAGCTTGAAAACTTAACAATACATAAACCAACCGTTGGAGACAAAAACTACATTGTATGGAACATTTTCAAAAGTAGAATGTGCTAGAAAGCAATTCCCAAAATCACCAAATTTAAAAATGAAAAAACATTTTATTGTGGATTTTTAACCTACATTAATAAATATGGGTATTTGTGCTTTAACAGTTTTAAACACATTTTGAATTTATGAACCATAAGAATTTTTGAAGTATAGAATACAAATGCCAATTTTTGTGAGATTTATTCCAGTGTAGGGTTAAGTTTGTTAATATTATTAAGAGAGGAAAACTCAGTGTGCGCGCATGCGTGCGTGTGTCCTAACTTAATTTCATAAATTACTAAAAGATTATAAAGGATTTACAAATACAGACATCTTGCAGTTGTAAAAGTATATCTTATAAAGGTCGAACTTTTAATTGAGAATGCCATAGGCTTGAAAATAATAGTTCTTACTGCACGGAATATAAAAAACAAACCTTGTTAGATTTCGTTACAAGCAATGTCCATAAAAGGCCGTGACGTAACAGTGGAACAAACAGAAGATGGAGTTTAAAAAGTGACGATCTATCCTGTGTTATATTTGTTCCTATAATGGCTATTTATGAATTTATAATTCTCTAGTTCTTTGTACTGACGTTTAAGGATGTCATAACCTTCTAATAACTCTGATTTAAGAAACCTTTACTTTATTTTATTGGTATTTATATTATAATCTAGTTTATTGACAGAAAATGATACTAGGTTACTTAATTTTTGGATTCCAAAGACTTTGTATGTATCCTCTAACTCACATAATCCTAATTGATAAAATAAGGAATCTTCAAGTAATTTAGTGTTTAATGCATTTATATAAAACTTAAATTATTACTACATATTTTAAAACCTTTTATGTTGGTATAACATAAAAATCCTAGCCTCACAATAAAACAGGTTAAACCTGTAACATATTAAATGCCAATCAACTTACGATGTTTTAAACACACAAGCAGACTGAGAAATTCAACAGAAGTAAGGAAAACCAACTTATATCTTGTAACTGTATAAAAAGAGGGAACCATTAACATTAGAAGTTGCAAATACATGGACTTGAACTGCATAGAATAGTGGTTCGTACAAATAGTGTGTAGAAGAGTGAAATGTGAAAATGGTGTGAATGTTGTTGTTAGCTAATGCTGGATTTCTGACAATGAAGTCATTAATCCTCTTGCTCTCCAATATTTTTCACAGATATTTAGCAGTAAATGCAACCGCTTTTTAGAGAGCACCATATTTTTATGTTTTGGCGGTCACATCGCTCTCTCACAACCCCCAGAATGTCTGGAGGATGGTGTGAATGTAATGTGGTTGATTATGAACTAGAAATACACGCAAGTGTCACCAGGAAGTTAGGGACCAGGAAAATCAAGAAACCAACGACAATATGTTCGTTTAAGGAATCAATAGCCATAAAAGTTTGTTGCAAGTTTTGATGAAAGGGCATAGGTCACACACCATAAACACGGGGACCTTAAGTGTTGGAAATGGGGTTAATTATTGCTAGGGCTGGTTTCAGTAATGGATTGTCCTTTTACGAGCTTTGCCGTCGTAAACCACGCAGGCTTTTAATGAAAATACTTTCTCTCCAGTATTGTTTCCAGCTCTGGTCTTACAATCACATTCATTTCTCTACCCAGTATCGTTTTCTACCTCGAAGGTAGCTAGTGTTCCTCTTTGATATTCCGAAAATCGAGTGTTATTCAGCAATATGTATGTTTTGTCTTCTGATGTGTTGCACTCACATGACTTTCTCTACTCTTGTATTGACTATTCATACAAACTCTTATTCCTATATCTTCTTCATGTTAATGCACATAACCTGTAAAAGTTATCTTACTGACTGTTTTACACATAGAGACGTCATAACCTGGTTATTCTTCTGTTTTATCACTAGACCATTCTATTGTCACATCAGTATCGCCAACTGTATCCCATAATTCGCTGAAAATTTATTGCACATAACAGTCAAAATATCACTCCATTTGTGTTTTTAACAATTGTTCTTTTAATAGTTAATATCTTTTTCCAGAAGAAAGGTAATTTGTTAATATTAAGAATAAAGTGAGATTTATTTAAGATTATAAAGTTGTTTTCTGTTATACCAACAACAGAACGTCGAAATACACGTAATTCTTGGGTTTCGTGTTCCTCAGTTGGCATTGCTGAGCATGTCGAACTGTACTAATCGAAATAAATGTATTTTAGGTTATGTTTGATATAATTTAGCATGTTTTGATCAGATATAGTATTATATTTATGAAATAGTCCAGATGAATATAATTCGAAGGTCTGGTGTTTTCAATGTGAGAGAGAACGCTACCTCCCCGCCATGAAGGTGGGTTCAGTCATTGATGAATAGTACCTAGAGGTATATGTACATGAAAGGAAGTGTGCGAGTTTTCTTGTGGCCCTATTTGGATGGGCCAGCAGCCCACTCGATGATGTCGATGTTTGCGGGGGCTTTGTGTTTGGCGAGTTGGGCAGAGGGGCTTGCCAACTTGTACATTGCATGTGATCCCCGAACACGTGTGCTATTGTCTATGTACCTCGGCTCTGGGCTCACCGTGTTATATCTACATGACTTTCTCTGCTCAGTTCTTCTGTCTACTTCACCGATAGACAAGTAGGCTTTGAGTGATACTCAAATGTTTTAGGAGCCTACCTCTATGTGATGACTTTAAATTTCCATTCTTTAACAATGCAACTAGATTCTCTAGCCTGGTCATAATATAAAAATTCAAAGGAGGTGATACATTTTTCTCGAATGAAGGCGAAATTTTAATTTTAAAAGGTTTGCTTAGGTACCATCCTTGAGCTAGTTAAAAATTTACAAAAAAAATTTAAAGAACATGGTATAAGTTTGGTTCCACAAAATAAATATAGTATAAAAATTGCTGAATCTTTCGAAATTATTTGGATTGTGACAGCGTTTATATTGGTAAAACCAAACATCATTTGGAAATTAGGAACATTTTAGAAATATTAAATATAAACAGATTGATGAATCAGCGCTGTGTGGCAGATCATTTTTAGTCATTTAACCATGAAATAAATTCAGAGGTGAAATATGAATATGGATCCATAGGTTTATTGAAATATCGCCGTCTGATTCTATTCATAAGTTTGTTTCGTTTTCATAGGTTGGTAACACATAGAAATTTATGCGATGTTACGATGGTGACCAGTGTAAATAAGATTCACACTGAAGATACAGAATATGAAACTGCAGTCCGCTGTGGTATTCAAGAGGTTTCCGCTGCAACACTTATATACAGAGTAAACGAAATATAGCAAACTTACATTGTAAGGTCGAGTATGGTGGAAAGCCAAGGTTAACAGCCTATCTGGACCACTTTATAAGGTTGTGTCGATCACACGGCTAAGGTCAACACTTCATTACACCTCGAAAGGTCATTGACTACCTCCTACTTTTTTAATTTCTCAGTAAATAGACAAATCTGATGTAACACGGTACCTTAATAAGTATCCACTTCCGTATGTTAGTGTTTTTTCCCTTCGTCTAGCAGTTTTACCACAAACCAGTCGCATAGTTTACTACCTGACATTATAAATTACTGTTCTTTTAATAATTAATGTATTTTTCAAGAAGAAAAGTTATTTATTAATGTTAAAAATGAAGTTAAATTTATTTGAGGTTATAAACTGCCTTTCTGTTATAACAAGAGAAGATAGAAATACAAGTTGGCATTACGGAACTACGTTGATCGAAATGAATATATTTTAGGTTATTTTTTATATAATTTAACATCTTTTAGACAGCTACAGTATTTAAATTCATATTTCATTAATGAAATAATGCATATAAATATAGTTCGATGGTTCGAGTCTCCGGCCGCTCGAGAATTTATAGGTTAGGTCACAGGTCTTATCATATTGCTTGTAATTAATATGCAAGAATACTTTGTAGATAGTGGATAGAGAAGGCCCTATGAATTAGCGGTGAAGGAGTATTAAAACAGCGGCTCATTGTGTGATTTCTGATGTGGTGTTTCTATAAACATTGCTGGAATTCCTTGGATATACGTAGGTCAATATTTATCTTGGAATCTTATTGAGGGTCATTGACCTCAAGCAGCCTTGCTCTTCTGCTGTTAAAAGGTTTACTGACTTGTATACATATGTTGCACTCACGCGACTTTCTCTACTCACTCTACCACAGTTATTCTTTTGTCTAACTTCATGATAAAGGAGATAAACTTCAGTAGCACTTTTGATGTACGTAGATATAAGAAGGAATACAACGCGTAGTCAGATATGCAAAAAGCGGGTCCCTCCAGTGACGATTTTCAAATTCCAAGCTCCCTATATTACCACGAAAAAAATAACGACTTATCGTTTGAAAATAAACTAGATATTTCAAAATTCAATTCAACAACAAAGAATATCTCGGAAATGGCTGAGAGGCAGAATAAAGTTATTTGACATAAGTTGTGTACTTTAACCAATATGGTTTTTAATTCTGATGTTTTGCAATATGAGAAATAAATATAGAATACACTTTGAATTTATGGACCGCAAGTAACCTCATGGAACGTACTAAATTTGAGTGTATAATTTTTTGTGAAACATTTTTCGCTAGTTTCAGTTTCTTCATGTTTTGGCAGTAGTGTACATTGCTACGGAATTAAATCAAGAGAATTTGAGGTTCTTTATCACGTGATAAAATTGGTTCATGCGCTCATTCTGTCAACAGGGAATTTTATGAACGCCTTCAGATATATCAAATCTTCTCCTTCTTGAGTTGCATAATATTTCCAACCGCATGCCAAAATATTCGTATGCGAGATATTGCTTAAGATGCTCATCTGTTTGTTGCTGGTGTCTCTGTCACCAGATATCGCCAGAAATCACGTTTTGAACCAAACAACATAAACGATGTCCAACATTTGCGAAAGAGGGGAGGTTGGGTTTACCTTCTTACATTATACAACACGCCTTCTTCCCCGGCCATAAGACGACTTGACCTTTCCATCACGATAGCTACTCAATTCTCACCGTGAGGCTGAGTGCACCCCGTTCTAGACCTCCTAGTGGGAGAGATCTCCACTCCGAACCCTAATAACGTAGTTGTCGACGGGCCCTTAAACACCAGCACCACTGCCCACGCCGGTACCGGGGATCAGCCCCCTGCGTCAATGACTATGGAATTTAAATTCTCTCTGTGTGGCCAACTGAGCGGAAATGAACAATGACTTCCCATTTGAAGAAAAAGGTATTTGAAAATTCAAATCAATAATAAAGAATATCTCGAAAATATTATTTTTTAAACACGTGATTATTATACGATAAAAAATAAAACAACAATTGGCGTTTTGTAACGGTATCTCTGTCTATTTCTCCCCTCCTATATGTTTACAACAGGATCGTTTTAGTTTAAGACAGAGTATATTTATGTATAAATAAGTAAATAAATTTATATATTTTGTATACAAAGAGCACAAAACGTGACGTATTAGTGATAAAGTTGTGATGCGTTACAGTCACATGACTTTCTGTACTATTTTTACAAAGTCTTGTTCTTTTATCTAATTCATTTTAATAGAGATTAATATTTGCAGAAATCGTTTTTGTACGCACATTTAGAGAGTGACAAGCCAGTTATTAGACAGTCGACTTTGAGTGTAGATATGGCACTGCAGATCCAGCCCCATGTTGGGCGCCAGTTATGAAGTAGTCGGTGGACTAGTCAGCTTGGCTCTCATCTCATGGGCGTGTAGATGCAGAGAAAACGTAATGATCTGTTTTTAAATATCACTTCATATTCCGATGAATGTTTAATTTTATTTTTAATTAAATGTAACACAATACTTATGTTATTGATTTTCACTAACTCCTGAATACAGATTCTCAAACTCGACATTCTCTTCAAATTGTTCCTTTTCTTCACTTGTGTAACTTATCACATTTACACTAAATAAGCAATAAGCAATAAGATAATTTGTACAAATGTTTATTTCAACTAACACGAAGAAGATATAGGAATAAGAGTTTGTAAGAGTGGCTAGTACAAGAGTAGAGAAAGTCATGTGAGTGCAACACATCAGATTTTTCTCCCCAGACATTTCCTTAACCCACAGATACTGTACTCGGGTTACACTGTCCTGTGAAGATGGATGTGTGTTTACTTTTGGTATCCAGAACTTCCGCCTTGCGAACAAGTGTTCTATCTAGGCATTATGTTCTATATCTATACGAGTCTTTGAAATCTTCACCCCCTCGAAATAACTGGAAAAAGGAACATTTAACATTTCATGTTAACATAAACATTTGTACAAATTATCTTATTGCTTATTGCTTATTTCCTTGTAGGTACAAGGGGAATATTAGAATACAGTAGGCTTTGTGCGATAGTCAAATCTTTTAAAGCTTTGACATCACGTTCTCTTTGCACACTTAACATATAAAAAATGAACAACGATGTCGCATTTCACGAAAGTTTTAAGTTTTCCGAAACTGTCACAAACAACAAGGAATATCTCCGAAATGGTTCACTCTACAAAAAACTTGTAATGTAAATGTAAATGTAAAATGTAAACCCCGCGCGACAGCCCACGAAGGGCCAAGGCCTACCGCCCAGCCGCTGCGTCCCCCACCTCTGCCCACTACAGGCGTCATTGGTGAGGTGCAGTACTGGAGGGTGGGACGTGGTCAGCGCCCCGAGCCCTCCCGGCCAGTTATGCGGTCTTCTCGACCTGGGGCCGCTACTTCTCCATCAAGTAGCTCCTCAATTGGTCCCCCCGGGACCTAACGAGGCTGAGTGCACCCCGTGCCAGACCTCCCAGAGGGGATAAAATCCCCATGCTGGTACCGGGGATCGAACCCGGGTCCTCCGCGCCACAGGCAAGCGCGCTGCCAGCTGCGCTACGGAGGCGGCCCTACAAAAAACTTATCCAGACATAAATTGTGTGTTTTAGCAAGATCTACATTTTTTGTATAGTATGATTTGGTCTATCTCTTACGGTTTACGAGTTATTCAAAAGTCATTCAGAGTAAACAGGACTAAACAGGCTATACTCAGAAAATTCAAAATATACATTTCATTTGTCATAAAAATATCTCAAACATATGGCATTTTAATCAAAATCGTTAAGTCATTTTCAAGAAAATCAAAATTTTCAAAAAATGTTTCATGTAAAGGGTAGTTTAGGGTGGGGCTATTTTCTTCAAAATCTTTGTGTTGCATCCTTGAAAGACATTAAACTTAAATACAAACTTTGTTTTTTAACCTACTTTTCGTTTTTGAGTCTGTCCACAGACTAACAGACACACAGACACACACACGCGGACCTTTTTCTAAAAATGCTTTTTTTTTTTTTTTTTTTTTTTTTTGTATTTAGGGGGGTCTCAAAACATATATTTCTGATAAAATTTCCACATCGAATTTTTGGATGAAATGCAACACTTGCCGTACTAGAGGATGTTTATATGTAGGTATGTAACGCACAATTTCCAAAACGAATCACCACGAAATTCGGAGAATTTCTTCGAGAAGTCCATTGCAGTGTAAACTATTGTAGTCATATTTTTCTCTACCCACTTTTCTTTTACGTAACACATTCGCATATTCTTCTCTACTCGCTCTTCAACATACGACTCACAGTTTTCTATGACTGAAATAGAAATGCATGTACACGGTGTTCACCTCCTCATTGTTGCATAACGCATTCACTTGTTCTTCTCTATAGTTCAACATCAGCTACTCGTATGTAGGTATGATGTTGGGGGCCTGTCATTGGTTGACTGAGGTTTCTGTGCAAACGATTAAATTCTCATGATTTTCTCTACTCGCTTTTCTTTTGTAGGTTATACATCGAGAAGAAAAGCATTTCACTTTGAATTTTTAGGTTTTTGGATATATTTTAATACTTTTTTGAGTTATTGCTTTTTAAAAGTACACAACACTTTATAATAAAGGCACGTAAATGTATTTAGTGTTGTAGATGTGCGTGTGCTACCTGAAGTGAGCGGTAGAGAAGGAAACAGCTGAGTGCGCTAGGTAAATCTAAATCTGACCAAGAAAACAGGTGGAGTGTCAAGAGGTTTGTGCGTGTGTCAGGCAGCAGGCCTGTGTAGTCGTCTGGCGGAGTCTGCCTGGTGTGTATGTGAGTGTGTTGTTCCTTCGCTCGCCCGCACTTCTCAAAAACCCACCACTCTCTTATAGGTTATGTTCGGCTGTCTGTGTTTCTCAGCGTACTTCACATTTCCACGTGATATTTTGTAACAAAGTGCTTCAAGTTTACAAATCTAATGGTGTTTCCCTTGTTTGATTCATTTTAATACGTTTTCCCCGAAAATATAACCACAGTTATTATATAAGTGTGATTTATTAAATATATATTCACTTTTTCCTACTTTTATGAAGAAGATGTGAATTTTTCAACGTGATATAAGGTTAAGCATATTTAGTTTAGCACTCCATGACCTTCTCAATAGTGTGACGACATTCCTGGAATTAATTTAAGGAGCCCTTGCCCGTAAGTAAACCATCACATGGCGATACTACACTCAAAATGTGATTTTCTAAAGATATCAGCCAAGTTTGTTTTAATATTGTCTTGCATAAACATTTGATGACTTTTAATTTGCGAGTTATTACATTTTAAAGCTGAATTTTAATATGTTTTGTAATTCAACTGATTATAACGCAAAAATCTGTCGTGAGAAAAATAATTTTAAATTATGTTATTTTAAATTTCTAAGTTTTTTAAAGTTTTATTTAGCTTTAAAAATTAATAACTCAAAAGCCCTTTGAGAGAAAAACAAAATGTACTGAAAAAATATAATTTCCAAAAAATTCAAATGTGTGTATTTTAATCTGGTTATATAAATATAACTATATATAATACAAAAATTCAAAATACATTTTGAAGTAATGGAATATAAATTTCAGTGTAATTCCCCTTAAACATTTCACTTGCATTATACAGTAGTATTATTAGTGTTAGTTAAACATTTAAGGTTATGTTCGACTGCTGGGTAATTTTGCTTTCTGTTTCTCTGTAAAAATAATATTTTAATATTTTTGAAGTGGTTTTCGAAGCATGATATCAAACTTCAGTTAGAATTTCAGTTCTTTCCAAGAAAAATGCTTCAAGTTAAAAATCTAACGAAAGCATGTTGGTTTTTAGTACATTTCGGCCAAAAACATAACTAGATTTATTGGACAAGTGAAGTTTCATAGTTATGCGCAATTTTTCTTGGTTTTATGAAGGATGCGAAATATGAGAGAAGTATTGAGAGCTCCTAAATATGTGTCTATAAATGTAATAACTCAAAAACGAATACCTGACATGTTGATATTTCTCGTACCACATGTTTAAGGTATTTTTATAACATATGAAATGTATATTTCGGAATGTACTCTCAAGTTGTCTTCATTTTGGATAACTTTCCTGTTAATAGTAAACTGTAAGAGATAGATACAACATTACTACACAAAAATGTAGATCTCGTCCAAACACATACCTTATTTTAAATATATATTTTTCGTAGAAATAACCATTTCGGAGATATTCCTTCTTATTTGTTTGAATTTTGTGTTTATAACAATAGTTAGTTGAAGAGCGAGTAGAGAAAGTCATATGAGTGGACTACGTACCATTTTTCGTGGTTAAATAGCGTGCGTTCTAAATAAAACTAGTTTTTCTTGACTATTTGCCACTTCATTTACTCGTCGTCACTTAGCAAACGAATTCCTCGCAAGTGATTCGTCAAAAGTGTAAAAACAGGGAGGACCATGTGCTGAAGGAAACGCACGCATGGGAACACGGCTCTTGGCAACGTCACGGCCTGACGACTCATTGGACAAGTACAACCTAAGTCTAAATGTTGTAGTGATAAATCATCAAACCACGGACAACGTCGGGTATCTCAGTAACAAAGAAACACAAGACTATTGGACAAGTACAACCTAAGTCTAAATGTTGTAGTGATAAATCATCAAACCACGGACAACGTCGGGTATTTCAGTTAGTAACAAAGAAACACAAGACTATTGGACAAGTACAACCTAAGTCTAAATGTTGTAGTGATAAATCATCAAACCACGGACAACGTCGGGTATTTCAGTTAGTAACAAAGAAACACAAGACTATTGGACAAGTACAACCTAAGTCTAAATGTTGTAGTGATAAATCATCAAACCACGGACAACGTCGGGTATTTCAGTTAGTAACAAAGAAACACAAGACTATTGGACAAGTACAAGCGAAGTCTAAATGTTGTAGTGATAAATCATCAAACCACGGACAACGTCGGGTATTTCAGTTAGTAACAAAGAAACACAAGACTATTGGACAAGTACAACCTAAGTCTAAATGTTGTAGTGATAAATCATCAAACCACGGACAACGTCGGGTATTTCAGTTAGTAACAAAGAAACACAAGACTATTGGACAAGTACAAGCGAAGTCTAAATGTTGTAGTGATAAATCATCAAACCACGGACAACGTCGGGTATTTCAGTTAGTAACAAAGAAACACAAGACTATTGGACAAGTACAACCTAAGTCTAAATGTTGTGGTGATAAATCATCAAACCACGGACAACGTCGGGTATTTCGTTAGTAACAAAGAAACACAAGACTATTGGACAAGTACAACCTAAGTCTAAATGTTGTAGTGATAAATCATCAAACCACAGACAACGTCGGGTATTTCAGTTAGTAACAAAGAAACACAAGACTATTGGACAAGTACAACCTAAGTCTAAATGTTGTAGTGATAAATCATCAAACCACGGACAACGTCGGGTATTTCAGTTAGTAACAAAGAAACACAAGACTATTGGACAAGTACAACCTAAGTCTAAATGTTGTAGGGATAAATCATCAAACCACGGACAACGTCGGGTATTTCAGTTAGTAACAAAGAAACACAAGACTATTGGACAAGTACAAGCGAAGTCTAAATGTTGTAGTGATAAATCATCAAACCACGGACAACGTCGGGTATTTCAGTTAGTAACAAAGAAACACAAGACTATTGGACAAGTACAACCTAAGTCTAAATGGTGTAGTGATAAATCATCAAACCACGGACAACGTCGGGTATCTCAGTTAGTAACAAAGAAACACAAGACTATTGGACAAGTACAACCTAAGTCTAAATGTTGTAGTGATAAATCATCAAACCACGGACAACGTCGGGTATTTCGTTAGTAACAAAGAAACACAAGACTATTGGACAAGTACAACCTAAGTCTAAATGTTGTAATGATAAATCATCAAACCATGGACAACGTCGGGTATTTCAGTTAGTAACAAAGAAACACAAGACTATTGGACAAGTACAACCTAAGTCTAAATGTTGTGGTGATAAATCATCAAACCACGGACAACGTCGGGTATTTCGTTAGTAACAAAGAAACACAAGACTATTGGACAAGTAGAACCTAAGTCTAAATGTTGTAATGATAAATCATCAAACCATGGACAACGTCGGGTATTTCAGTTAGTAACAAAGAAACACAAGACTATTGGACAAGTACAACCTAAGTCTAAATGTTGTAGTGATAAATCATCAAACCACGGACAACGTCGGGTATTTCAGTTAGTAACAAAGAAACACAAGACTATTGGACAAGTACAACCTAAGTCTAAATGTTGTAGTGATAAATCATCAAACCACGGACAACGTCGGGTATTTCAGTTAGTAACAAAGAAACACAAGACTATTGGACAAGTACAACCTAAGTCTAAATGTTGTAGTGATAAATCATCAAACCACGGACAACGTCGGGTATTTCAGTTAGTAACAAAGAAACACAAGATATTGGACAAGTACAAGCGAAGTCTAAATGTTGTAGTGATAAATCATCAAACCACGGACAACGTCGGGTATTTCAGTTAGTAACAAAGAAACACAAGACTATTGGACAAGTACAACCTAAGTCTAAATGTTGTAGTGATAAATCATCAAACCACGGACAACGTCGGGTATTTCAGTTAGTAACAAAGAAACACAAGACTATTGGACAAGTACAAGCGAAGTCTAAATGTTGTAGTGATAAATCATCAAACCACGGACAACGTCGGGTATTGCAGTTAGTAACAAAGAAACACAAGACTATTGGACAAGTACAACCTAAGTCTAAATGTTGTGGTGATAAATCATCAAACCACGGACAACGTCGGGTATTTCGTTAGTAACAAAGAAACACAAGACTATTGGACAAGTACAACCTAAGTCTAAATGTTGTAGTGATAAATCATCAAACCACGGACAACGTCGGGTATTTCAGTTAGTAACAAAGAAACACAAGACTATTGGACAAGTACAACCTAAGTCTAAATGTTGTAGTGATAAATCATCAAACCACGGACAACGTCGTGTATTTCAGTTAGTAACAAAGAAACACAATACTATTGGACAAGTACAACCTAAGTCTAAATGTTGTAGTGATAAATCATCAAACCACGGACAACGTCCGGTATTTCAGTTAGTAACAAAGAAACACAAGACTATTGGACAAGTACAACCTAAGTCTAAATGTTGTAGTGATAAATCATCAAACCACGGACAACGTCGGGTATTTCAGTTAGTAACAAAGAAACACAAGACTATTGGACAAGTACAACCTAAGTCTAAATGTTGTAGGGATAAATCATCAAACCACGGACAACGTCGGGTATTTCAGTTAGTAACAAAGAAACACAAGACTATTGGACAAGTACAACCTAAGTCTAAATGTTGTAGTGATAAATCATCAAACCACGGACAACGTCGGGTATTCCAGTTAGTAACAAAGAAACACAAGACTATTGGACAAGTACAACCTAAGTCTAAATGTTGTAGTGATAAATCATCAAACCACGGACAACGTCGGGTATTTCAGTTAGTAACAAAGAAACACAAGACTATTGGACAAGTACAACCTAAGTCTAAATGTTGTAGTGATAAATCATCAAACCACGGACAACGTCGTGTATTTCAGTTAGTAACAAAGAAACACAAGACTATTGGACAAGTACAACCTAAGTCTAAATGTTGTAGTGATAAATCATCAAACCACGGACAACGTCGGGTATTTTAACTAGTTTTAAATATTTTTAAGACTGTAAAGTATTATATTAACACTTATACACCTGAGTCCTAAAAGGAAGTAATACACAAATACTATCTGAGAAACATATAAGGTTTTATTAACTACACCCAAATCTTGTAATTGACGTTTAATTTTGTGTTATCAAAAGGGTCAATGGTATAGTCGTGACTCAAGTCACAGATGAATGGGAGGCGGAATATTTTTGGGTTTAGTGCCTCATTTGCATGTATTTCACAATGGCATTTCGAAACAATAGACCTCACATTGTTTAAATCCGTGTCTTTTACAACCTAGGCTGAACCTTATTGTTGCAAAGGTTTAAGATCAAACGTTATTAGGATTTTTTCGATATATACGTTTTTAGATTCCCTGAATGTAAAATAAATTGCAAAGATCCGACACGTTTCAAACACTTCGAGTTTTATTTATACAAAATACTTGTAATTAGAAATCAATATAGTTTATTATTATTTATATATTTAACATTTTCTGGCCAGATATAGTATTTAAACCCATATTATTTATGAAATAGTCCATATAAATATAAATCGGCGGTCTGACTCTCACTGCACTTGAGAATTTGTAGGTTAGGTGAAACGCTTGATGATATTACTTGTGTTAGATCGGAACCCGTGGATTTCAAGTATGTGGAAGTGTTGACATGTGTGACTAATGAGGAATACATTACGTTAGGGATGATGTTGACGAGGAATATCTTGCTCTGGGTTATCGCAAAGCAAATTGTGTAAAGTCTACGTGGACACAGGAGGGGTTAAAGGCCCTCTCGTTACGTCATCACCGAGGGAGCGTTCCTTCAACCTTGGCACATGAAAACACCCACTATATGACCGTTCCTATACGCTTCTCTCATGTTACATTCACTACCCGGTATCGTTTATTACTTTTTCTACCTATAGTAAGTGGAGAATGTATTACATTCGACCCAAAAATTTCCGTGTCCAGATTTGAGCGGAGATATATGTATGTTTAGAAACCCCCAGAATTAAAAAATGCAGTTTTAGAAAAAAGTCCGTGTATCTAATTGTGAACAGCAGGACTCGAAAACCAAAAATCGGTTAGAAACCAAAGTTTAACATCTTTCAAGGATGCAACTCGAAGATTTTGAAGAAACTTCCTACACGCAAAACTACCCTTTACATGGAAAATTTTACGAAAATTTTTATTTTTTAAAAATGCCATTTTTAAGATATTTTTATGTCAAATGAAATTATATTTTGAATTTTCTGGCTATAGCGTATGTAGTTTTTTTTAGTCTTGATGACTTTTGCATAAGTGGTAAAACGTAATAGATAAGTAAAATCTTACTATAAAGACATGTAAATCTCGTTAAAACACATGTCAATTAAAAAAAATTATTTTGTTGTTTAACGACGCTGTCAATTGCCAGGATCACATCAGCGTCGCCGGTGTGCCGGAATTTTGTCCCGCAGGAGTTCTTTTACATGCCAGTAAATCTACTGACATGGAGCTGTCGTTTTTAAGCACACTTAAAAACCATCGGCCTGGGCCTGGTTTGAACCCGCGACCTTGGGATCAGTAAGCCAGCGTCTAACCAACTGAGCCACCCAGACCGACAAAAAAAAAACACGTCATTCACACACGCGCATTTATACTCACTTATGTTTCCAGACTCTAGGAACGATGGGAAATTAACCTAGTTATAAAAAAAATTGCACGCTCCAGCCGGGAATCGAACCATGGACCTCTGAATTTAGAAGCTGGCATGCTGTTAAATCATATAGTAAAATATATTAATATCGATAAGTGTAGCTCAGCGCTGCCAACTGAGGAAAACTAAACACAAGCATTAGATGTGTTTGGATCTTCTCTTCAGGGAGGTACTAACAGAACAGAAAACCAGTTTATGCTGTCGAAAAATTTCAGCTAATTTAACCTTTGCTTCCGGAAAAATACAGTACTTCCTAAGGAACAATTGTTAATTGACTGTAATGTGTAAGAAATTGTTTTCCAGCGATTTATGGGATACAGTTGGCGAATGTGACAAAACAAAAGAATGACTATATGATGATAGTTGAATGTCTCTATGTATGAAGTAGGTCGTGTAATTTCGTAAGACGTGAAGAAGTTAAACGAGCGACTATCATCAGTTATTTAGCAAGCAGAGAACAGAGAGCATGCGCACATCAACAAGAAGGCTTGGGTAATGGAGAAAATATAAATTGTGAATGACAAACAGCTTGTGTAACTGTATTAGAAGCGTTCACGATCACTACCAAAAAGGAAACCAGTTGCTTCCACAATGGACCACCATAACCTGTTTACAAGACCATGCGGTTAGTTCTAACAAAGAACTCATTCTGCTAAATGTCTTTGTTTCCACATTCTTGCATGTATTGCCTTTTAATGTGGTACCTATAAATATCGTCTTGCTTCATTCTGCTTAAATAGGAACGATTTCAGTTTCTCCTAACCAAACTCGTGTTTCTTGAGGTTAATAACCTTAGTCATATGGATCGCTCGATAAATGAATATGCGAACTGATCTGGCTTATTCACCCTAACCGAGAGTCGAAATTAGGACCTCTTGAATGTGAGGGAGACACGTTACCTCTACACCATAAAGGCAGGCTGTAACCTTTTACTAAGCAACTGGTTCAGTGTTGCTAAGAACCGCGCTTGTTGGGTTAACAGATGATGTACTTTTGGCTAGTTCCTCAAATATAAATAATTTTTCTCCAGTAATATCTTACTCTAACGCTGCTTCTAGCTCAGATTACACTCGAAATACACGTTTTGAGGGCTACTTAATCCCCTAAAATATGTACTACGCATAGTAAGTAGGAAGTATTGTATTAAACGAAAATTTCGCTGTCGAGATTTCACTGGAAATATATGTTTTGAGGCCCCTGAATCCAAAAATAAAAATAAAAATCCGTTTTTAGAAAAAGGTCCGTGTGTGTGGTGTGTCTGTGAACACCATAAATCAAAAACGAAAAGTCGGTTGGAAACCAAAGTTGTTGTTCAAGTTTAATATCTTTTAAGGATGCGATACGAAGATTTTGAAGAAAATTCTTCAACTCTAAACTATCTTTTACATGGTTTTTTTTTTTTTTTTTAATATTTTGATTTTCTCAAAAATGGCTTTAACGAATTTGATTAAATGAAATTTAACATATTTTATAGCAAATAAAATGTATGTTCTGAATTTTGTGGCTACAGCCCATGCACTCCTGTTTAATCTTGATTACTTTTAAACCGTAAGAGATTGACGAAATCTTGCTATTCAAAAAATGATCTCGTTAAAACACATAAGTTATGTCTAATGCACTTTTTTAAGTAACCAATACAGTTTTCTCAGAAGGTGGGCCATTAATCATTTTTTTATCTCTTAGCCTTGCAAACAGAACGGAATGTCAAACGCATCATATAGCGAGGAACTCTTGAAACATTTGACTGTCACTTAAAGACCCTTGTTTTCCCATATTCCCCTTGTACCTACAAGAAAATAAGCAATAAGATAATTTGTACAAGTGTTTATCTCTATTAACGTGAATTTAGTACTGAAGTGGATTTGGAGCGTTTAAGTTCCGGTGGAAGTGAAAAGGGGAATATTAAATTGAAGAGTTAATTCTGGTTGAAACAGTGACGTTTGTCAAGTGTCGCAGTGTCAACGTGAACGTATTCAGGTAGCCACTGTCTGTCTGTCTGTGTGTATGGCTATTTATAACGATTTCTTGGCTTTACCCTGACGTATAAAGGTCGTCGGAATTTGAAAGCTTTAAAAGATTTGACTGCCGCTCAAAGCCTACTGTATTCCCACAGCAATAGGAGTTTTTGAAATGCTTAGTATCAGAGTAGAGAAAGTCATGTGAGTGCAGCACATAAGATTTTTGTACCAGTGCTTAAAGCAATGATGTCATTCAAAAACCAGGTTTTTATAATGTTCCAGTGATTTATCTGATGACAAAAAAGTGTTGAGAAAAAGTCATGTGAATGTAATAAAGGAGATTTATCGTATCTGTTACCGAAGTACTCATTTAAAGGTTGAAGTGTGAGCGTTTGATGCAGTTTCCAGTAAGTTAAAGTTTATATGTCGAGTCGACAGCTGTTTGTAGCAGTTGATGCAGTGCTTGGCAAGTAGACCGCATTATTCTGCATCACTTTGCTCTGCTTAGCTTCAAATGGCACGCGCCTCCGTTCTAAGTTTCCAATCCTCTTATATTCTCCAACTGAGTAGCATTTGTCGCAGTAAACTACAAGAAGATGTCAAATACATATGAGAAAACATGCATTAATGGCGACAAGTACTATAACAAATGATCATTTCAGAAATCCCACTTCTGACACCATTGTGACAAAAATGACAGTCCAGTTACTTTTTCTGTAACTTTATTTTCCCTTCAAAAAGTGAAGCACAAAAACACAGTCTACAGTTCTTCGTGGCCTTACAAGTCACAGCTATGTTGTCCTTTCGTAACTTTGATACAAAGTTGACTGTCCCGCGTTATCACAAACAGCTGCTAAAATTGCTTCACATAACTATCACTCCAACGCGGCATTAAATGTCCCAAAAGTGTCTCTGACGATCCACAGTCACAGTTCTCTCGAGGAGTGCGCGCGCGCACACACACACACGCACACACACACACACGCACACGCACAACAGGGCTGAATTTATGGCAAGGGGAATGGACGGCGGCTAAATAATGGACAAGTTTGCAGATCGCTCAATATGAAGATGCCAGTAACATCGGGGTTCACTGGCCACGAGAGAACGAGAGCATATATATTCACAGATTTGACTTAGCTAACAGTCGCTTGTGCTTTTGTGGAATACTCGGGAATGACGTAGTAAGGATTTTTCTCGAAGTCCATCATCATTAATAGCGATTCTTGGGCGTTCTTCACGAAATTCATCACTACGGTCCAAACTCTTATACAGCTGCCGCGAAGTGAAGCGATCACAAGTTACCTGCCACATGGGCAGAGCTTGACGTCATTGCACAAGTACCATACAGTAAAATGGCTGCAACGCATTGGTGAACTTGTACAAGAATTTGGGAGTGAATATTTTATTGTAAATGGGAACAACATTGGATGTAAATTGTGCAAAAACTTTATCTAGAAAGTTCCTGCATCGACTGTACCTTGCCTCTGTGTTGTGATCACCTGACAGACTAACCCCTCCCACTTCCTATAGTCCATATTCCGCAACTTTTCGTTCCTTATATGAAGTTTCGGTTCCTACTCATTACTAAGGGGAAAAAAAAGATCTATTTTTAATTCGGTAGATATAATAGAGGACTGGAAAGAAATAAGTGGCAACATATAAATCACGCGTGAACTATTTATTGTACGATCATGAAACGTCATCATGAAAGATGATGTTCCAGATGATGTCCATATGCAGAAGATTGAATCAATTAAATGACGCTGGTTTCGACCCTATATGGGTCTCCAACTGGTCCCTGATGCACACTATCACGTCCTGTATGAAAAGCTGCAACCCAACGTGCTACAGTCCAATACGGCATAGCCTCATTCATGTTTCACTAGCCCAGAGTGACAGTCCCTGACGTTTTTCCACGGGCCATGTCGATCTTTATCCATGTACGTTGTTCAAACTTGGTAAACATCCCCTTTAGAGGGGTGTGCTTTGACGACTTACATACAAAACACGCTTCTCCTATCACTGCAGCACCTTATAGCTCCACTAACCCTTTATAGGTGTTGCCAACCCCAGCTCTAACACAAATCCCTGCGCGGAGATAAACCAGTGTTGCCATTTGTTTATTTCCAGCCCTCGTAATTATAAATTGTTACCTTAGATGGGACTTGTTTGTCAAATAAGTTTCTAAGTGGATTTTTACATTATTTATAGGTTAAAAATCATAGTTCTCTAGTCAAATTCATTTTTGAGCGAACACAAAAACCTTAAATGGTGATAATTAAACCACAAGAGTAAATTGAATAAAATTTCATGTATTTCCACAATCATCGTGTAGGTAATTAAAATAGCAGCATTCAGTCAGTCACCTGCTTGTCAGGCAGAGGAAGCTGCTATTTGTGGACGTCGTTTCAGCTGTTACCATGGAGATTTGTGCCGATAGCTTGGCATGACCAACCAGCACACTCGGTCCATACGCTCTACATGTAAACACTTGCTGGTAATGACAGCCTAAGTGCGTGTTCCCTTTGTAACCGTTCACTTGTTTTCCCTCCACGAAACAAAACATGAGCTTTCGTAATCAAACCATTGTTGTGGGTCCTTTATTTTTAAATCCATGATTTCTACTTGGGTGGGTGCCACGAGAGGTTCTATTTTTTACTTTCTCTACTACGTATGGTAAGTAGGCGAAGTATGTTTTGAGGCCCCCTGAATACAAAAATAAAAAATAAAAAATAAAAAAAATTTTTTTCAGAAAAAGCTCCGTGACTGTCTGTGGACAGCTCAAATCAAGAACGAAAAGTCGGTTAAAAACTAAATTTCGTATTTAAGTTTAATGTCCTTCAAGGATATTCACGCAGACTTCGAAGGAAATCCCTACACCCTAAACTACCCTTTACATGAAATATTTTTCGAAAATTTTGATTTTCTTGAAAATGGCTGTAACGATTTTGATTAAAATGCCATATGTTTAAGATATTTGCATGACAAATAAAATGTATATTTTGAATTTTCTGGCTATAGCCCCTGTAGTCGTATTTACTCTGGACGACTTTTGAATAACTCGTGAACCGTAAGAGATAGACAAAATCTTACTATACAAAAAATGTAGATCTCGCTAAAACACACAATTTATGTCGGAATAAATTTTCTTGTAGGATGAACAATTTCGGAGTTATTCCTTGTTGTTTGTGTCAGTTTCGGAAAAGTTAAAACTTTTGTGAAATGGAACATCGTTGTTCTTTTTTTATATGTTAAGTGTACAAAGCTTTAAAAGATCTGACTATCGCTCAAAGCATAGTGCATTCCAATATTCCCCTTGTACCTACAAGGAAATATAATTTGTACAAATGTTTATCTCAACTAACACGAAGAAGATATAGAAATAAGAGTTTGTAAGAATGGTTAGTACAAGAGTAGAGAAAGTCATGTGAGTGTAACACATCAGATGTTTAAATGCATGATTTCTACTTGGGTGGGTGCCATGAAGGGTTGTATTTTTAGAGTACAACAGAGGGAATTGCACCCCTTGCCTGTTAAACGGCCTTCAGCGACCGTATTTTACCTCTTACAAATAGAGTTGTATAACGAGGCAAAAAGCCAAATTTTCTATTTATCAACACGGAACAGATTTGGTCGGTGGAAAACATGAGAATTAGTTCCGTTGTGAACATATAATACTTATTTAATCGCCATTCAGAATCAGAGTTGCATATTCTCAAGTGTTTAATGTCGTTATTTATGGCCCATGCTTCAGTTTCTGGAAATAGTCCAATAGCTGCAGCCAACTGCACGACAAAAGTAACTGCTTGCGAAAAAAAGACTTTCTCCCACCTTTTGTTAGTCACATCTCACAAAAAAGTTTTATTCACGTAATTTGCTTCAGTCTTGTAGCAGCTATTTTTACAAACTATTGCCTATGTCATGTTAATATAATTTATGTTAAATAACTGTTTGTTGGTTTGAATTTTTTTATACTAATAGTTTCCTCAAGTGGGAAGTCATTCGTTTTTTTATCTCTTAGCCATGCAAAGAGAATGGAATATCAAAGCCTCTCACATTCCCCTTGTACCTACAAGAAAATTGGCAATTAGAAGTTGACGGAGGAGTAAGCGTTTGTAAGAGTAGTCTGTATATGAGTGAGTAGAGAAAGTGATGTGAGGGCGAGTGCTTCTAATGAACAAGAAGTTGGAAAATAAACATTGGTGGTAAGAATGAGATGTTGAATGTGGGAGAGACTGCAGCTGTGAGGTAAGCAAGGGTACATACAGGTGCTGGCAAACACTCAACTCCTGATAATAAATATAGCAGCGCTCTCAGAGTAACTTCCGGCAAACTTTAACTGTTCCTCGACCGACCGGAAGCACGTGGTTGGTCTAGCGCTAGATCATAACTTCTATTGGTGGACTGCAGCCTCTCAGCACGACTCTGTCATCTGACAACAAAGTAAACGTTTTCTTTACTAATACGACTACTTGTGTCAAGCATGCGTTCACATCTACGAGGACTGAAAGTATAATACCACAACTAATATCATAATACGTGTAACCTAACCTATACACTCTCGAGCAGAATGAGAGTCAGACTATTTCATAATTAAAATATGAATTTAAATACTATATCTGACTACAAAATGTTAAATTATGTAAAAAATAACGTAAAATGTATTCATATCGATTATTGTACCTACTTCAGTACTGACAACTGAGGAAAACTAAACCGAAAAATTACACTATTTCGACCTTCTTTTATTGTTGCAACAGAAAACAATTTTACAATCTCAAATAAATATCATAAAAACAGTTTTCAAGTTCAAGTGGAGTTATAGTGCGTTTTGTAATCCATTGTAATGTGTAATACAATTTTTAAGCGATTTATCCGATAATGTTGGCGACAGTGAGTGAACAAAAGAATGAGCACACAATAATTCGTATATGGCAATTTAACCTCAATTTATCTAAACGTCGTTTAACAGAAAAGCGAATATTTCGTCATATTTGAGAGTGTAAATGGTTGCATATTCCTCTTCATTGTGTTGAAGGGTAGGAAATTTAATGGCTTCACAAAACCACACCCACAATAACTAGGTCACCAAGTAAATCCCGAATACGAGGAGCAGAAGAAGGTGTGGCCGATAAAACACACAATTGTCTGCCATTAATCTTAGTATGTTCACATTGACAGCAATATATGTATGTATCTGAGCAGCCCGCCTCTGTAGCGTGTCTCAAGAGATCCCAAGTCGAGCCTCGGTTGCGGTAATATCATAAAACATGTAACCTAACCTATAAATTCTCGAGTGGAGTGAGGGTCACAACGTCGAATTATATTTATATAGACTATTTCATCAATAAAATATGAATTTAAATACTTTATCTCACCAGAAAATGTTGAATTATATAACAAAGAATCCGAATTTTTGGGTGGAATACAATACTTCCCCTACCTGCTATACGTAGTAGAGAAAGTAAAAATAGGAGACAGTTGGTTGAGGTTATGTGAACCTAGCAGCTCCTTCCGTCTTTGTATTATGATATGAATGTTCCCTGTTCGTGGCAAAGAGTAAACAGGTGAATGTGGCTTTAGCGCTAAACGAGGCGTGTTCCGAATAGCAAATTGCGCGATGTAGATTTAATTTCTCGTAAAATCAAAGCCACGTATCCGTGAGCCGACGCTGCGACGTCGAGAGCAGTGCATGACGGGAAATTTCAAAGGATCCCTTCTTAGAACTCTGGGAGTTCATAGAGACGTTAAATTATCATACACCTGGCCATTGTTTTGTTTAGTCAGTGTCGCCAACTGTATCCCTCCCACAAACCGCTAAAAATGATTACACCTATTACACATCACAATCAAAATATCACTCAATTCCAACAATTGTTCTTTTAACAGTTTTATTTTGCCAGAAGAGAGGTTATTTGTTAATGTTAAAAATAAGGTGAGATTTATTTTCGATTATAAACTGTAATTACAACAAGAGAAGATCGAAATATATGTAATTCTACGTTTCAGATGGCAGTGCCGAATTACGCTAATCGAAATAAATATATTTTGCTATTTTTTTACATAATTTAACATTTTGTGGCCAGATGTAGTATTTAAATTCATATCACATTTATGAAGTAGTCCATATAAATATAATTCGATTGTCTCACTCACTTTGCTTCAAAATTTATAGGTTAGGTGACACATATTATCATATAACTTGTGGTTAACTGATAAGAAACTTGATGTATTTTTTTTTTCTTAACGACCCATTTACATCAACATGTGTGCATGCAAGGACAACTAATCGTCCTGGAACATTTCTAGTAGGATCGGATCCAAGTATTCAGTTCGACCTCAATCCCAGTTTTCATGCAATATTCAGTCCGAATGAGGATTCAAACTGGGAAGGTAGTGTTGTAATAGTTGATGTTGAACATGGTGACGTCACTTTGATGTTGTAGAAATAAATTGGATCAGGCAACATTCAAGTGTCTCTTTGTTGCAGGTTAATGGGTTTGTTAGCACATTGTGTTTATTGTTCCTAAAGGGTAAAGTGTGACCTTTTCAACGTTGTTTCATTTCACCCCGCACCCTCCCTTCCCCTCCCCTCCCTTCCCTTCCCTTAATTTGTCTTTATATCTCGCTCCTTTATGATACAGTAGCTTAAGCTTTACATACAACATAGTCTTGCACTCACATGACTTTCTCTACTCAGTCTTCTACAAACGATTCTTTTCTATCTAGTTGTTAAAAGTTGATTACATATTTCACTTGTCTTTCTCCGTCATCTAGTGGTAACTAACACACTAGACTGCTTCCTGAGGTCGCGGGTTCAAACCCGGCGGAGGGTAATGGACGTAGAAATCTTTGACATGCCTTCCTTGGGAAGGAAAGTAAAGCCGGTGGTGAGAAATCTTAGATCTAGAGTATTTAAGAACAATCTCAATCCTGATAAAAGGCCCTGAGCAGAATTAAGCGATTTATTACACTCAATACGGAATGGCAGGAAATTACCCAGGATAGAAACTTATTGCGCATGTCACTGTGTAGAGGAAGGTTCAAAATTTGGCCGCAACTGCGCTGTTGTTTGTTTATAACAAGTATACCACAGGAAAAGCATCTTGCGTGTTGGAATTTGACATCAACTCGTCTAGCGCTTAAACGAAGCACCGCAGTAAAAAACTTTCCTTAATAAAACGTGTTTAAGATAATGTTGTCTATCAGCTCCCAAAGTTTGTCGGTCTAATTTTGGGACACCCTATATATAGTCTAATATACAAAAACCCCCAAAACCCACTGTACGCTTAGACAATAAGCTCCAAACAAAGAACCATTAAACTATTTAAAAAATCTGATGTGTTGCACTCATATAACTTTCTCTACTCACTCTTGTACTAACCATTATATACAAGGGGGATATATAGGAATAGTTTGTACAAGAGTAGAAAAAGTCATATGAGTGCAAGAGATGAGTATCTGTAACGTGAGCGAGGGAAGCTAGGTGGGAAGGTTAGGTATATTTGGGTTTATGAGATGGCGCTATTTTATTGTCTCCATGAAC
This sequence comes from Tenodera sinensis, assembly GCA_030765045.1. Lineage (NCBI taxonomy): Eukaryota > Metazoa > Arthropoda > Insecta > Mantodea > Mantidae > Tenodera > Tenodera sinensis. Next base: position 178,607,191 of record CM060966.1, read on the forward strand.
AAAGGAACACTTGCGTGTTGGAAATGTCTTCATCTCCTGGGTACACAAAACTCTGACATTCACAAATGTTGATTAAATGTCAAGGGGATGAATGCACCCCCAGCGTGACTGATATTGAAATTAGCACCCTCGAGTATCATCCCTCCAGCACTGCTAAAAATAAGCAAAGAGAACGGGATCTCAAAGCTTTAAAAGATTTGACTATCGCACAAAGTCTACTGTATTCTAACATTGCCCTTGTACCTACCAGGAAATAAGCAATAAGATAATTTGTACAAATGTTTATCTCAACTAACACGAAGAAGATATAGGAATAAGAGTTTGTAAGAATGTTTAGAGAAAGTCATGTGAGTGTAATACATCAGATTTTATTATATAGATTACTTAGTCGGGTTGAAGGAATTTTAATAAATTGAAAATTTTTGTGCGATGAAACAGCGTGCAAGTTGTGGAGTGTGTCGTGCGCAGACGCGGGTTCCTCTTGTCTGCAAGTTTAGTCGATGTGACAGATAGAAAATGCATTGATTTGATCGCCAGGTGGAACGGACATCCTTCTGAGGTTCTTGACATGAGCCTGGGTGTGGTTTGGGAACAAAACTGCAAGCTTTACCCGTCTAACCACACGGGACCACCTATCACGGGCACAACATTCCTCGAACTCCCTGAAAAAATAAATAAAAATGTGTTGCACTCACATACCTTTCTCTACTCACTCTTGTAGTAACTATTTTTACAAGCTTATTCCTCTGTCTCAATGGTACTCAAGTACAGCCATGTTAGGGGAGTTTGAAATCACCTCCTTCCACTCGCTGGGGCAGAATGACGTATTTCTTCGTGGTTACTCAGTTCCACGTACAAAGACGTACACATTCATATTCTACTCCTGATTAACCCACGATCTTAAACTAGATGCAAACAAACGTAACCTCACATACCTACAGCAGAGAACAGACCTAAATAATTCCCACCCTTCTTTCTTACGGTCGTGGAATTCTGCAATGCAAGTAGTTTCGTATTTTGTAGCTCACTACATGGAGACTTCGAAAGTTGAAAATAATTGGATTTTGGTTTAAAATATTTTAGGTCTTCAAATTGTAAATAGAATGTGTCGTACAATTGCTACAATTTTTCCAGGAGAATAACGTTTATCGTGAACACGGAACGTAAGCAAAGGAAATGGTATAAATCTGCAACTACCAGTTTTATAAATCAAGCGCTTAAATTTATCGTCTGCTCCTGGAAAACAAAAGAGACCGCACCATCAGCTGAGCAGTGAGTCCCCCTAGCGGCCAGCCAGCACACTACAGAGCCTCTCCTTAACCGAACACCGACTCCGCTCACTCTTACAAACGGAATAAGGAGATAATGAAATTAAGGGGAGTGAGTCGAAGATGTAAGCTAAATATCCTTCCAGCATTCCTTTCAGTGACCTGGGGAAAAAAATTAAAAAACGAAAACCCAAGGTCACATCCCGATATACACGCCAACATAGAAACATCCAAGAAGATGAAAGATGAATTGAAATTCAGAAGATTTAATTATACTTTCCAGCATTCGTCTAGCGACCCACAGAAGCTCACCAGTTGCAAACATTGGCTGTGGATGAGACTTAGTGCACAGATGTTGGCAGCAATGTGGCTGTGGCAAGAAGGAACACCTGCACGTATACAATGGACACACTGTCTCATAGCCAGCACTTTCATCGAAGAATTTAACTCACCAATAGCCAGAACGGAGTGAGTCATATTCATGTGTTGGCAGTACTGGAACGGCCAAAGTAACTTCACCAGCAAGTCAAGCTTCAATATGCTCCATATGTGTGTAATTTAGTGTCCATAGCCCAGCTTGTGTCTATCGTCTGTCTGTGGACAGCATAACTCAAAAACGAAAAGTTAGTATTCAATTTTAATATGTTTCAAGGATGCAACACGAAGATTTTGAAGATAATTTCTCCACCCTAAACTACCCTTTACATGGAAAATTTTCCGAAAATTTTGATTTTCTCGGAAATGACTAATAATTTTGATTAAAATGTCATATATTTAATATATTTTTATGACAAATGAAATGTATATTTTGAATTTTCTGAATATATTTCATGGAGTACTATTTACTCTTAATGGCTTTTTCACAACTGGTAAACCGTAAGAGATAGACCAAATCTTACTATATAATAATGTAGATCTTGCTAAAATACACAATTTGTGTCCAAATATTTTTCTTGTACAAGGAACCATTTCGGAGATATTCCTTGTTATTTGTGTCAGTTTCACAATACTTAAAACTTACGTGAAATGGAATATCGTTGTTCATTTTTTATATGTTAAGTGTGCAAAGACACCGAAATTTGAAAGTTTTAAAAGATTTGACTATCACTCAAAGCCTACTGTATTCCCATATTCCCCTTGTACCTACAAGGAAATAAGCAATAAGATAATTTGTACAAATGTTTATCTCAACTAACACGAAGAAGATATAGGAATAAGAGTTTGTAAGAATGTTAGTACAAGAGTAGAGAAAGTCATGTGAGTGCAACACATCAGAATTTTTGTTAAAATTATTAAGGGCAGATACGAAAACTGTCAACCTTAAATAACATTTTTAAAAAAATCAAGATACTCCCCTGAAAACGATGCGTGGCACTTTGTGGACCGGAAGTCTGTTAAGGATTTGGAAAGATAACACGTTTAGGGGAGGGATGGAGTCTGGGGCCGAGATTAGGGGCGAACCTTGTTGGTTATGTGACGCGCAGGGGGATGAAAATGAACTTGCCCTATTGAGTCATTCTTTAGCCACGTATATATTGTAAAGAAACAGCCGACCTGTGAAAAAATTACACTCACATGACTTTCTCTACTCTTGTACTAACCTTTCTTATAAACTCTTATTCCTATATCTTCTTCGTGTTAGTTGAAATGAACATTTGTGCAAATTATCTTATTGCTTATTTCCTTGTAGGTACAAGGGGAATATACGAATACCGGCTAAGATATAAAGAAATGAATAACGATCTTCCATTGCTGGAAAGTTGAAGTTTTCCAAAACTCATACAAAGAATATATCTGAAATGGTTCATTCTACAGAAAAATGCATTTGGGCATAAATTGTGTTGGATTTCTTTGAATGAATGAAGTAGTCGTGGAAGAACACTAAACTGGATATAGTTAACGCTGTGATATCTGCGTGGCGCGTATGCCAATTTTTTTATTGAGCAAAAAGTCCGTGCGTGCGTGAGATATTTAACTCGCTGATGAAGAACACACGTACTTGAAGACGTTAATTTGGGCGCCAAGAATGTTTTAAAACTTAATGAACGGATACATACATCACACAAGCTGTTAAAAAAAGCTGTCCCATAAATTCGTGTTCTATTTGTACGCAAGAAAAATTACTTGTTTATTAAGTTATCTTGTGAGATTGCAACGGAATACCAGAAAGTTCTTTCATGACTGAAAATGCTGTAGCTACAGTTTGTCGACCATGTGGCTGAGTTAAAAAATTAATTTATATTTTCTCCACCATTTTTGAGGTATCACCGGAAACATATGTTTTGAGACTGACTGAATGTTAAAAAAGTAGAAAATTTTCTGCGTAGGTACAGCATAAATAAAAAACGAAAAGTCCGTTAAAAAGCAGACTTGGTATTTAAGTTCAGTATTTTGATAATTTTTACAGGTTAAACGATTGTTTATTACAAGAGTTTTAAGGTTATAAAAATCGAGCTTTTTTGTGCTGTAAAGAATATAGTAATCATTTATCATAATCAAAATGTAGAAATTTGGACGCAACAGTAGCATTAAATTAATGATTTAATTTTGTGCTATTCAAGAAAAGTGGAAAATAATATATGGTGGAAAGAAATCTTATGAATTTATGAGGTAGGATTAATGTAGCCAAAGCAACAATGAGACGCACGGATACTCCAGGTATAGTGACGTCACTCGAGACAAAGATGTGGTGTATACGGAGTGCAGCGCCACTAGGTTTCATGGGGAGCTGAAATCGATTTGAATCCAATCCCATTCCCAATACGATCCACATTTACATATTGATTTCAATCCCAATGAGATCGATTTGGATACACAAGGCTGAAGCACTTGGTCACTTGGTTTATGTTGGCGAACCTGTAAAATATGTTTTCTGCTATGTTAGTAGGTTTTGGGGTTAGTGAAGAATATATTGAGATTATAGAAACAATAAAACTGACTTTGTTGTGTTTTATTACGTCACTTTCACTAAGAAACAAAATGACGAGCGTACAGCGTGTTACGAGTGCAGTATAAGTTAGCATCCATGGTGGATTCAAATCGATTTGAATTCGGTAGGTGTTTAGGGGTTTTCATGCAACAAAATTTTGATCAAATACCATTTCTAAGTGTATCGGATCCAAGGATTTACTTGGGTCTGAATTCGCGTTTCCGTGTAGTATTTAATCCGGAATGATAACTCAAATAGATTTAAATTTCCCATGGAAACTGATGGAAGGGTCTGCAAGTATAAGCCCCTACTTGCAGACAACAGAAGAACCTTCAAGTTTGAACATCTGAAACTGTTATATCGTTATCAAATTACTATTTTGTTGAACATCATGTATGGATTATTTCATCTGTGAATGTGAAGAGTAAATGAATTTTTGTTTTGCATTTTAAGTTTTAGATTACATTTTAAGTTTTAGATAACATTTTGTTAACTTGCATATCATAAATGCATCTATATTTAAATATTCTTTTTAGGTTACAAAAGGTAACCTTAGATTTTAGGTTAGTATATGTATATTCATAAGTACTTACTTTGTCGCAATGGAAATGTAGAAATTTGGACGCATCAGCAACATTAATTTCATTCTACTCAACAAGACATACGTATTTAGTGAGAATAAGGCATGAAGAAAAGGAAATGTGGTAAATTTCCCAGCTAGGATTAATGTTAACAAAGAAACAATGAAGCACATACATAGATATTCCATACTCGAGGCAGCGAGTAATTACTGATGTGGTGTGTATAGCCAATGTGTCGCAAGGAAGAGATATAAGAATAAGGTTTTGTGAGATATTTTGCGAGGAAGGGAAGCTGGATATGTTCCACAGTAACTCCGTCATGCTGTAAACTAAATGATGTGCTTTGCTGGCACATTTTCACGTCTGTTTCATGCAGGAATGTTTGTGAATCATCATGCACGTGGGTGGTTGGGTGCCTTGCGTTCTATGCACACTGGGTTTACATTCTAATGTCAATTGAAGCAATCAGGTAATGCAGCCTCCTCCATTCTTACATGTTCCTCTTATGAATTATTTGTGTAAAGCCGAAGTCCCAGAGTGCAACTTTTTGGTCAAAAACATTGTATAGCACATCGGCAGTTGGATGCCATTTCTAACCTAGCTCTTGTATCCAATGGGATTGAGTTATTGGTTGGAAACCAAAGTTGGTTTTAAGTTTAATGTGTTTTAAGGATGCGACACGAAGATTTTGAAGAGAATTCCTCCGCCCTAAGCTACCCTTTACTTGCAACATTATTTGAAAACGTTGATTTTGTCAAACTTGGCTCTAAAGATTTGAGGTTAGAATGCCATAATGATGAATCTTGATCTTCTGGGAAAAGTCTAAAATCTCTTTATTCTGGATGGCTTTTGCACGATACTCTTTAATTCGTTTTAAATTATTTGTTTAGCAATAACCAAGATACATGTTTTGAAGTGCTAAGTCACCATTCTGTTTCTGGTGGGGATACTAAGAGCGCGGAAATTATGAACTGTTATACGTATAACGACCTTGTTTCCTTGGGCCCTTGGCTACCATCGTTGGTACACGAAGTGCGTAGTAATGAATGTATTATTTGTGTTAATATGGTTGAAGTAAAGGGATAGATAGCGTTGGTATGGATATCACGTTAGAAAAGCCAGGATATTTTTCTGACTCCAGGGTGGCTGGCGACACGACCCCCCCGTAGCGACAAAAGACTAGCGGCGGCGCGTGAGAGAGGAAAAAGGTCGGTCGCGTGGCACAGTCATAAAATTCGCTAATTTTATAGCAGTAGAGTGGCGTTGATATGTTGGTACGTCCGTATGCACAAGTGCTGATAGAAGACTGTAGCTAGCTAGCACGGAAGGAAGTGAGATAGAGATAGTGCGTGTCATGTTGGGCAAGTGGCAAAGCTGGAAACGTGTCGGCCTGGTAGACTGCGCATCCCATGATCCAAGGTTGGTACATACCTGCACTTCACATCACTTTCTCTACTCACTCTTATTCCTATATCTTCTTCGTGTTAGTTGAGATAAACATTTGTACAAATTACCTTATTGCTTATTTCCTTGTAGGTACAAGGGCAATATTAGAATACAGTAGACTTTGTGCGATAGTCAAATCTTTTAAAGCTTTGAGATTCCGTTCTCTTTGCACACTTGCAATATAAAAAAATGAACAACGATGTTCCATTTCACGAAAGTTTTAACTTTTCCAAAACTCACACAAATAACAAGGAATATCTCCGAAATGGTTCACGCTACAAGAAAATTTATTAAGACATAAATTGCGTAATTTAGCAAGATCTACATTTTTTGTACAGTATGATTTGGTCTATCTCTAACGGTTTACCAGTTATGCAAAAGTCGTTGAGAGTAAATACGACTACAGGGGCTATAGCCAGAAAATTCAAGATATACATTTCATTTGTCATAAAAATATCTTAAACATATGACATTTTAATCAAAATCGTTAGAGCCATTTTCAAGAAAATCAAAATTTTTGAAAAAATTTCCATGTAAAGGGTAGTTTAGAGTGGGGCTATTTTCTTCAAAATCTTGGTGTTGCATCCTTGAAAGACATTAAACTTAAATACCAACTTTGGTTTTTAACCGACTTTTGGTTTTTGAGTTATGCTGTCCGCAGACACACACTCACGCACACACGCGCATGCGCGTGGATGTTTTTCTAAACATGCTTTTTTTATAATTTTTGGGTGGAATACAATACTTCCCCTACTTAGCAGTAGAGGAAGGAAAAAACGAAACGTTTCTTAAATAGCAAACTTTGTATTTAAATTCAGTATCGTTCAATGATTGACACAAAATGTTCTCACCTTTTAAATGCAACATTTTTGGAAAATTTCGATTATTCTAAAAATGGCTTAATGATTCTGGTGATATTACCAATGTTTGAGATATTTTTATAACCAATGAAATGTATATTTTGAATTAGTATATAAAATATAGATCGGTTTAATACACACAATTTATATAAATAAATATATGAACTTTTTACGACATATTTCAAAGTCATCACATAGTAACCAACACTTAAAAGAAGAAAATTAGTAATAAGATAATTTTTACAACCTGAAGTAGGAAGAGCAATAAGGGTTTGTAAGAATATTATGTACAAAAGTAAGTAGAGAAAGTCATGTGAATGGACTCTATGTTAATGATTGTGACATTAGTAATTTAGAATCGTTATTATTGTTTTCAGTTTTTAAATATTTTTTCCAAGTGATAAGTCGCTATTTGTTTTTTCTAGCTCATATTAAGGGTATGGAATAAAATATGACTCACATTAGCCCTGCGTTATCTGTAGAAGAATGTGTAGAGAAAGCGATGTGAATGCCACACACTGTTTCGCGTTGTCAGTTTGAAGTAGAACACATTTTGGTAGAAATGAGTCACAGGGAGCAAGTCATGCGCCCAAATTACCCTCAGATACGCAATTGCATAGATTTATATCCTCGTGTTTCAGCGGCAAATTTATAACACTGCCGTCCGAAACAAATTTGCTGAAAAATCGTAATAAACTTGCTTTAATTTCTGACTACAACAGACCAGAAAGAACTTTAGCTATGGAAACTTAAAAACGAAGAGCTACTACGTAATGTTTTGTTGTAACAGTTTGTTAAATATCGTCATTTAAAGATTTTGTGTTGAAGCGAGTTTTCTCGGCATGACTCTGTCAGAGTGGCAGTTTCCATGCAAAATCTCAGTGAAAACTACACAATCTATCATAACGAACCTTTTAGTACCTACTTATTAACCTTAAATTATTGATATTGCAACAAACAATTTTCAACAATTTTCACAGGTTTTCTCTTTAACTAGAATTTTTTCCTAAACAGTTAAAGCGACGCATTTCAAATTTTGAAGTCCCTTCACAAACAACACAGCTGGTGAACGATTAAGACATTTTAATTAATAATAACAGTTTAACCCTTTGAGTACCGAGTGATTTTGCTACTTATGCCGTTCATCCTCTAATTCAGCCTTTTGGCTTGAATAGCCATGATCTTTAAGGCAACACTGGCCATGCACTCAAAGTTTAAGGTCGTGAGTTCGAGTCTCGGCAACCGCAGTCAAATGTGCCTGTGGCAAAGGACGGGGAGGGCCCACGTAAATTAATCGGTGAGATGGCACGCGGGGATGATGAAGGGGTATCATTTGACTTCTGATTGGCCTACACTCGCACAGTAAACATGGAAGGAGACGTTCACAGATGTTCTTTTTCTGACGTGAATCATTTTAGAGATTTTCTGTGTTATTTATTCGAGAGTTGCAATACTTATACGTTTGTTAAACGGGAACACGTTATTCATCTTTCAACACTTGGCCATACAAATAGAGTAGAATTTTACAGTCATCATATACCGACCAAATCGTAAAACATTTCAGTACCTATTAGTTAAACATTAGTTACATTCTAGTATAAATTGACTGCGATGCCTAAAGCTACTTTTCGCCTCTTTCACTTATAGTTACAAAAGGAAAGTGCATTAAAATGTGCACGATTTTCCCTCAGGAAGTTGCAGGCGATTTGATAATGAGAAGGAAATCCTATCATTGCGTAAGTAAGTGTAAGGACGCGCGAAGATGAAGATTCATTTTCCTGCTATACTTAACATCGATTTATTCTGGTCGAGTTTGTAAGGTTTCCTGAAAGTGGGCCACGTTTCGAGTTAACCTTCCCCCGTAACAGACTCCTAGAGGCATGAGCGCGCACATTTCATGTATCGTCACAGAAAAACATGATCTGCATCTACAGTCTGATAATAGAGTAGGACGGCATAGATGAACGTTATGTTTACTAATCGGCTTCCGCTACCCCAAGCATGCGTCCACATTTGCGACGAGTGAAACTACAACTGATTTCACCATGTGTGTGTGTGTGTGTGTGTCTTTGAACAGCACAAATCAAGTACGAAAACTAGGTTAAAAACCAAAGTTGGTATTTCAGTTTAACATCTTTTAAAGATGCAATACAATCATTTTGAGCAAAATTCCTCCATCCTAAACTGCGCTTTACATGGAATCTTTTTCAAAAAATTTGACTTTCTCGAAAATTGCTGTAACGATTTTGATTAAAATGTCATATGTTTAAGATATTTTTATGATAAATGAAGCGCATATCTTGAATGTTCTGGCTATAGCCCCTGTAGTCGTATTTACTCTGGACGAGGTTTGCATAACTAGTAAACCGTTAGAGATAGACGAAATCATACTATACAAAAAATGTAGATCTTGCTAAAACACACAATTTATGTCTCAATAAATTTTTTTGTATAGTGAACCATTTCGGAGATATTCCTTGTTATTTGTGTCAGTTTAGGAAAACTTAAAAACTTTCGTGAAATGGAACATCGTTGTTCGTTTTCTTATATGTTAAGTGTGCAAAGAGAACGGGATCTGAAAGTTTTAAAACATTTCACTATCGCACAAAACCTACTGTATTCCCATATTCCCCTTGTACCTACAAGGAAATAAGCAATAAGATAATTTGTACAAATGTTTATCTCAACTAACACGAAGAAGATACAGGAATAAGAGTTTGTAAGAATGGTTAGTACAAGAGTAGAGAAAGTCATGTGAGTGCAACACATCGAAATTTTTTTCCTTGCATGTACCTATTATGTCTAATAAGAGATTACACAAAATCTGCTAATAGTTGTGGAATTAACAGGGAATGTGTGTTCTAGTGTTTTGTAAACTCTATAGATGAGAAAATGAACATTTAAAAGCATGGTTTACTCGACGATGACTCTATGTTTGTTTTGAAGTACCTGAAACATATTGAGCAATTTCCTCGTCAACATTTTCTGCTAACGTTAGTGTATGCATTTCCGCAACGAGTTCCTAGTATTTAACTTTTTGTTTTAGCAGTTGTGTTTTTCTTTGTTTATCTTCGTGTTGGCTAACGTCTGCTCCAAATCTCTTAACAGACACCCCTCTTTCTTGTGTAATCAGTATATGAGAGACACTGAAAGGAGTGAGTCAAGGTTATGTGAAGTAAACAGTTGTGAGTTGTAATATCATGAAAGACTGTAGACTGTGTTAACATCAGTAAAAGAGAACTGTGTATTTGTGTAATTAGTGTATGAGAGACAGAGAAAGTGAAGAAAGACAGTGAAAGGAGTGAGTCAAGGTGACGAGAAGTATACAGTTGTGAGTTGTAATATCATGAAAGACTGTAGACTGTGTTAACATCAGTAAAAGAGAACTGTGTATTTGTGTAATTAGTGTATGAGAGAGAGAGAGAGACAGAGAAAGTGAAGAAAGACAGTGAAAGGAGTGAGTCAAGGTTATGAGAAGTAAACAGTTGTGAGTTGTAATATCATGAAAGACTGTAGACTGTGTTAACATCAGTAAAAGAGAACTGTGTATTTGTGTAATTAGTGTATGAGAGAGACAGACAGAGAAAGTGAAGAAAGACAGTGAAAGGAGTGAGTCAAGGTTATGAGAAGTAAACAGTTGTGAGTTGTAATAACGTGAAAGACTGTAGACTGTGTTAACATCAGTAGAAGAGAACTCTGTATTTGTGGAAAAGCTTAGATGAAAAATAAAGGCATAAATAGGGGGGAAAAAATACAGTTTCCGTTTTGCCATTTTCTCACACATAAGTAATATTAAGAAAGGAACAACATCGCAAATTTTCAACTTAGAAGATAACTTACATGAAGAACCAGCGTGAAAATGTGTGATTCTGTATTGTACCTAAGTAGCCTCAGAGAAAAGATAGGTACATGAATTGACATACAGTGTGAAATAATTGCCACGATTTATAGAATTTAATTCATAAAAATATCAGTAAAAAACGAATTAGAAGTTTAAGAAAGGTGTGATTTAACTTAATAAGGCGTGATTTCTGTATGTGTGGACTTAAGACAAACATAATCTCAATATTTTGTCACAAGGCAAACGAAAGAAGCGCAGTCTCCCTGTGTGAATATGGAAATACAGTCGACTTTGTGCGATAGTCAAATATTTTAAAGCTTTGAAGCTGCCTTCTCTTTGCACGCTTAACATATAAAAAATGAACAACTATGTTGTTCATAAGAATTTAAGACAGTATTTTAAGAGTTCTCTCACCAGAAGATTAGCTTATCCAAAGGAATGGAGGTGAGCCAACGAGATTGGTGATGCACCGGAGTTAGTGAACCTTGCTGACGCTTGAGTGCGCTGGAGTCTAAAGTTAGCTATAGATGCTGCCGTTTATTCGTGTTCAACTGAAGGCATAGATGTCAGCACAGCTTATATTTTGATGTTTTGTATTTTGTTCTTAATTTTATAATTAGTGTTAAACATGTTTTAACACGTTGAAGAGTTTTTAAATTAGATAATGGTATTAGGAATATTTGTAGAATTATATTAATCTTAATTACTTTTACTTGATTTTGTTTTTCTTCACTTTGTTTTATTCTGCTGGAATAAGCATCTCCAACTGGTGCTTGAGTACCAGTGGAATTTTGATATGCATTTTGAACTTGTTGAAATGAGTGAATTACTCAACCAATCTTTATTACATTCAACTCTAAACAACGGTTGTACATTATAATCCCTGTTAAAAGCTTCGAAGCTAAGTTGTATCCAGAGTATTGGCAGACGTTGGGGTAAAGGCCGAGTCCACAGACTTGGCGAAATTAGCGGTCAGTGTTGCAATGAGAACTAAATTGTGGCAACAGGTGGTTAGCCTAGTGGGTCATGTACCTCGCGGTATTTTGGCACCACTGTGGATCGTAAAAGTAATGTAATTAGACGGCCGTGATGAAGGATATTCTGTTCGCCGTGATTTCTTGACACGCGTCCAACGCGCGGTCTGTTAGCAAACAGGAATGGGGAGAAATTGAGACGATTTGGCTAATCATTCAAATGTTATGATATATGGGTATTGCTTGTACACAGAACCGCTCGTCTCCTCCCGTCCGTATATTAGTCATATTTGTACGAAACCTTCACCATTTCAACGGTTACTTCAACCTTAACCAATGACTAAAACAGAACACACACAATTACGTAGAAACGAAGTACATGTTCACGCTCTCGATCATATTGGCTAAAAGAGAAAAAGGTAGTGAGTGCATTCAGTTTGACCTGTTATTATGGTTGGTAGCGACAAAGAAGCTTTTGAAGGGGTTAACATTTAAGTGGAATCTTGATGAACGCACAGGTCAGCGAAATGTATGTGTATTTGTGAGAAGATTTGCAGCAGATGTAAATTTAAGCTTGAGTGTATTCATTAAATACACAGCTAGACAGAACTATATAGGAAAAAATCTGATGTGTTGCACTCACATGACTTTCTCTACTCTTGTACTAACCATTCTTACAAACTCTTATTCCTATATCTTCTTCGTGTTAGTTGAGATAAACATTTGTACAAATTATCTTATTGCTTATTTCCTTGTAGGTACAAGGGGAATGTTAGAATACAGTAGACTTTGTGCGATAGTCAAATGTTTTAGAGCTTTGAGATTCTGTTGTTTTTGCACACTTAACATATAAAAAATGAACAACGATGATCCATTTCACGAAAGTTCTAAGTTTTCCGAAACTCACACACATAACAAGGAATATCTCCGAAATGGTTCACCGTACAAGAAAATTTATTGAGACATAAATTGCATATTTTAGCAAGATCTACATTTTTTGTACAGTATAATTTGGTCTATCTCTAACGGTTTACCAGTTATGCAAAAGTCGTCCAGAGTAAATACGACTACAGGGGCTATAGCCAGGAAATTCAAGATATACATTTCATTTGTCATAAAAATATCTCAAACATATGACATTTTAATCAAAATCGTTAGAGCCGTTTTCAAGAAAATAAAAATTTTCGAAAAATCTTCCATGTAAAGGGTAGTTTAGGGTGGGGCTATTTTCTTCAAAATCTTGGTGTTGCATCCTTGAAAGACATTAAACTTAGATACCAACTTTGGTTTTTAACCGACTTTTCGTTTCTGAACTATGCTGTCCACAGACTGACAGACTGACAGACTGACACACAGACACACACACGGACCTTTTTCTAAAAATGCTTTTTTTTTTTTGATTCAGGGGGTCTCATAACATGTATTTCCGGTGAAATCTCGACATCGAATTTTTGGGTGGAATACAATACTTCCCCTACTTACCAATAGAGAAAGTAAAAAGTAAACAGAACTGTTTTATCACAGTAATATCACTGTTTATTGCTACACGTAAGCAAAAATAAAAGAATGCTAAATCAATAAATAAGTAATTGACTAAATAAAAGCAAATTTTCCCTCCAATTCAGAATTATAAAGCTGCCACCCTTCTCACCAATACTTATACCTGGTGCATGAACTTGTCGCCTGCCCTTCCCTTCCCCATAAGTGGTTAATGTATGGCCGAAGTAGATGTTATGATGGGACGCTGAGAACCATTGCAGGGGGGGGGGGTCCAGGGTGCTAAATGGGGATTTACTTGAGCGTCGAGCAGATCTATTGCATTTTGAACATTAGATGGTACAAAGAGAGAGAAAAAAAAACCATTATATGATGTATATCCTTTTACCGGTGGGAAGAGCGTCTACAGACTTTGAAGAACGTAAATTATTTGTGTTTTTATGTCTTGATCAAACAAAGAGACGAATAGTTGGTACGACTGGGTGCAACACATCTAGGTCAATGATACTAAATTGGTTAAATCATTAGCCAAATGCGACGCTATTTGCCATTACATTAGAGTTGACAGTTCAGCGTCTAATTCTAGCAAGGCATTTGGGACAGCAGCTTGCCCAAGTAAAAATGTTGAAATTAAGATCAAAACCACTGTAAGGTGTTGCAATGTCATTTGTTACTATGTTAACTGTCATTTATATGCCATCTTCAAGGTCCAAGCTCACATCGACGGCCAAATTACTCAACAACAATAACGTAACTTTGGATTTGTTGTTTACGTTGGGGTTTTTCTTTACAAACATTAAACTCACGCTAAATAAATATTGCCATCTTTCAGCCCGGGATTGAACCCGGGACCTCTGTATTGGAAGCAATCCAGCGCCGACGAGCCAGCAAAGACGTTCAGGGTCGGGCTACCTCGCGCGACCGCTGTGTGTACGAGACAATCAATAACCGAAGGGGCAGAAACAAAAGGATTTTCGGAAACCTTCTGGGAACTTCTAGCTGAAAGACAGTGAAAGGACTGAGTCAAGGTTATGAGAAGTAAACAGTTGTGAGTTGTAATATCACGAAAGACTATTAACGATGATAAGAAAACTGTATATTTGTGATACAATTTTAGAAGACAGTAAAGTTACAGAAAAGTAACAATATCTTCTTAACTCCTAATGTTTTACTTAAAAAGAAGTATCGTTATCCTTTGTTTTCTCAACAATCAGCGATCGTGAAAAGTGGGGTTGCTAAGGGACTTGAAAAAAACATACTTTTCATTGAAGACAACGCTAAATGAGTACACATTGTGGTAAAAATTAAATATCAAGAACTAACATTGCAATCAGTAATAATTGTATGGTGAAAAGTTATTTAAAATAAAGGTTTTAGTGATTGGTTTAATTTTGCCGGTCGTTGCCATTCCATTGATAATTGATTCAGTTACTCCAAGTAACCAGGAAACAAATACAAGGGTATAATGGTTATTTAACACAAACTTTCGTAGTTTCCCCTTCTTTCCCTCTCTTTACCCCTCTCCAATGATAGCAGTATTCATGCTACGTGCTAGACATAGTTACCAACAAAGACATGATTACTATTGATTAATTCTGACGACTCACCAAATCGTTACTCATTAAGCTACAACTGTTTAAATTCACAGAAATGTAATTAAATTTTAATGTCACCCAATAAAGGCGGTTTATTGCGTAGGTATTAGAGGAATATAGGGAGAATTTGTAGGAGAATTAATCGTTTTTATATTCAAGTGACATTTGCAACGCTTTGTACAAGAATTTGGAGATAAATGTAAAGAAAATTAAAACCTGACTTTTCTAGTAAGCTAGGTTTATCTACCCTTTCCTTGTCCTCATTACAGCGCCACGCCTCTAGCCCCGTATTGTAACTGTCATTAGTCAGTAGTTATACCTCACCGCTCACTTGACCCCGTAAGATAATAAACTGAGAGACGCTTCCAAGCATTTTACTGTATTCTCTTTGTGTTCTGTGGTATATAAGGTTTAAGTTGTCATATATTTTACTGTCCTTGTCTAACACAGACAGAAACCACTTCTTTGTCGTGATTCGTGGAAATTCCGGACTCTGAGCGCACTAGCATTGTACGTTGAGTGAAGGTTACCAGTGGCGTATCATCTGTACAACGCAGTGAACGTTTTAGTGGGAAAAAGATCGTGTGGTACTTGTAATTACTGACAAATTACTCGTACATTTAGTGGAATCGGCGTCGGAAGATGAACATGAAAATTCGTTTGAAATGTGTGACGGTGAATCGGGGAATGAACAATCGGAGGGCAGTCCGTCACTAATGCGTGGTGTATCTGCGATGTTAGAGTGAGATAGCCAGTATACCTTTCTTTGTCTAAGAGGGACACGAGAAGTTAGCCACCAGCGGGAAGTTGTTGGGGACCCTGCCCCCTGCTCTCATGCCTCCTGAGGTGAAGCGCTAAGTGCCACACAGTCACCTACAAGGTAAACTAAATGAACTTGATTCCCACACATGCTTGTCTCGTTACGGTGCTTGGTTTGTTGGCAAGGAGATAGATCACGTAGGTATATTTCTAACATACTCTCATATATCACCATCAATTGGGGACCACCATATTTATTGGCAAAATACCAACTCTTATTTACTTTCCCTACTTTCTCTGTCACTTATACATAGGATGGAAGGTACTCATAACCTAATAGACGCAAATGTAAGAAATATAAAGTACTAACTTTCTTTATTTCAAATAAACAGCATTTATTGAGTTAAACGATTCTATGTTATAAGAAAAGCTATAACTTCGTCCTTAAAATCACATAAACATGTAAAGTTTTACAGTAAACATAATGGAATGTTATACTGAAACGTATAAATACTTTAAATCGTTCTAGAAATTCTCCCGATATTTATAGTGGAGCTGAAATTCCTGTCGAAATAACTCTAAGTAACTTTGTTTACTACGTTGAGTTATAATGAAAAGCTTTCCTCTAATACCTTTGCATTAAACCGCCCTTCTTGTTTGGCATTAAAATTTAATTATATTTGTGTGAATTTGCAGTTTCTGGAATTTATGGAACTGTTAACAGCTTGTGATATATACGAAATGCTGTGGATCAAACAACAGTTGTGCTTAATGAGTAACGATTTACTGAGTGACCAGAAAAAAACTACTTTCCTTTCAGGCGGACGTGTCATTGATTAGAACTAGCATGTATAGAGAGGGGAACCATTTACTGAGCGACCAGAAATAATAGTTACTTTCCTTTCATACCGATGTGTTTTAACAGTGATTCGAACCTTTATGCAGGTTATGAGGCCCCAAAGACAAAGCGTGACGTCATGTGAGATAGTTCTCCCCTTGCTTCTCGGGTTTGAAACCTCTGCCTATACGGCTACACAATATCCTTATTACTATTATCCCGTTTGAAAACTGTTCAACGTGTTAAAACATGATCAATATTGGTTATATAATTAGGATAATATAGAAAGCAATCAAATATATGCTGTGTTGCCATCTATACATTCAGTTGAACCTGCAACAACTGTGGACTCCAGCGCTCCCAAGCGTTAGCAAGGCTCACTAACTGCGGTGGTTCACCAATCTCTCTGGCTTGCCTCCATTCTTGTGTAGGTTTCTGCTAATCTTCCGATGAGAGAATTTTTCAACTACAGCGGAGTTACACTTCGAGGCTGAAGGGACAAGAAAAAAGATTCTAAAGATCCAATCTTTCAAACTTTTGTTCCCTCGCCAAGTCCATGATGTATATCACTCTGGTATTGTTGTTCCTATAGCTGCGAGTGTGCAGTGAAATGCACTGAACTTGCACTCCACACATGACCAACAGTTTCTGTCTCGTACTTTATAAATAATGATTCCTTTTCAATACCATATATTATCAAAGAACACTAGATCATTGGAAAGCAATAAACATGAAATGGAGAAAACGGCGATTAGTTTGACACTTTCTGCCATCTTTTGGAGAGATACTAAAGTTAAGTAACCAACGAACTCCTGATAATGATGTATTTATTTACAATCCTCGACATTGAAAGCTTATATAAATGTGCTTGGCTGATTGGATTTTTGTATTGATCTTGCGGGACAACCAGAATCATTTGATAGGAAAGTGAAAACTGTACAATTGCGTAGGAAAACAAACCAAGCAAACATAACCTAGTTGTAATACCTAAACGGTGCGCTAGGTGTCTCTGGTTGGCATGCTCTTGAGTTACGAAACTGAAGGAAGGAATGTAAACTGCAATGTTTAGCGACAGGAGAAATCGCGGTGCTGATGTATCTATTAGCATCGACTTGTAGAGTGCGCTGGAAACCTGCTTTCAACACTCGCGTAAACTTTCGCACCACATTAATCCTCTCTCTTAATGTGCTGCACTCTATCAATAATTACTCTATGGCTCGAGTGATGAGCATTTTCGCAACATACATAATGTTAGTTTTTCTTTTCTTTAAACGTTATTTTCACCAGGCATGTCTTGTTGAGCGTAGTGGGGTGAAATTAAAGCATTTTAAGCCACTTTTCGTTTTTGAGCTATGCTGTTCACAGGCAGACTGTGATTCAGGGACCTCAAAACATATATTTTTCCGGTAACATTGGTTGGTGAAAGCAGCCCATAGCGTGTGTGAAAGAAAACACAACTGTCATTGACTTCTGTGGTCCAGTGTTAGAGGTTATCGTATCTTGGCAGCCGTCCTAGACCAAACCGCCGACATTTCAACTGTTCCGCTTTGTGCCTCTTTGTTTGGTAACGTTCAAATGTTCCGCCAGATGGCTACGTTTTAATATCCTAATCAAATGAACACCACTTTTACTTTTTCTAAGTACTATAGGGGAAACGGCTTATCGGCAGCTCCCAAGAAATCAATATGGCCGACATTACACTAGTTCACCCCCCCCCAAAAAAAAAAAGTAGTGCCAACCTAGATAATAAAGGCGTTATTTCTAACCTCAAATATCGCAGAGTTATAGGAACTCAAAATCATTACCACACAACAGATGATGAACCTTCGGGAACTCTTGTTCTGCAATAACACTTTTGGAGAAAGTCTTCTTGTAGATTCGAACCATGGGGATTTGGGGATACAATAGACTTACGTGATGGTCTAAACCTGGCCGCTATGTGATGACTTTGAAATGTCCTTTTTGCATAACCAGGACATAATTGGAAAATCCAAACGAATAACTATCTCAAAAAATAGTTATCTCCACAAAAAATGTATTTGACATAAATTATGTCTTTTTATGTAGTAAGACTTTCTCTATCTCTTACAGTTTTCAGATTGAAGAATACTTCTCAGACTATTACCAGAGCATTCGAAATATACATTTAATTTAAATACCATGTTTGACCAGAAACTGTTAACTTATATAAAAATAAACATCAAATTTAATTTCGATTAGTGCCAATTGAGCAAAACGAAACACAAAAATTACATGTATTTTATGTTCTCTTGTTATAACAGAAAACCAAATCTCACTTTATTTTTAACATTAACAAACAACCTTTCTTCTGAAAAATACATCAATTATTAAAAACACAGTTGTCAAATTGAAATATGGCGCTGTTTTGATTTTTAAGCGATTTAATGCGTAATAAACTGTTTTTAGCGATTTTTGCTATATGTACAGTTGGCGACACTGACTAAACAAAAGAAGGTATATGATAACTTAACGCGTCTATGTATGAAATGTCAATATTATTTCAATCAAAATTGACAAACTCAAAATTTTAGAAAATGTTTCAGTGTTTAGGATAGTTCAGAGTAAAACATTTTGTTGAAAATAAGTTGCATTATTGGAGGATGCTGAATTTAAATATCAACTTTGGTATTTAAACAAGTTTTCATTTTTGAGCACGAAATGTTTTCGTTTAGATTCAGGGGGCTTCAAAACATGTATTTCCTATAAAACCTCGGTATTGAACACCTACTGTAAGTACGTAGTAGAGAAAATAATTGTGTGAACACGGCGAATAGTGCATTAAATTCAAATAAAAGACGTGGTTTGGAGGTTAGGTTTGGTAGGGGAATCTGGTTGTGTTGAAAACGTGAGAAAGTTGTGTTTTTGCTGACTGCAGTTGTGGAATTTGCAGTCGCTTCAACTTTGGAATTGTTGTTGTTCTTCTTACCAAGGTTATGTGTTTCTGTTAACGCTTACTTTCTCCACAAGATCAGCGGCGGATTTGGAACTAGTGGAATTATGTTGCGTAAAGGAAATGCATCAGTGGCGTATTCTTGACGATGCACTGCATACCTTTTAGAAAAAACAAAATGACTAACATTAATGTATAATTAAAAGGCACAAGAGTCAACAATATCCCACGAACTAACAGAGAAATGTATGTATTTGTTACAAAGAAGCATTTATTAGAGTTAATAGCGAATGTATGGGTTTAGTCCTTCTAACCTCCAAGACCTACTCCTGATGTAGAAAACTTAAAGACGAAGAACATAGTGAAGAACTTGCATTTAACTCTGAACTGTATATGAAGGTAGTTTGTGTAAGTTCTTCTGTTGGTCGTGTTTGCTGCTAGAGAAAGATCAGGGTTGCTCAGGTATAATGTAGGATAATCTCTGTATTCCATTTATTTACAAAATTTTTAGGATACGCCACTGAAATGTGTGCATCTTATCTAGTACCCACAGCAGCAGTTTGTGACCCAGGTTTACAGGGGGATTCACTGGGGCAAGCAGTTGTAGAGATAAATAGACGCGGTAGCGCTCACACTCCAGCGTAAGAATTAGGAGCGCTAATGTTCTGGAAGTTTATCTTCCCTCCTGGAGAACATTCTAGAATTTTTGTGGAAATTTCCAGCGGTTATGAAAGTGAACATTCTTTTGAGTTAGGTAGGTAATTCACCGTCCTCCAGGCATGCTACACGAACATTTACAAGAAAATTCCCCCACCCTAAAGTTTTGTTTACATTCAGAATGTTTCCAAAATGTTGATTTCCTTAAAAATGGCTCTAATGATTTTAATTAAAATACAATATGTTAAATCTATTTTCATGACAAGTGAAAAATAATTTGTACAAGAGCGAGTAGAAAAAGTCATGTGAGTGCAACACTCAGAGAACAGGGCTGAGGTGTTGGTATGGCGGAATGCTGAGGAAACAAAATGGCCACTCATCTTCTCACACCACAACTAAATGTTGTTGGTACCCGTGCTACGAGCTTAGAAAGAAATTGAAATATTCTACAATTGTGATATTCACGACGAAAATTAAGTGTAACGTTAAATTAAGGTGATGGGCAATCAGTCACAACGAACATAGTAGTGTTAGATCGCCAATCTTGCAAATGCAGCTGGTAACTAAAATGTAATGTTGGTAATGCTGTTGCTCTAACAATGCTTTGATAGGTTAGAAAAAAGGTTATGTTGTGAAATAATGGCACAGTGGATGAAAAATAAGTGTAACAGTTTACTTTTGAATTAATGTGAACATTCATAACGACAAGCAAGCGCTGGAGTGTCGAAGCTTGCAGTAATTTAGATAAATTCAGCGTTTTGTTTGGCATTTTATTGGTACTAAGGCAACTCTTGCATGTATGTATACTTCAAACTACTTATTTACATCTATATGCTAGAAATTGTTGATTTAAACTCGTTTTTCTGTTTACTTAGGTTAATCATGACCGATATACAGAAGATTAGGCGACAGACAATTTTGTTAATGTTCATGGAAGTTCGTAGGAGCGTGTATTTACATGATGTATGGATTAATTGTATTACGTGTCGTTGTCTTTATGTTTACACTTGATTTTCAGAAATGTATAGTTACTTTAATATCAATCCAATATTAAAATATATTGTGGTTTTAATCGTTGATTTCTGTATGTGGTTTCAATTTTGACGTAGTGAGGTTGGGAATGTCTGTTTCGTACAAAGAATATCTCCGAAATGGTTTACTCTACAAAAACATTTATTAAGACTTAAATTATTGTGTGTTTTAGCAAGATCTACATTTTTGTATAGTAAGATTTGGTCTATCTCTTATGGTTTACGAGTTATTCAAAATTCATGCAGAGTAAACAAGACTACATAGGCTATAGGCAGAACACTTCCGTGCCGTATTTATGGAAGACACGTAATATAGTAAAAGTGTATTGTGTAAAAAAAATGCAAGACTTGACATTGGGAAGTGTCCATGCTCTTTCACCTTGGACCTGCTGCAGGAGGAGGAGGAGTAGTAGGGGAAGTGGGAGAGAGGGAGGGAGGGGATAAGAAAAGTGACATAATGCAGAAGTAGAAGATAGTAGTCACTTGTAGTGATGGGTGTCTTAGAGGAGATGTATCACGTGAAAGGTTCCACACACAAGAAGACGGCGAGTTTCCCGTCGAGGGAGCGTCACTATGCCGTCCGCAGGAAGACTCGATCCCAGAGCCCTCCACTGCAGCGTCTGTGTAGCCGCGTGCACCTGGGCTCCGATAGCGACGCCGCGCCGTGCAGCAACTGCGGGTAAGGGTTTCTCTGTCTCTTGTTTAAGGTGCAGGGTGTGCAACAGTCGTGGGCAACGTCAGTGAGACTGACTGAGCCGAGATTTGAACCACGGCTCTGCCGGTTACCGTCCGCTGTGATATTGAATGTCCCCATGGCGTCTAGTTCAACCGGCATCTTCCCCCCGCGGGAGTTGAAGCCGGATACCGTAACCCCGAGGACAAAGTTCGAAAGGGGAATTCCAAGTACAATGGGCTTCAAGTGTCTGTCAAATGTTTTATAAAAATATCTGAACATTTTCGATGCAAAGTGTGATTTGAGTGATAATTATTTTTAAATTTTCATTTAGCATGTCTGAAAGATGTAGTCAACGTTAAATACCAAATTGAGTATTTAAACGGCTTTTCGTTTTTGTAATTTTACTTTTTGCAAAAATGTTTATTGTTTTAGCGAAATTTTGGATGCAATATTTGGATGCCGTACTTCCTTACCTGTAAGGAAAGTGAAACAAAAGTGCCTCCTTGGGGAGTTTTAGAATACGTTTGTGGGTTGCAGCCCACAGTTTGACAACTACTGCCGATACTTCCCCAGTCTATACTTACTTATCTTATCTAAGAACAACCGGATCGCAATAGGCGTGAACTAGAGGCATTTCCGCTTATCAAATACAATTGGAATGTTTCATTAAACCGAAGCCTTATTTCGGGAATATGAATAAACATTTTATGGCGTTCATTTACTGCAGTAAACACTGTTTACTTTCTCTACTACGCATAGTAAGTAGTGGAAGTATTGTATTCCACCTAAAAATACGATTTGGAGATTTCACCGGAAATGTTGTATGCTTTGAACCCTCGTGAATCCAAAAAGAGAATCTTTAGAAAAAGGTCTATGTGTGTGTATGTGTGTGTGTTATGAAAGTTCACATTAATTTAACTCTAAAGTGTTAGATACACTTATTTTTCACTCACTGTGCCATTATTTCACAGCATAACCTTTCTTCTAACCTATCAAAGCATTGTTAGAGCAACAGCACTACCAACATTACATTTTAGTTACCAGCTGCATTTGTAAGATTGGCGATCTAACGCTGCTATGTTTCGTTCTGACTGATTGCCCATCACCTTAATTTAACGTTACACTTAATTTTCGTCGTGAATATCACAATTCCAGAATATTTCAATTTCTTTCTAAGCTAGCACGGGTACCAACAACATTTAGTTATGGTGTAAGTAGGAAATCAGGATATGCATTCCGGCATACCAACATCACCGCACTGAGATTTTAGCTACATGTTCAGCGAGTTTACGTTTGTATGTAGGTAAAGTTTTGTTTTAGTTTAACTAATCTTGCCGTCAAACAATGTTTATAACACCAGGCCTTACATAGTTCACTGAGCTTTGAACATATTCATAGAATCTGGTTGGATTTGACTATTTCTGTTGGTACTTCTGGACTGCTCCACCACTTTGTCATATCTCAAGAGTAATGCATAATAAAAGTAGATGAATAAAACGCGTCATGTTTTATCGGATGTAAGATTGCTGATTGAACGTGTTCCTGCGGATGATTCAGTCGAAGTTGCCCTTGACAGAAGCCAAGTTGAGGATTTTCCCAATCAATTCTAGCACATTCTGTTCTGGGGAATCGCCGAATGACGTGAACTAAAACAAATAGGAACCAAATGAACGAAATACCGATACAGCGACAGCCAAGGGGCAGTAACCTTGGGGGTTAAACCCCAGAAAGAAAAATCTGATGTGTTACACTCACATGACTTTCTCTACTTTACGGTGGGAGAATTTTCTACAAAATCTTCATGTTGCATCCTTGAAGAATGACATTAAACTGAAATACCAACTTTGGTTTGTAAGCGACTGCGATGTATTCTGTTCACAGATAGACACATAAGGGCGTGGACCTTTTTCTAAAAATGCTTTTTTTTGGGTGTAATACAATACTATACGTGATAGAGAAAGTCATTAGTCGCCTTATGCCGCAGTTATTATTGCTGTTAGAAAGGTCCAGACGAATATGTAGATGTCTTTGTGTAGAGGTCGTGAAGACGGTGGTACAAAGTATCAGTCAGAACCTGTTTGCTAATGGACACTGTTTCCCCAACACCTACCTATGTTATCTTTACACTAGCAAAACAAAACACATCAGCCGGCTTTCAACTTGGCTCGACTGTTCAACATTCCATTTCAATCTTCATAATTTCTACGTCATTAGGTCCAAAATTTGAATTTGAATTTTCTGTTAATACTCTCAATTTCTCTTCATTCTGAATAACTTATATCACTGATAAACTTTTACATATAGAAAAAATATTACTGCACAAAATTTCGTTAAAACGCAGAATTTATGTCAAATACATTTTCTTGTGGAATTAACCGTTTCTGAGATATTGTTTGTTCTTGGTTTCAAAGCTGAAGTGCTTCTAGGTAGGTTTTTCATATAGGTATACGTTATTGTCCTTTTTAATCTGTGGCCATGCAAGAAGGACGGAATTTTAAAACAATCACGTAGCGATTAGCTCTTACAATATTTGACTATCGCTTAGACCTAGTGTATTGCCATATTCCCATTCACAGCAAAGGTTACAAAATGGCGTAGAAATGAATTACATGTTCACGCGCTGGACCGTATTGGCTAAAAGAGAAAGAGGTAGTAAGTGCATTCAGTTTGTCATACAGACCTCGCCATGATTGGTAGCCATAGCGTATCGGCTAGTGTAGGACACGCCTTTGAAGGGGTTAAAGTCTAAGGGGAAAACATTAAGAGCGCTCAACTTAGCGTGCATGCTCACGCCTCAAGAGACCCCAGAAAACGATATAAGAATAAGTTTCGTTAGGAACATTAGTTGAAGGTGTAGAGAAAGTAATGTGAGTATAGCCGATCAGACTTTATACAACATGTTTACGTGTGGGCAGAAAAATGTGTAGTTTGTCTTTTGTTCCAAAGTTCGTTACCAGATCTTTAGCTAATTTGTAACCGAATCTCGAAGCAGAAAAGGTTGAGGAAACCAAATTCTTCACGCTGCTAAGAGCGGAAGCAGCAGAAAATGCTCCATGTCTCCCACGTAAGCAGTCAGCCCGTGACAAACAAGGTCATTTGGGTGCAGACCGACCAACGTGCATAGAATATACTCAAACATAACCTCAACTGCATAAGCGCGGCTTCAGCTGTCAAATTAACAGACCTTTGTGCCTCAAGTGGACAACATAGCAGTTGTGGAGGGAGATCGACAGAAACAACTGAATAGCCACAGCACTCATATGACTTTCTCTACACTTGTACTAACTATTCTTACAAACTCTTATTCTGCTATCTACGTCATGTTAATAAAGATAGACATCTCTACCTTATTACACATTTCCTTATACGTACAGTAAGAATAGGATAACATAGGCTAGTTTGGGTTTAGAGGATTTTCTTGAAAATCTTCTTGTTGCATGTTTGAAATGATGAAAACTTAGGCTTTTAGTGACTTTTTGTTCTGAGTTATACTGCTTACGGACATACCACACAGACGTTTTTTTAAAATGTATTTAGGGGACCAGAAAACGTGTATTTGTAGTGACATCTGAGAACCGAGTTTTCTGTCTATCTGCTATGTAGAGAAGGTAGCCATTAATAAATGTGGGAATGTTTTCCAACCTTGTAGGTATATACTCAGACAGTTGACTGCTCCGGAGCGTGGTTGATGAAGGTGTGGTTATGTTCCGGGAATAAGCTGACAATTATTGCAGTTCATTCCCAAGGTTTGATGACCACGTTCAAAGTACATACGTACATACGTACACGAGGTGATGTCAGAAATGTGTTTGTCTTACCAGATAACGGCAATCGTACCTTCGTGTACACAGAACCAATCAATCCTATTGCATTTACCTACATATAACCACAAAAATAAGTTTGTCATCCATTCAGTTCTAACAGTCTAACAGACCTCTTACGTGCATAGTAAACACAGAAGGTATTGAATTCCAACCAAACTTTTGGTACTGAGTTCTCTCACAAACGAAAAGTCGGATCGATATCAAATTTTGATACAATTTATTACAAGTAATACTACAAGGCGCCTAACCTAACCTATAAGTTCTCAACCGGAGTGAGAGACACAACATCGAATTATACTTACATGAAATATTTCATAAATAAGTTTAAATACTCCATCTGACCAGATAACGTTACATTTTATAAAACTGGCATAACATATATTAATTTCCATTAATGTAGTTCGAGTTATTCAGCACTGCCAACTGAGCAAAACGAAACCCAAAAATCACATACATTTCGATCTTCTCTTTATAACCTCAAATAAATCTCACTTTATTTTTAAAATTAACATTTCTTTGCATCTGTAAAAATACATTAATTATTAAAAGATTAATTGTAAAAACACATTAGTCAAATTGAAATGGAGTGTTATTTTAATTGTTAATCGGTGCGCAAGTTGTTTTTCAGCGAATTACGGGATACAGTTGGCGACAGTGACTAAACAAAAGATGAAATAGTCGAATGTACACTAAAATATATTTTCTAAAAATTAGCTTCTTGGATTTAGAGGATCTAAAACATGTGCGAATTTCTAGTGAAATATCGATATCGAATATTTTGTTGGTATACAGTTACTTACTATAGCTTGACAGAGCAGCAAAGACAAGAAAACATAATTTAAAAAATGTGTGCATTATGAATGAAACTTAGAAGAGGTACTTATGTATTTCCTTATTTTACCTTCCTTTTTTGCATTTTCGAAACACATGCTTGTATATATCGCAGCCGCGGATGCCCGTTATAGCAATTTCTTCAGTTGTCAAGGACAGATTGCACTCATTGGAATAATTAAATGTGCGCATCGCATGACGTAACACATTTAGGTTTGCTCAGTGTGACCTCACAAACAACTAGGAAATATTATGTAAAGCAATTACTATACCACGATTTTGAAGTTGTGTAGCTTGCCGAAGACTGGATGAAGAAGGTTATGTGAATGTAAGACATGAGTGTTGCAAATGAGCGTATATCTGATGCCGCAGGAAACGTATCACTATCTGGCAAGAACGCAGTGAACTTGATTTTATGTTATTGGTAACCGTGGAGTATATTTACTATAGTTTCACCATGAAAACAAATAAAAGATATTCATATGATGTGATGTGTAAGTTGAAGACAACATGCAAATGGAGCAGTGATGCCAACAGAGAAAACTATTCGTGTGCTAGTGAAAAAGAACTCAAGTATCAGAACCAAAGGTACAAATAGAGGACTAATAGTAAAATGACTAAAACTAGATGTACTGAAATGGGTTCAAGGAAATCGTGAACATATAATTGGAATTAATACAAATATGATTCGAGTATACGCTTGTAAGTTAGCGCTGCATAGACCTGAAGCATACGAAATCATTATCGGTAAAGCAGTATAAGTAACCTGAGGACAACAATGATAACATGGAGAAGAACTAGCTCAAATCTTTGTGAAACAGTGTTTAAATTGATGTGTTATTTATGAAATAGTTCCTATAATTAATACAATTCAACGGTCTGACTTACTCCGCTCGAGAATTTATAGGTTAAGTTAGACGTTTTATAACATTGCTCGTGAAAATGACGTCCATAATTACAATTCTGCATTCAGACTTCATGCAATATCGAGTGAGCTAATATTGGGCACTAAAAGGCAGCAGAAACCCTCGTGCTACAATAATATCGAGAAAAAGCATTAAGGTAATTCACAGATATGTGGGAATGTACGTACACATTGTTATGGGCCCGAGGACTTACCTGTGTTGATATTATCTGAAAGCAAACATTACAACACGCAGTCAGTCAGACGATTTCCCTTTCGACTCCAGGAACGTGGTGCACTTTCATTTCTATCTTAACTCTCGCTGCCTTTCCACTGGAAGACCTGCCTACCTTCAAAACATTCATGGTTTCCATGTGGTGTTCAAATCGATTTGAGTTCCTATTCCGGATTCAATAGTGTAGGGAAACGCGGATTCAGATCGAACTGAATCCACTTAGAAGTGAGATCGGATGGAAAATTTGTTGCATGAAAACACCTACTGCATTCAAATCGAATTGAATTCGCCATAGATGCTAACTTTTACTACACTCGTAACACGCTTCACGCTCGTCATTCTGTTTTCTTGTGAAAGTGATGTAATAAAACAGAACAATAAAGTAACTTTTGTTGTTTCTATAATATCGCAATATATTTTTTTATAAAACATTCACTAACCTCAAACCCTATTTACAATACTCAGAAACATATTTTTACAGGTTCGCCAACATAAACCAAACATAAAAGCTGGAATTCTTTATGCCTGGGCCTTGCGTATCCAAATCGATGTCAACACGAATTAAATTCAACATGGAAATGTGGATCGTATTGAGAATGAGTTTGGTCTTAAATCGACTTCAATTTCCCATGGAAACGTAGCGACTTTTTCGTGATTAAACACTGGAATCTAAGGTGAAGAATAAGTCCTGAGTTTATAAATAACCCACGAATCAGCACCTTACGTACAAATCCCAAATTGCACGCGCGCTCTCTGCTCGATTCAGGACGAATGTGTGTTGCGTTGCATATGTTTTGCGTGGTGACATGAAGGAAGCGATTTCCATTGGTCAACTTTTGAGCACGTCATGGCAAGATACGAATCAGCCCGCGGAATGGCTCGGGCTTTGCTCGTACAACAATTGCAACCTTATCACTCATCTAATCTGCCTAGGCTTCCATTCTTGAGACTTTAATCTATTCAGCTTTATTACATCTTCCCCTTAACTATCGATTAGAGTCTCCTTTTGTTTCTTTCTATTATCAATTACATATATTCACATTATAATTTCGGTTTCACCATACAAAGAGAACGGAATTTTAAAGCATTCACATAGCGAGTAGTTCTTAATATATATCACTTATGTCTACTGTATTCCCATATTTTCCTTGTACATACGTACCAATAAGATAATTTCTACGAATATTTATCCCTGTGAAGTAGAGTGTTTCTAAGAAGAGCGAGTAGAGAAAGTCATGTGAGTGATAAACAAGTTTATGGTGAGTTGTATGTGCCCTTGTGGTAGGTATGTAGGAACTGCTTTCTCTTGTTGACAAATGAATGGGAATGTCGCTCAGTTGTCTTTTATTGAAGGAAGTTATCATTGACAGTTGAAGGTGTGGTCACGGATATGCAGCATCCAGAACAGGATCATCTCATCTCCATCAGCTAGTACGAACATACATATTCCATATCACTGTTTCTTTCTTTTACGTAAGTAACTCATTTACTAAACCTCCGAGATGCGTGCGCAACATTTGGCGTGCGGTATTTGTTACTTATCTTACAGAAAAACTGAAAAAAATCTGATGTGTTGCACTCACATGACTTTCTCTACTCTTGAACTAACCATTCTTACAAACTCTTATTCCTATATCTTCTTCGTATTTCCTTGTAGGTACAAGGGGAATATGGGAATACAGTGGACTTTGAGCGATAGTCAAATCTTTTAAAGCTTTGAGATCCCGTTCTCTTTGCATAGCTCACATAAAAAATGAATAACAATGTTCCATTTCACATACATATTTGCTTGCAGTCGTTCCAAAGACGACTTTTGACGTCTTTTGTTTTGGAAGTGCACGGTTGCCAGGATACGCCGCTCTTCTTTGTCGATCCTTTACAGAGAAGAGTTTTCTCAAGGGATTAACTTCACGCAAATCCCACAATGAATGAAGTGGTGAGATCTTGGCAGTGTCTTGATTTCTGAACTGTGTTTCATGCTAGCAGGCAGTTTCTACTTTCTCTACCACGTATAGTGAGTAGAGGAAGCATTGTATTCCACCCAGATTTCACCGCAAAACATGAGATTTTCCTGTATGTGTAAGGAGGAGATATTTGTGGAAGTTGGAGACGAATCGCGAGGTATTTTTCACGTTGAGTGAGTGGCAGGTACAAATGATCGTGGTTAGAGCCTCCTAATGGTGTTCCCCATGGACACCATCACCGCCTTGTTAGCGAGGTACGGCCGCATTTGGAATGGTAATTAGGAACAACAGAGGGCGGATTATAGGGCAGGGATCAGGGACCGCGAGTCAAGGACATTCCACAGGTGCGACACTGCCACTGACATTGTATATGGTGTATTGTTATAAGTATACAATCAATACTTTGTGCATTTAAAGCTGTTATATTAGAGATAAACATTGTACAAATTATCTTATTGCTTATTTCATTGTAGGTACAAGGGGAATATTACAATACAGTAGCCTTTGAGCGATAGTCAAATCTTTTAAAACTTTGAGATACCGTTTTCTTTGCACACTTAACATATAAAAAATGAACAACGATGTTCCATTTCACTAAAGTTTTAAGTTTTCCGAAACTGACACAAATAACAAGGAATATCTCCGAAATGGTTCACTTTATAAGAAAATTTATTTAGACATAAATTGTGTATTTTAGCAAGACCTACATCTTTTGTATATTATGATTTTGTCTATCTCTTAGGGTTTACCAGTTATTCAAAAGCCATCAGAGTAAACAGGACTACCTAGGCTATAGCTAAAAGAATTCACAATATACATTATATTTGTCATACAGATATCTCAAACGTACGACATTTTAATCAAAATCGTTAGAGCTATTTTCGAGAAAATCAGAATTTTAGAAAAAGTTTCCATGTAAGTGGTGTTTTGAGGGAGTCTCAAAGTGCATTTCCTGTGAAATCTCCATATCGAATTATTAGTAAACGTAATAGAGAAAGTAAGAATTGACGAAATTTAGGTTGTATTATGTTTGCATTATATTACATTTACGGTATAAATATGTTAGAATTATTAGTTCAGGATTTCAGATCTTGAGTCATTTAAGATTTGAGTTGACAGTATTCTCTTGTGGCCGCAATGAAATTTCTTGTGCAAGTATTTCTATCAAGGATTGTGTGGATTAATATAAAGTATGAATTTTAATTAATATTAATTTTTAAATATTCACAAATTTGGGTGCTTCTGAAGCATTTATCTCGCAGTCTGAAATTAGGGCTGTAATAATTTGCTCCGCCGTTTCGTTTCGCTAACAGAACACTGCGCCAGCCGCAATAAAGTAGATCCTAAAGAAAGAACCTGATATCGTGATAAAGAGAGCACTTAATGTAATTTGGAAAGTAGATCTTGTTCGTGTCTTTAAACAGTTTGTGAAACTGAAACGCCAGTTGCGCCCGCGCACCTCTTCCCCCACTCCCCGCAACGCACCTCTGATGAAGTGGGGAGTTCACTTAGCGCAGTGTCTCCTAGAGTGCACCACTCGTCCGATTGACAATTATTTATAACCGAGTTAGTAGCTTATCTCACAGATTGCTCTGTAGTTATGCAATTATTGCGTCAATTGTTGATTTAAGCACAACAATAAATTGAGAGGTTATAATATGAGCAAACGTTAAATGTTTGTGTTGCTGTTTGGTGTTTTCTGAGAAATTAGCGTGCATACTTTGGACGCAGGGCTCGTTTTGGTGAAATGAAAGAAAGAGTTTTATTTTGTTGGTGTATCTGTGCGTAATGAAGATGGAGCGAGGGGGGGGGGGGGAGGGAGAGTCTGAGAGGGAATGAAAAGAATGTCGAGGTCTGGTAAAGTTGCAGTCTTGCTCCAAATAACAGCACGTGCGTTTGTGTTTGTGTGTGGTGAAGGTTAAGGAAGTAGGTGTCAAATGTGAGATAGATAATACTTGCGTCTTTGTGCAAATGAAATTGTTTTAATGTATTCGTATCAGTTTTGTTGTGGTTAGGTTTTCATTTTGTTATTATCTCGTACAATATTGGTAGAGAAGTTCCATAGACAACAGTTGAATCAAATTTTACTTTGATGTAAAAAGTGGTAGTTATTCTGTATAATAGCGGCCTGCTCTCACATGACTTTCTCTACCCTTCTACTAACTATTCTTACAAACCCTTATTCCTGTGCTCATTTTCCTCAAGATGAACATTTGTAGAAACTATCTTATTGCTTATTTCTTTGTAGGTACAAGGGGAATATGGAAATACAGTAAGCTTAGTGCGATAGTAAAATCTTTTAAAGCTTTGAGATACTGTTCTCTTTGCACACTTAACATTAAAAAAGTGAACAACGATGTTCCATTTCACGAAAGTTTTTAAGTTTTCCGAAAGCCACACACATAACAAGGAATATCTCCGAAATGGTTCACTCTACAAAAAAATTCATATAGACATAAATTGTGTATTTTAGCAAGATCTACATTTTTTGTATATTATGATTTGGTGTATCTGTAACGCTTTACGAGTTATGCAAAAGTCGTCCAGAGTAAATACGACTACAGGGGCTATAGCCAGAAAATTCAAGATATACATTTCATTTCTCATCAAAATATCTCAAACATATAACATTTTAATCAAAATCGTTAGAGCCTTTTCAAGAAAATCAAAATGTTCAAACCTACTTTTCGTTTTTGCGTTATGCTGTTCACAGTCAGATTCATAGACACGGACCTTTTTCTAAAAGTGGTGTTTTGAGGGGGTTAGAGCTAGACCACGCCGCTATTATACAGAACAACCCGAGTGTTTTAAATTCGCTGTAAAGTTTAGATTTATTTAAACCATAATACGATTCCTATAAAATCTTTAGCTGTGTTGATTTGAGTAATTGCTTGAAATTTTGTATTTAGCTTATTTACTCACCGCACTGATGATTGGGTTTATTATAATTTAAATATATAAAATACAGTACTGAAATAACTAAAGGGACATATTGATTCACGTTGGGAACAAAGAACTATATTTTGAGGCAGTCTTTAAATAATAATAGTCATAATAACCTAGAAATATTTACAAAAACAACGCTTAAAATATTTTTCTGGGATAAAGATAAAAAAATTCAAAATTGAAAATTTCAAATACTTTTTAAAATTCTGTAGCTTCTATAATATATATATACTTTGATACATCAATTTGTTTTTCTGGACGTGTACAATGATTTGGACCTCAATTATATCGAATAAACTTTTGAAATTCATAATTATTATTTTTACCAACTGAATTTTCGCTTAAATATTTACAGAGGTTTTTTGATTTATATTAAGATGCGCCTTAAAATACTAATTTATACTACTCACGTGATTAATATCTCCGAGTATTTTGTTTAAGGAGAATACTACGCTGAAGATACTTTTTGTATACTTTTCAGACAGTTTAGATGAAAATTTATTATCAGTTTCTCTTATATAAGCAGTAGATCTGTTTAATTTCACTTTGGCGTCTTTTCGAGTTATTACATTTTAAAACTGGATTTAAGAAAACCTGGTTTTTAAAATTCTATATCATTTACGTCATAACTATAAATCTGTCATGTAACTTTGTTTTGCTAGTTTAGTTAAAAAGAAAACAGTTTTTAAATTGTCATTTGATTTTACTAGTTTGTTTCAAAACGTTTCACACAGCTTTAAAAATTAATAATTCAAAATCTCTTCAAAAGAAGAAAAACTGAGGCAGATTTAATTCCTTGAGTTTTGGGGAGAAATTTCGGAGGAAATGAATAAAACTCTGATGTGTTGCACTCATATGACTTTCTCTACTCTTGTACTAACCATTCTTACAAACTCTTATTCCTACATCTTCTTCGTGTTAGTTGAGATAAATTTGTACAAATTATCTTATTGCTTATTTCCTTGTAGATACAAGGGAAATATGGGACTCTGAGCGGCAGCGATCTTTCCCATTAATTCCGTTCTCTTTACATAGCTAAGGAATAAAAAATGAATCACGATCTTTCACGTGACAAAAATTTAAGTTTTCCAAAACTGACTTAAATAACAAGGAATATCTCCGAAATGGTTTCACTGCAAAAAAATTATTGGACATAAATTGTGTTTTTTTAGCAAGATCTACATTTTTTCTGTAATAAGATTTGTTGTATATCCTACAGTTTACCGTTTACAAAAAAAAAAAAAAAGTACTACAGGTGCTATAGCCAGAAAATTCAAATTATACATTTCATTTGGCATAAAAATATCTCAAACATATGACAGTTTAGTGAAAATCGGTAGCCATTTTCGAGGAACTCAAAATTTTCGAAAAATATTCCATGTAAAGGGTAGTTTAAGATGTAAGAATTTTCTTCAAAATCTTCGTGTCACATCCTTAAAATACATTAAACTTAAATACCAACTTTGGTTTTTAATGGACTTTTCGTTTTTAAGTTAAGGTGCCCACAGACACATACACGCGCGCTGACTTTGTTCTAAAAATGCTTTATATATAAATTCAGGGGTCTCAAAACATATTTCCGGTGAAATCTTGACATCGAATTTTTGGCTGGAATACAAATTGTTATATGTAGTAGAGAAAGTAAAAATGAAAGCTTTCTAAAAGTGGTGTATGAAAATGATAGTAGCGGAGAGGGAATATTCTTGAACTTAACTTCTGTCCTTCAATTTCTTATTTATTCATCTTTTAGTTTTTGCATATGCTGTTCACATACACATGCACATACACGGGCGCGGACTTTTTTCTAAAATAGCCTTTGTGTCAAAACGTGTATTTAAGCCGAAATTTGTGCTCGGTATTGAATATGTTCGTCTACTAACTGCAAATACGGAGTACGGAAAGTAAAAACTCTTGTTAATGATGTTCTATATGAACCTTGTGTTAATATGTATTTCATTGTGTTGCCCTGAGGCAACAAATATGCTTATAAAAGTTTTACAATAGTTCAGTACTGTGTTTTTGTTGTGTTTATATTATAAATTTGACCTCTAACACTAAGGTACAAGCATTTGTGGCTATACTATAAAAACGTGCATGGAAGCAGAAGACGAATTAGTAAACAAAAGATTCGCCTGTTTAGCCACACTCACTGTGTAGATAATGTATTCAATTTCAGAATAAGTCTCGTTTAAAGTGACTTCAAAGCACGTTGTTCCCAGGCGAGTGAAACATTAGCTATTCCTTGTTTACCTACATGGAGAATATGTATTTCCGTGTCTCGCATTCTTGTTGGGTATAGTGTTACCTAACCCAACCCGTTCCTTGAGGTTGCCCAGTAACCAAATTCGGCCGCACAGTGTGTGCAAATGATAATATGGTGCCCAGATTAAGCGTATACTCCAGTATATTGCGATATAACGAAACACACTAACACACGTGTATTGGGAGATAATTAGTAATTTAGTATGGTGTATGAATGAAATGTGATATACTAACCTTGAAACATAGCATTCATCTGTTTTCTGTTTACCCTGGATCACTTTTGCATAAGTGGCAAGCCGTAAGAGATAGACCAAGTCTTACTATAACAATGTAGATCTTACTGAAACACTCACAATTTATGTCAAAATAAATTTTTTGTAGAGTGAACCATTTCGGAGATATTCCTTGTTGTTTGTGTGAGCTTTGAAATACTTAAACTTTGGTCAAATAGAAGATTGCGATTGATTTTTGATATCTTAGCCGTGCAAAAAGAACGGAGTCTCAAAGCTTTAAAAGATTTGACTATCGCTCAAAGTCTTGTGTATTGTCATACTCCCCTTGTACCTACAAAAAACTAGCAGTAATATAATTTTTGTAAATGTTTATCCCGACTAACATGAAGAAGAGATAGGAAATAAGAGTATGTAAGAGTGGTTAGTACAAGAGTAGAGAAAGTCATGTGAGAGCAAGACGTAAGATATTTTTTCTGCTATTTGTGGTTTGAAGTTATTTAGAGATGGGTTAGGTGCGTGTTTTGTGGCTTCTTGAGGGCGTGTAATTGTGTTTCAGAACTCATCACGTGCAGACGAAGCGGACAGACAGAGAGACAGAATGAAGGTGTCCCAACAATATGGCCGGCTAAAGAGGCAAAACACGTGCACGTGGCGACAGCAGACAATAAACGTATACTTCGTGCTGCTGATGCTTGTTTACCTGCACTAACACTAACACTTGTCTGTGTGTATGTGTTTGTCTTGAAGTTCACTCACTCCTTGTTGTGGATAGCGATTTATCGCTAAGACCTCGTTAAGCATCATATTGGCACAACAGAGTCCATGCACGGCTGGCTTGTCAAGAACCTAACGGACACTACACTTCCTGCAATGTAAACAACTCGTTGCTAAAACTAATGTACAATATAGGTACGGTTGGAAGGTACTGATTCGGCCATACGTTAACATGATGTAAAAAATATGTACGATACAGTTATTGTCAACATTATTTTTAACCTGACGTTGCCAAACCTCTCTTAGAAATTAAAACATGGCGTGAAATTTGAATACTAGAACTTTATATATATGCTAAAACATTCAAATTTAAGATTAGTAACAAATTAATGGAGAAATAGTGCTGTTGGCAGCGCTGAATTAACACTGCAACTTCGGCGACTTCCGTAAGAACTCGTCCACACTGCCGAGTGGGACTTAGCCGAAATTCCGACCAAGTGCTCGCGGGACCTTTTCTAAAGAATACCCGTTTGGGCTCTTCTTTAGACATCCAGAAAATGGAATGAACTATTTGTGGAAGAGGAAATAAAATCTTTTTTGGTGTAAAATCGCGTTTTTTCGAAAATACACCCATATGCATAAACTTAAAAAGCAAAACGTTACCTGAATCGTTAGATCCAAATCGTTAGAAATCGCTTCCTAGATACACCAAATATACCTGTATACAAAATGGTTCGTTTAAAAATATTAGATACATAATTTATATTCATTCGTCAAGAATGAAGTTAGATGGCTCCGGCGAAGTGGTTGTTTATTAACAGTAATATAGGACCCATGTAGAATCGCTGCTTAACGTGTAGCCGAAGCAGTACTTGTCACCCGGTATATAGTATATACATATAAGGCCACTTTCTGTGTTGTATCATCAGTTTAGTGCGTTTATATGAACAAGAACAAGAACAAGTCAAAACATCGCTCACCCAGCGGATTTCACTTTGCGTTTAGGTTGGCAGTCCCCATTGCGCAAGCGCATTAGTAGGAAGGTCATAACGTTTGTACAGGAAACCTTTACTATTGCATGAAACTTCTTGCTACGACCTGAAAATTGGAGTGTGTTGTATCTGATAAGTGCTAGAAGGTTGGTTTTAAAGTCCCTATATGTAAAGTCTGTGTGTGCGCGTGCGTGTGTTCGTTATAGGGTTTACACTGTTGCACAGATTTACAGCAAACATGGCACACATAACCTTCCTAACAAGGCAAAAATTGCTGCCCAGCTTACATTTCGAAATTCCACTCCTCAATTTCACACAATTATTTAATGTGATGTAATGTTTGCAAAATCTCTGAAGACCACCTATATTAGCTCTAACATTGCCAATAATTACTTGCGTTCTGACGCCTTACAAAACAAGGAACCGCAAGTTCATATAATTCTCGTTTCCTCTCTGCCGTCGATCATGAAGTAATAGCACAGTCAAATTTGGTCTTTCTTTTGTGTTCTATAGCTCGTTTTTTAGTAATTTTCTGTAGGTTGGCTACTGAGAATAAAGGTTACATTGGCATTACTTAAACTACTATTATTTCTTACCAATGAGATTCAGAAGTTACTTAACTGCGTTTAAGAGAAATCATTATAAACTGTGGTATTTGTGATTCTTCCAGTTGGGCTTTTGCATATTTTCCGGCATTTTATTGTATATATTGTCTTCATGGTATCCAAAGAGTTTTACTGAACTATTTAAGTGTCTTCTTTAAATTTATTAAATGCCTCCAAAGAAACACAAGACTATTGGACAAGTACAACCTAAGTCTAAATGTTGTAGTGATAAATCATCAAACCACGGACAACGTCGGGTATTTCAGTTAGTAACAAAGAAACACAAGACTATTGGACAAGTACAACCTAAGTCTAAATGTTGTAGTGATAAATCATCAAACCACGGACAACGTCGGGTATTTCAGTTAGTAACAAAGAAACACAAGACTATTGGACAAGTACAACCTAAGTCTAAATGTTGTAGTGATAAATCATCAAACCACGGACAACATCGGGTATTTCAGTTAGTAACAAAGAAACACAAGACTATTGGACAAGTACAACCTAAGTCTAAATGTTGTAGTGATAAATCATCAAACCACGGACAACGTCGGGTATTTCAGTTAGTAACAAAGAAACACAAGACTATTGGACAAGTACAACCTAAGTCTAAATGTTGTAGTGATAAATCATGAAACCACGGACAACGTCGGGTATTTCAGTTAGTAACAAAGAAACACAAGACTATTGGACAAGTACAACCTAAGTCTAAATGTTGTAGGGATAAATCATCAAACCACGGACAACGTCGGGTATTTCAGTTAGTAACAAAGAAACACAAGACTATTGGACAAGTACAACCTAAGTCTAAATGTAGTAGTGATAAATCATCAAACCACGGACAACGTCGGGTATTTCAGTTAGTAACAAAGAAACACAACACTATTGGACAAGTACAACCTAAGTCTAAATGTTGTAGTGATAAATCATCAAACCACGGACAACGTCGGGTATTTCAGTTAGTAACAAAGAAACACAACACTATTGGACAAGTACAACCTAAGTCTAAATGTTGTAGTGATAAATCATCAAACCACGGACAACGTCGGGTATTTCAGTTAGTAACAAAGAAACACAAGACTATTGGACAAGTACAACCTAAGTCTAAATGTTGTAGTGATAAATCATCAAACCACGGATAACGTCGGGTATTTCAGTTAGTAACAAAGAAACACAAGACTATTGGACAAGTACAACCTAAGTCTAAATGTTGTAGTGATAAATCATCAAACCACGGATAACGTCGGGTATTTCAGTTAGTAACAAAGAAACACATGACTATTGGACAAGTACAACCTAAGTCTAAATGTTGTAGTGATAAATCATCAAACCACGGACAACGTCGGGTATTTCAGTTAGTAACAAAGAAACACAAGACTATTGGACAAGTACAACCTAAGTCTAAATGTTGTAGTGATAAATCATCAAACCACGGATAACGTCGGGTATTTCAGTTAGTAACAAAGAAACACAAGACTATTGGACAAGTACAAACTAAGTCTAAATGTTGTAGTGATAAATCATCAAACCACGGACAAGGTCGGATATTTCACCTAGTAACAAGTAAATACAATGTGAATATTGCACGAATAGCGAGCAAATTACTGATATTCTTGCCGATGCAGAATATAGAAAAGCTCTGCTTTGTCGGCGTCAGTAGAAGTGAAAAACAAGCCGTAAGTTTCGTTTCTGTGACGTTTTGTAAATGTAACCCACAAGAAGTGGTTTGAATTAATAATAAATCTCTCTCTAGTTAGATGTAGCATTGATTGTTATGGTCTGTAGGTTAGGAAAGTTTATTAAACAAATGCGAATGCCAATTTGAAGTGTTGCCAACGTTATTAGCCTGGCCGCCGGCCGTGTAATAAAGAAAATCTTTGTAATAAAGAGTGAACTTCCTGTTTAAAGTTGTCATTCATATCTACTGACAAGTGTTGTGTGTTTTGTTGGCTTCTGTAACTGTTACAAAGCTTATAGTATTAGTGGCTAGCTGCTTCAGCTTTCTGTGGCTTCTTCGCTACCTCGCAATTCAACTGTTTAGATGTCGCTTCCATTAACTGTGTCAAACTGAACATTACCCCATGTACTTAAGGGATACTGGGACTGCAGCTTGCATTTTCTATATTTTTACTTTCTCTACTGGTAAGTAGGGGAAGTATTGTATTCCACCCAAAAATTCAATGTCGATATTTCACCGGAAATATATGTTTTGAGGCCCCCTGAATTAAAAAAAAAAAAAAAAGCATTTTTAGAAAAAAGTCTGCGCGCGCGCGTGTCTGTGTATGTCTGTGTCTGTCAGTCTGTGGACAGCATAACTCAAAGACGAAAACTGGGTTAAGAACCAAAATTGGTATTTAGATTTAATGTTTTTCAAGGATGTGACACGAAGATTTTGTAGAAAATAGCCCCACCCTAAACTATCCTTTACATGGAAAATTTTTCGAAAATTTTGATTTTCTCAAAAATGGCTCTAACAATTTTGATTAAACTGTTATATGTTTGAGATATTTTTATGGGGAAATGAAATGTATATTTTTAATTTTCTGGCTATAGCCCCTGTAGTCCTCTTTACTCTTGATGACTTTTCAATAACTCATAAACCGTTAGAGATAGACCAAATCATACTATACAAAAAATGTAGATCTTGCTAAAATACACAATTTATGTCTCAATACATTTTTTGTAGAGTGAACCATTTCGGAGATATTCCTTGTATCAGTTCGTTGTGTCAGTTTCGAAAAACTTAGAACATTCGTGCAATGGTGAAGCGTGCAAAGAGAATGGGATCTCAAAGCTTTAAATGATCGCTCAAAGTCTACTGTATTCCCATATTCCCCTTGTACCTACAAGGAAATAAGCAATAAGATAATTTGTACAAATGTTTATCTCAACTAACACGAAGAAGATATAGGAATAAGAGTTTGTAAGAATGGTTAGTACAAGAGTAGAGAAAGTCATGTGAGTGTAACACATTAGATTTGTATAGGTTTAAAGTCAATGCTTTGTTCACTTAAGTGTGTTTATATCATAAATATAACTACGAAAGAAAATTCCAGCACAATCTGTTTTGTAGTTTTGAGAGACTGAGTCACGTGGTTTAGTATGTAGTCATCTCCATTCACAACTAAGTTAACACTGCATGTTTTCATTTAGAGTGTGTGTCGCTCACTTACGGTCAAGGTCTGTACTCTAGCAACCCTTAGGGGACACGTGCGAGGCAATAACATGACGTATGTACTCCCTGCATTCCTTACCTTTTGTTAATGCAACAGTGAGACATTTGAAAGTATCAACAATATATCTGAGAGTATTAAACATATTTGGATACCATCGGGATCCAGGTTTTGTCTCTGTATTGATCTACTTGCCCGTCGCTTCCTTCGTAAACCTAGGAAGGCGGTTTAGAAAAACATCCATGTGTGTGTCCGTGTATCTGTGAACTGCACAACTCAAAAACGGAAAAGCCGAGTAAATACTAATCTTAGTCTCTAAATTGAGAATTTTCCAAGGATGCTAGACGAAGATTTTGACGAAAGTGCGCTCACCTAGAAGTAGTGTGATTATTTTTCATTAGTACTGTTTATTTTCTGTAAAATTACTATACGCATTTTGTTTAAATTGACAAATAAAATGTACATATCTGCAAATATCCAGTGAATATATTTTATATAGTTTTCTGCAACTGTTAAAGGATAAATAAAGTGTTACCACAGGAAATCTTAGATCTTATTAAAGCACGCAGATTATGGCAAATCAATTCTTTTTCATAGCTTAGCCATTTCCGAGACATTGTTATTTGTTTGAATTTTCGAATACTGATACTATCTTTGAAGCAGTGAGTCACTATTCGTTTTTTCTCGTGGTTGTGTAAAGTGCGTGGGATTTTAAAGCCTCGCAAAGCGACCCGTTTGTATAAGTCTTACTATCGCTCGACCGTGTCTTTCTTATAGCTGCAATTAAATGCATAATGAAAGTTTTTCTCTTCTGGCTTCATGCATTCTTAAGTTTCACTAAGACTTCACTTAATTCAGTCTGTCACTTCACTAAATTGAACTAGTTCACACTGTCACTTCACTAATGTGAACTCTTTCCAGTGTGCACTTCAGTGACGTAGCGGTGTAATGCAATAGCCTCTTCTTCCGGACGATTTATTCTCTGAGTAGTCGAACACAACACGCTATGAATCCCGTGCAGTAACAACACTCACTCGGAGAACAGCGCCTCTCGTAGTTCTGAAAACGCTCTCACTGACTTCACAAAACTCGCCAGCTCAACTCGCGAGAGCGCTCGAGCCCGCCTCGGTAGCGTGATGGTTAGCGTGTCTGCCTCACGTTCAAGAGGTCGCGAGTTCGAATCTCGCTCAGGGTAAGTTATTCGGGTAAGGTTTTTTTCCGAGGTTTTCCCTACCCTGAGAAGACGAATGTCGGGTAACTTAAAGCTCCATGGACCTCGGGCTCATTTGAGCATCATCTCACCCATTTCATTTCATTCATTCGTCCGAGATGACACAATGTTGGAGGACGTTAACTTAAAAAAAAAAAAAAAAAAAAAAAAAAAGAGCGCTCGCTTATATAGCCGTTGGAAATTTCCACACAGTTCCAAAACATTTGAGATGGCGAAACTTGTGGAGGATTCTGGTTATTTGGGTGTAGAAGTTCTCGTATTCACGCTGCCCGTCGCCGAACTTCGGATAACCTAGAGTCATAGCCGATACCTTTAACAAGAGATAGATAATAACACTATCCCACCTCTGTGGTGTGGTGGTAGCGTGTATGCTTCATATTTATGAGGTCCCTACATCGAATCCTGGTTAGGGTGAATTATCCGGATAAGGATTTTTTTTTGCGAGGTTTTCCCTTATCCTGAGAAGACAAATGAAGGACAATTTTAAGCTCTATGGACCCCGAACACATTTCACCTCTTTCACTCATCGTTTAATATGACATACCAAATTAAAAGAATTTTTTACTAGAAAAAGAATAACTAAAACCAACAGCCCATGAATGGCTAAGGTGCAGCCTGGAGGGTGGGACGTGGTCAACGCCCTGAGCCCTCCCGGCTACTGATGCGACCTTCACGACTTGGGGTCGCTACTTCTTCATCAACTAGCTCCTCAATTGACCCTTCCAGTACCTAACGAGGCTGAGTGCACCTCGTGCCAGACCTCCCAGCGGGGGAAGAAATCCCCTAGGCGGTATCAGGGATGGAAACCGGATCCTCCGCGCCAGATGCAGGCGCGCTACCACAGCGCTACGGAGGCGGTCGAGAAAGAATAGCACTTTTGTAAAAATATGTTGTAGAAATTGAGTAGAGTACGTCATTCCAAGTGCTAATAGGATAACCTAATAAATCCTTAATCTTCCTTGAGCCTCCGACGGGTGTTTGCTTAGGCTTTGTTCACTTATTATGAATGAAGCGCATATTTCTCGCAAAATTGAGAAAAGGTACAAAGGATATCCCGCTTGTTTGTAAATACAGATGTCCTTGTTGCATGTTACAATAACCCTCATAACCCTACCTGGTCAGGAAAGAGTCGCAACCTTTTCTAAATTAGGTACATATGTATATGAATAGTGTTTTACAAAACCCAGCAGTCAGCGTACCAATTTAATGGACAAATATGTCTAAATGTAAATATATTTATTTGCATGTCTAAGACATTAACATAATATGTTAGAATTGGTTTAATAACTTTGCTTTCGCTTTTAAAATATATGACAGCCTAACCTTACTTATTCGCAACGTAATGTGTTTGTGCCCTTTGCATGAGGATGGTTACTTGTGTGTGTGTGTGTGTGTGTGTGTGTGTGTGTGTGTGTGTGTGTGTGTGTGTGTGTGTGTGTGTGTGTGTGTGTGTGTTGTGTGTATTAATTTTTAAGATTATAATCTCATTTGCAAAGCATAATAATGTTAGTTGAATGCTTCGAAATGAGCTGCAGCTGTCATCTGAAAGAGCGATCAAAATGAAACGATTTAGACATGAGATTCTCTTTGTGTCGTTTATGCACACGAATAACGAACAATACTACCTGATAGATGGAATTAGTGTCTGCGATTTCTGCCTGTCTCTCTCTCTCTCCCGGTATATTCATGCCAAATGTAATGCATATGTTGAATTTTCTGAGAAGTCTCTGAAGGCTTCTTCATTCTGAATGACTTTTCAAAATATTAGTACACAAAAATGTAGATGTCGTTAAAATCCAATTTATGACACATTTTTGTGGAGTTAACCACTTCCGAGGTCCTTGTTATTTGTCTGTATTTTCCAATACTTATAGTTTTCTCAAACAGGAATGTGTTATTCGTCGTTTAAGCCCTGGCCATTTGACTATCACTTAAAGCAGACTGTATTCCCATATTCCCCTTGTACCTACAAGAAAATGAGAATTTCTGCAAATGTTTATCTTGAAAAACGTGAAGCAGAGGGACAGACCTTTGTTGAAAAGTGCTTTTACCCATTCTTCTACATATTACATATTCTCTCCGTTAATTTGGCCTCCAGAATTTTGAACCAGGATACGACAGTCGTTGTGGGTATTATAATATATTCCACGAGATGGCAGCTTTAGCTCTGTTTCGAAGTAGGTAATATTTCTGATTGAATATACGTTTTCTACTTCTTAATTTAATTTGGAGAGACTCTAGATTCTCGAGATCCTAAAGACTGACGAATTCAATATTTCTGTTTGGTATAGAATGCACTTAAGCAAAATAAAATAGAAATATTAGCTACCAGTTCCCAAGCGGATTTTACGTAGGGGTTTTCACAACTACCCTCACTGGTGCCCTTGGCAACATCTGCCATACAGCCCAGACTGAGGAGAGAAGTAAAGCACTCATTCTGTGACCAATATTACTAACCTCAATTCCTGAGTCGGTCTGGGTGGCTCAGTTGGTTAGACGCTGGCTTACTGATCCCAAGGTCGTGGGTTCAAGTCCAGCCCAGATCGATGATTTTTAAGTGTGCTTAAAAACGACAGCTCCATGTCAGTAGATTTACTGATATGTAAACGAACTCCTGCGGGACAAAATTCCCGCGACGCTGATGTGATCCTAGCGTCGTTAAACAACAGAAAATTTTAAATTTTAAACACTGTACTACAGATTTTGTCTTTAACAGAAATTGAAAATACGTATGCAGAATAAACG
This sequence comes from Tenodera sinensis, assembly GCA_030765045.1. NCBI lineage: Eukaryota > Metazoa > Arthropoda > Insecta > Mantodea > Mantidae > Tenodera > Tenodera sinensis. Next base: position 178,651,713 of record CM060966.1, read on the forward strand.
TAATAAAAATAAAAGAAATCAATTTTTCCAAATTGCCATCTAATTGCACATGTGCATTGCCTTATGCTGTACCGACCATTTGCCATTGTAGCTCAGTTTCTTAGAGTAATTTTTTCAATCTGATTATATCTTTCCATTGTCTTTAGTATTTTTGTGGGGATGTAACTTTGATTTAGGGGAGCTAGTAAATTAAATTTTGAGGAGAGGGATATATCTTCCTCACTTCTATCCATATATTTAAATAACTAAATAAATACTAATATTATAAAGAGAGATGGGGAATAAAGGAATTAAATGGTCCTTACACTTCACTTCCATTTCCCCCCTTGCAAGTTGGAATCTGTTTATAAATCGTGGTAAATTTCCTGTGAGAGTTCTATATACTGTTTCACCCTCTTGTACACTGAAGTATGTATATTAAAAGTAACATTGGATCACTGGATCACCAAAATTAATAATTTGATTTCCTTAAATGTTTTACGCTTTCAGATACGCAATAAGTGCCCATTGTGTTGTGCTTTTGTGGAGGTGTGAGTGAGTATACTTGCCAAACTCACGATGAACTTCACCAGCGTAGGTAAATGTATTATTCTGTGAGGAAAACGAATTTGAATATAGTTGATCAATATACGATTTATAAATATGTAGGTTAGAACTTGCAAGGAGGGGAAGTGGAAGGAAGTACAGGGACCATTTAATTCCGCTATTACCGAGAGATGTGTTGTGTTTCTGTTTACTCTTCCGAAACTGTGACCAACATTTGCACAATGTTGATTAAGTGTGTTGAACTGCCGGCTAATAGCTAGTCTCAGTACTTACATACTTCACAACTGTAGAAAGATGCACGTTGTATTAAATCACACACGATAATTTGCCTTGATACTGAAAACAGTCGCTAAAAAGGTATTTAAAAGTCTAGTCCGTAAAAGTTGCCATGGAAAGTTTTCCGACTGCATGTTTTAATGACGTAAACAGCGCACTCTGTAAATAAACTGAAAACAGATGTAACCTGTACACATTTAAATCCAATGTACATCGACTCCCATAGGCAGAATTCACAGCATAGTTTAACATGGGGCGCTCTTTCTCATATGTGAAAACATATCTAACATAACATCTTTCACTTTTACCTTAATTGCACTCGGAATTTCAGACATTTCTGTTATTGCTGAGAATACAAACAAACAACTGAAGATAACCTTCCTCCGTAAGTAACATGACTTTGTGTTAACCTATTAAGATGTTTTGAAATGAAATATTTAAGTGAAATTAATGTAATTAGAAATCTTATACAAAAAGGTGCAGCAAATCACATTTGCAGATTAATCTTCTATCTCGGACAAGACTTCCAGTGTATGGAACATAACATATACCATACTGCCTCTGACTCTGGGTTCCGTTTAGCTGCAGTAAATGAAAACCTTTAACAAGTACAAATACATATTTCTCAACCACTTACTAGGTAGAGGAAGTGTTGCCTAAACCTAAAATTCTACATCAAGGCTGCGATATGAATACACGCTTGAGTTACACAGAATAAGAACATTTACGTGTGCGTATGTGTCACAATAAAATGAAGCATAAATATCAACCTTAGTTAAACAAGGAAAACATGAAGCTATTAAGAGTGAAGCAACAAGAATGTAAAGTAAGAACAAATTTGCAACTAAAAGCTTCACTTAAACTTGCAATATTACTAAGATAAGTGAAGCTGATTTGTTCTTACTTTGGATCAAGCTTAGTATTCAGGTTTATGTTCTTCTAAGGGTGTGTATTATGCTGTTCAAGTAAATTCACCACCCTAAACTATATTCTTTGCATGGAATATTTTTCGTTAATTTTCAATTTTCTCAAAAAAAGAATGTTAATGATTTTAATTAAACTCGTGCAACTTTATTATTGATAGACAAATGATGTGAAGTATTGGGTTACGTAACCATGCAGTATTGAGGAAAATGATAGAGGAAGTTATATTCCAGCCGATAAGGTTTGAGTGCCTAAAAGTTGATATTTCGTGGCGTAAACCGGCGCCTGACAGTGTTCCCCGGCCTGCTTGGTCGCCATCTGTGTCACTTCCGCGGCCTGTAGCTTCATCCCTTCCTCTTGGGGGTTGCAGTCACACTAGAGTCATGTAGGCGAGGTGTCCCCCTCCGTATATGAGTACATACCTATCTCACAGAGCTTGGAACAAAATGTAATTACTAGACATCCTCTGTGGAGTTCAGCTAAGGCTCTCCTTTTAGTCTTTTAGTAATTTATAAATTGAAATTGGGTGTTTTATAGCGAATGTCCGTCAGTGGTGAAAGAAGCATCCAAATCGGTTCAGTGCTGTACACAATGATATAACCTAACATTCTGTAAAGGCATGCAACATTAAACTTACACTACGTTTCCATGGGATATTCAAATCGATTTGACTCCAACTCCATTCTCAATGCGATCCGCGTTTCCATATACAATCGCATTCGGAATGAGATCGATTTCGATACGCAAGGTTTAAACATAACTAATTCAAGCTTTTATGTTGGTCACTGGTTTATGTTAGCGAACTTATAAAACACATGTTTTTGGCGTATATAAGTAGGTTTTGAGATTAACGAATGTTTTGAGAAGAATATATTGTGAGATCATAGAACCAATAAACCTGACTTATGGTTTATTACATCACTTTCACTAAGAAAACAATATGACGAGCGTGCAACGTGTTACGAGTGCAGTACAAGTTAGCATCTTTGGCGGATTGATATCGATTTGAATCCAGTAGGTGTTTCCATGCTACAGAATTTGGATTCGATCTCACTTCTAAGAGGATCGGATTCGACGATTCAGTTTGATCTGAAGCCGCTTTTCCATGCACTGTTCGATCCGGGATGAGAACTCAAATCGATTTCAATTCCCCATGGAAACCGTGGCTAACGAAAAAGAGGTTGCGGCGCAGTGACGTGATCATGGCCTAGTGAAGTAAAACCACAATCTGCCGCCTAATATATCCGTATTCTAGATAGAAAATATACAGTTTTATCATGATATTAGTCATGTATGACACTACCATTACTACGTAACTCCGATTCGCGCCGCAGCCACGATGGAAGCGTCATGACGTCATCACAGCCGACTATGTGCTGAGAGTACTTCAGCACCTCGTGTGGACTGTTGGAAGAACTAACAAGCACAAGTTCTCTTAGTTCGTGGATTCGTGTGCTATTCAAACTATGTATGTTGTACAGTGCATCTTTATAATATGAATATGGATAGCTGGGAACTGGCAGGAAATATTTTCTATTTTGGGGGTAGTAGGTTGTTTACATTAATTTTATTGGTGTTATTTTGTGAAACCAAATGTTGTGAAATAACAGGATGACAGGTGGAAGTTATGACGAAGCGGAAGTGATGTCAGTATGCTGGACAGGAAGAGCGTGCCTCCATCCTGCCCTCTGTCGGCAGGTTTGGACACCACTCTGATACCATGGTCGGGCATGCGCTACGCATGCGTGCGAGTTCTGGAGCTGTATTGCAAGGTTTTCAACCAGGCAGAACTGTACGAGCTGATAATTAGGTAAAGCAAGGTGTTTCTTGTATCTGTGTGGCTTCACTTCTTCCTCACAATGAAGTACTCGGCGTTAAACTTTAGATTTGGAAGGTTGGTTGATTTGTATGTTGTGTTACCCCTGTAGGTAGACGTTGATCACCCGCATGTCACAAGTCCTTAAACTGCCGTAGAATACATCCTAAGCCACAGAAATGAATCAGAAACCAATCAAACTTTGTGCCCATATCAAATACACAACTTTTGCATTCTACCCAACAGTAACCCAAAAACGCATTGGAAAAGGGTGTATGTGTGTGTGTCTGTCGGAACAATATAACTCAGAAAACGAAAAATTAGTTAAATGCCAAAGTTAGTATTTAAGTTCAGTATCATACAAGGGTGCAACACTAAGATTTTTCAAGAAAATCTCCCACAAACGACCATTTAGATCGAAACATTTTGGAAAATTTTAATTTTCTCTAAAGTGGCTAACGATTTCGATTAAAATACGACGTTTCAAATATTTTTATGGCAAATTAAATGTATATCTTGAATTTTCTGGCTATAGGATCTGTAGTCGTATTTACTCTGGATGACTTTTGAATAACTGGCAAACCGTAAGAGATACCTCAAATCTTACTGTACAAAAATGTAGATCTTGCTAAAATACACAATTATGTCTCAATAAATTTTTTGTAGAGTCAACCATTTCGGAGATATTCCTTCTAATTTGTATGAGTTTTACTTTTGTCAAATGGAACATCGTTATTTTTTATTTTTTTTATTTTGTATGTTAACCGTGCAAAGAGCACAGAATTTGAACGCTTTAAAACGTTTGACTATTGGTCAAAAGCTACTTTATTCCCATATTCCCCTTGTACCTACAAGGAAATAAGCAATAAGATAATTCGTGCAAATGTTTGTCTCAACTAACACGAAGAAGATATAGGAATAAGAGTTTGTAAGAATAGTTCTACAAGAGTAGAGAAAGTCATGTGAGTGCAACACATCAGATTTTTAAATTTATTTTTCATCTTCCTCTTGCACCTACAAGAAAATTACCGATAAAATAATTTGTACAAATGTTTATCTCTAATGACATGAAGTAAATAAAGGAGTAAGTAATTATTATTTATTTATTCCAACAAGCTTACTGCTGGTGTTTTTAAACACACAAGCCGTGTGTGGGGTGGATAAGAAATAATCTTGGCTGGAGAAAAATTCCCACTCCCCAGCCGGGAATCGAACCCTGGACCCCTTGTACAGTAGGCAGTTGCTCTACCGACTGAGCTATAGGACCAGCATAGATTCCTTTTTGTCCATCAAAAAAACAATCATCAGTTTACTTTGTTTTAATTGTTTGCTATAAGACCACATAGAGAACAAGAAGAAAGAAATTAAAGTAAATAAATACTCCAGATTTTAGTAAGCTTTCAAAATTTTCTTCTGATTTCGTTTTTCTTCCTTGATGATTTTAATGTTGTACGTATTTCTGCTTGAGGTTAATGTGTGTGTGAACCAAGTGTCTTTAAGGGGGATGTTCACCTGGTACCAGGGCAACGTTACAATCACATTACTTTCTATTACACTTAAAACAGTGTCTCTGTGTGTATCTGAAGAGCGTAACTTAAAATCAAAAGGTAGTTAAATACCAAACTTGGTCTTTCAAGGATACGACACGGATTTGAAGAATATCCCCATTCCAAACTAACCTTTACATGGAACATTTTCCCAAAATGTTTGTTTTCTCTGTTTCCCACGAATTTGATTAAAATGCAGCATGTTTAACATATTTTTATAACTAATGAAATGTATATGTTGAATTTTGTGTGAATATCCTCTGAAGTCTTCTTCATTCTGAATGATTATTGTATAACTGGTACACTGTAAGAGATGGACAAAACATTACTGTACAAAAAATGCATACAGTTTATGTAAAATAATTATTTTTGTAGAATAAACCGTTTCCTAGGAATTCCACGTTATTGGTTTGAATTTTCAAATACTTATACTTTTTTCAAATAGGAAGCCGCTATTCTTTTTTTTTTTTTTTTTTTTTTTTTTTTGCTTTCTTTCTTTCTAGTCTCTTGGCTATGTAAGTAGAACGGAGTTTCAGTGACATCATAGTCACCAGCTTTAAAACATTTGACTATCGCTCAAAGCCTACTGTATTCTAATATTCCCCTTGTACCTACAAGGAAATAAGCAATAAGATAATTTGTACAAATGTTTATCTCAACTAACACGAAGAAGATATAGGAATACGAGTTTGTAAGAATGGTTAGTATAAGAGTGAGTAGAGAAAGTCATGTGAGTGCAACACATCAGATTTTTGAGTTATGCTGTTCATAGACTCGCTCACGTGGACTTTTTTCCTTTTGCTTTTTTTATCCAAACAGAGTCAATATCCTGAGTGGGTTAGTTTCATACAAGCAAACAAACTAACAGTGAAATAAATAACTCTTACTCATGCTAGCAGAGGCAAATTTTCACACTGAAGCATGTTGCTTAACAAACTATTGCCACGTTTCCATGAGGAATTGAAATCGATGAGTCAAATCCCATTCTCAATACCTGTTGAATTCTTCCCGAATTGAGGTCAATTTGGATACGAAAGACTCATGCATAAATAATTGAAGCTTTATGTTGGTCACTTGGTTTATGTTGGTGAACCTGTAAAAATGATTTCTGGTATTTTAAATATCTTTTCAGGTTAGTGAATGTTTTTAGAAGAATATATTGTTAGATTCTAGAAACAATAAAAGCCACTTTGTTGTGTTTTATTATATCACTTTAACTAAGAAAACTGTGAACTGTGCTCCGATTCTGCTTTAGTGATTCATCGTTTCTCTCAGTTCTCCTACTCATTTCGATTCGACGCAAACATCGATTACTCCTGCCCGCAGTGTGACAGTGCGTCCATAAACCACAAACAAAATAACGAGCGTGCAGCGTGTTACAAAGAATGTTTCCATTCAAACAAAATTTGGCCGCGATCCCACTTCCAAGAGGATCGGATCCAAGGATTCAGTTCGATCTGAATCCCGATCCATGTATTCAATCCGGAATGAAAACTCAAATCGATTTATATTCCCTATGCAAACTTAGTGAATAATTTGAGCGATGGTCAAAGGTATGCATGGACAATTCTTATGGATTTTTGATAATTAGAATTGACATGTATTTGTAATTAATTTAAAGAATTTCGGAAATTTGAATGAAAGACATTGCTATTAAAATTACTGTAATAACAATAGAAATAGCATCAATTCTTACATGTTTTACGTTACTATTAATTTACTAGTGAAATCCTCAGGTGTACCAACTTTAGAGCTTCTTGTACATTATGTGGCTCGCTCAATTCCGCCATGCTCGTCACTGAACATGTGAGTGAACACTTAGTAGTGAGTAGGTACACAAGAATTGTGCCCACTGTTTTTTAGCATGTAACTGATCATTGTTACTACATAATTGTGAAATGTTCTGTGACGTACGTACATGTGCATTGTGGCTAACGATACACATATATACAGGGTGTCCCAAAAACACCGACAGCGCTTAGTATGTTGTTCGGAATGTGAAACTGAATGGTTTTCAAATAGGAACCTCTGTCCCAGCACAGATATGTGTTGTGGTTTGGTTGATTTAGATACTAGCCTTACCTATCGTTATCCTCGATCGAGAAGTTGCACATTTTGTTACATTCTGCATTTATGGATTACATGAAGAGGGTAAGTGTAGTAAATATTTATAGGATAACTGTAAAATACAGGTGTGATGTGATAGGACAATGTTGGCGCTACTGCGCTGATTGTTGCGTCGGCAATGAAATGGCTGGAAACAAATGATCGTCCTTAGGCATAAAACAGTGCAACTATGTGAATTTGAACACAGTATAGGTATTTGTGTTTCATATTTGTGTATAATATGTTGTAGTCTATTATAACCTAATATAGCTATACTTTTGTGTATTACCTGCTTCACCTTCTATATTTTTCCTCAATAAGAAACCTCATGGTGTTCGTTCATAACCTTCTTTCGTATTATTCCTTGAAAAGTTCCCAACAGTTTTAACCAATTCCTATGTAGTTGATAACTCCATGTTGGGACATTAGGTAGTTGTGTGCACGTTAGTTAACTGTTTCACTGAGGTGTCAGAAAGAACCCAACTTTAGTTTACAGTTTGTGAATATTTGCTATTCCACACCATTGTTATATTTTGTTTCTAACCCAAACAGAATCCTTGCACATTGTATCTGTGCTCTCTCTTGACAGTTAAAGTTGGTTCTAGGTTTTGTGATTGTTGTTTTAGCTAGTTTACATCATGTGCATCTTAATTACCACTAAGCTTTAACTCAACCCCAAGTGTTAATTTTACATCACTTTTCAGTCATGCGCTCTTTGTGAGGTGGTATCGAATAGAAACGTTGGCCAGCCAAGCTATTGCCTATACTTGTGTCACTCTTTGTCCTCGTCTCACTATATAGCGAGTTTTTTGCTTCATTTATCACTGAAGGTAACACCACCGGTCTCCTGCTTGCACGGTTTGCGCGTGACGTCAAGGGAGGAATGTTCCTTATGAAAGCAAGCGTAGTTGAAACATCAGGTTGGCAACTCCCAGTACGCATGCGCCGTAGCCAAGCTTTTGGTTCCGACGCGATGAAGCAAGACTATCCGGGTGGGTAGTAGCAAGCGTTGAGTACGACAGCCATGAGTAGTAAACTTATTTATAACACAAATGGCACCTCTTTCACCATTCTTAAAATATTGCGTAAGTATAATAGCTTTGCTGAAATAATACTTACCAGTGGACAAAAAGTTTGGAAGTAGGATCGAACCCAGCAAATCTGCTGTAATTGGACATATGTAAATAATAATATCTGGCTGACTGAGCTTCGCTCGGCTTTTCTTTTCCTTTTATTAATCGTGTTTTTGGGGAGAAGATACTTATTTAGATAAATTTGAAAAGCAAAATGTTAACTAAATATAAATTTTCATTCTAATTGTTGGAGCCGTTTCCGTGACGAGACCTTTAATATCCTGGCTCGTTTGTTGAAATCGGCCCATTAACAGAGACATTATGGCCAGAATAAGATTTGGAGTAATTGTGACTGTTACGCGTAAAATCGCGTTTTTTCGGGAGTGACACCTATATAGATAAACCTAATAAGCAAAACCCTGTCTGAGTACAAAATTTGATCGAAATGTTAGAGCCGTTTCCAAGTTTCCCCGAGTACCTTTATATTTAAATGAGCAATTCTTGTACATCATACAATTTCTATGCTACTTTTTGTATCCAACGCCCTTGAGCTGCATCTACTTTTATCATCTAACGACATGAAAAAAAGTCAAAGAGCGTAAGTAACGTAACAAAAAGGCGGACTGCACATGCAACTGTTGTGTATGTACGAGTTTGTGCTGCAGTAGTTAGTTGTTCTTGGTTCTGCAATCTTTTGCACGTAAATTTGTCTTCATCTTGGTCAATTTGTAGAAAATTGTGATAGTTCTAACCTCAATGTGTTTTGTAGTAGACCTCGAGTCGTGTCCTCCTCTCTCTTTTTTTGTAACCATGACAACGTCTTTTACTCATACTGCATATTTTCTTACTATCGAGAATTATATAAATATATCACAAGCCTGTACTTAATATACAGTCCACCGTGTCTATTTTTCGCGCTTGCTACGTCATTTGTTTATGGACCAAACTGTGACACAACGTTCCTTTAATGTGCAATTCCATTGGAATTGTTTCAAACTGAAACATTGAGATAATGTGACCAAAGTTAATGGGTGTTAGATAATGTTAATACAAGTGTGAAAGATATGTGAACCAAGATATTTTACGAGGTCACAATATATGTGTTGAAGCATCAAAATATGAAGTCACAGAAACGTTTTGTTTATCAAAGTTTCTCAAAGTATTCTCCCTGACACTATGCAACGTTCCATCCTCCGGAACCACTTCTGGAAGTATCCACTTCAATCAGTTTCTGGCACTGCATGTAACTCCTCTTCAAACTGCTTCTTCATGACTAGAAAATCGAAGTCCGTTCTTCACCATAGGAACAATCAGAAACCACATGGCGCCAATCGGGACTATAGAGTAAATGAGCCAATGGTTTTGTCTGAGTTCATTGCAGAAACTACATTGTTACATTAGTGGTGTGAGCTGATGCATTGTCATGATACAACAATGTGCTCCTTACACGAAGGTGTCCGTGAAGGATGATTAAAATCTATTCCCTAATGTCACCTCAATGTCCTTGTAGGTTAGTTTTGGATCTTCCCTAATCATTGTTGTGATGCTACTGTTGCTGGTCTGCCACTCTCCCCTCAAACATTCAAGTGAGTGCGTTTCATGTAAGTCACATTTGAGGTCGTGCAATCTCATTGCATGAAAATGCTCTCATCTCCATTGTACTTCAAGAAAAGATTCACACTTTCCAGACTTCAAACATAAACGGAGTAAAAATGAACGGCACAACAATAGTCTGCCTTCTACCATTGTATTATCAATGTGTCAGCCATTTTGACAAAACAATGTTTGCCCCCAGAGCTGGCCAATTGTTCTTGTTTCCATACTTATCTAGTGACGACCCTAGTATATGTTGTTTTAAGGGAACTGAATGTCCACTCAAACAGCGTGCTTCCCTCTGTGTGATCAGTGTAGGATGCGAGTGCGTTGCGGGACGATCTAGCTCTGGCATAGCACGGCTTATCAGGGCCACTGCTATACTTACAGCTGCTTTGTATAAGGCAGTTCTCGTGCTGATGGCGTGGCTGTTTTGTTCGCAGGAAGACATGCAACAGCTGCAAGTGCCCGAGAGAAGCCCACGACGTGTACCACGAGGAATGGGTGAACGTGAGGGACCGCCTTGGGTTCAAACCCCCGACTGACCCTGACCGCAGGACTACTAGGGAGAAGAGTATCAACGAGGGCTACTCCTGGGTGCCACCGGGTCTCAACAGTCAAAAGGTATGTCACTGCTTCAACAGGTGTCGTATAATGACGCCCTGCCGGCCCTCCTAACCATGGCTGCTGAGCGGGTCTTTGGCGCTCGGTTGTGGGTTCGAGTTCCACCTCGGGCATGTGTGTGCGTGCGTGCGTGCGTTCGTGCGTGCGCTCGTGCGTGCGTGCGTGTATGTGTGTATTTAACAGAAGTATCATTGGGATGGCTAAATGATTCTCGACGAACAAAGGTAAAGAACAAAGAGGCAGATCCCGGATTTTATTGATCTAAGAATTTTTGAAAAAAAAAATGCCTCTGATGTCTAAAAATGACAGCTACAAAAATGGAGGCAAAACTAAGATTTAATGTATTAAAGTTGCTGAACAGAAAATTATAAATTTACTTTTACTTGGGTATAGTCGTTATAGAAGTAGAACTAATCTTGAATAACTTTAAAAAAGTAACTAAATACAATTCTCTTCCATTTTCTTGTTTAAAGAATCTGAAAATAATAAAAAAACAAAGAAAATTGTTTTTAAAGCAAATCTTCAACCGTTAAATATTTTGATTCTGATTATGTACAAAATTCTTTGCAAATTCAAGAGACCTTTACTTCGTATGGCAATAGCAACCTTAGTGCACTGTTTCAATTACGCGATAGTTGGAAAACTGGCCTGCCTCATTCCTTTCTGGAACATCAATCATAACTGTAATGATACATACTCCCTAGAAAGAACCACCCTCAAGCAGTCCTTCAAACTAACCGTTAAATAGGAAAGTGGGGTTTTCTCCTAAGAAATCGAGTAAAGTGTACTCAAAGCTGCTCTTATTTCTTGCTGAATAATGAAATTTTTGATATTTGAAACGTTATGCTTATGACAAAAAATGTTAGTAATGTACACATATACACGCAGCAGCTATTGGCTGAGGTTATTGGGAGGTTGGCGCCGGTCAGTCGGAACTGGGAACAAATAAACCGTGCGTTGGCCCATCACAGACATGATTTGATATGTATTTATATTATTTGTGCTACAACAGAGCAAAGCTCCCATTACAGTGGCTACATATGCAAACTTAAATGCAATACAAAAAAGGATAAAACGGAAACCAAGCCAAACAATAATTCTTGATCCATTAAAGACAGGACTATGCCAGTTGGATGCTCGTAAAAAGTATAAAGCTAAATAGTAACAACTGAACATCACATGCATTCACTTACTAATTTGACCGCTTTTTAAATCCAGCTCTATTTTTATTGAACGTTCATTATATTTGGCGTATTTCCTCAGAAAGGGAGAATTTTTATGCGATGCCGTTTTGGTGCTTTAAATTGGAGTAGATGGCACTTTCTGAATTTTCTGGTTGTGGCATGAAAATATATTTTTCCAACTAGTTCTTCACTATAGAATCAAGCGCTATCGTCGGATAACTAGAAGTTTCTGGAAGTTTGTCGTTCTCGAACATTCAGGAACCGTGTGTAACTTCCTATATTTTTGTGTTGCAGTTGTTACAGTTTACTAACTAAGCGAAAGTACTTAAGAATGCATATAACCTCGGAGACGGTTCCCAGAAAATTGAAGAGATACATATCATTTGTCATGAAAATATCTTAAACATGTGGTAGACATGAAATGGTGGACATTTCAATAAAAATGGTTGGAGCCATTTTTCATTTTTTTTTTGGACTGCCCCTCGTATTTCTAAGTGAAATACAAAGTTTCGCACTTAGCATCTTTTTCCCCTCCTTTTCTTTTTTTGAGTTGCGCTGTTCAGACATACACACACGGTTCTTTTAAAAAAAATACTATTTTGTGGATTCACGGAATCCTAAAAACCTGTATTTGTGGTGAAATGTTGTTATTTAATTTTTGGGTGGAGTATGTACGATATTTCCCATATTTACTGTAACTAGTATAACGTGAATACAACAAACCATCTGGGTCAAGGCCTACCGCCCGACCACTGCGTCTCCCACCTCTGCCCACTACAGAGTATTGTAGATGTGGAATTTGGTGCCTCAAGGTACAGTAAAAAGCGACTCAGATAATTAAACGTGCTTGTCACAGTCTGTGAAGCATCAAAGTTGGCAAGACACGCTTGTGCACAGAAGCAGAGTGCGGAAAAACTGTATAAACTTGCACTGGAAGACGATATCTTAACATTCACCTTGCGTGAGAAGCAATCTCATATACCTCGTGGGTACGTTAAATTCAGGCTTTACCCGTGAAGCAACGCAATCTAAAATAAAGACAGATTTGGAGACTGAAGTAATTGCTGCAAGTTCTTGACATATGTTTCGTGACGGCTTCATCACATTTTCACTGGTCTATTTAGAACAGTAACCATAGCTACCAAATAAGATAAATAAAACACTAAGATTTATGAAGCTTTTAGTCTCTAAATTTGTTTTTATTTTAGACTCCCATATACTGTTTGTAAATACCATTGATTCAGACGCCTGACTTTCTTTAAACCATATCTATATCGTTTGCCATAAATTATCTTTTCTACGGAAAGAACCGATAGGAAGAAATTGCTGATACATTACATTCGTAGTATGTTCTCTACCGCGTACATAGATCACATTTAAATTAAAAACTTATATAGAGGCTAAAAGTTCCTTTATCTTAGTATTTGCTGCCACTTCTTGAAATATTACGTAAACATGTTTCATGTTCAAGATGCTCTCGGGCTTCGAGCCAGGTGTAGTGATGAAAAGACATCAACGTTTCGGGAGTGTACATCTCTTCCATCTTCAGGATGAATGACTAGCATTTTTTTTTTTTTTGTGGTGGGGAAAAAGGCTACTTACGCCCTAACCGCATGCATGCATGCGAGTGTAAGACTCCTACCCTGGCTTCGAACCCGGGCAGCCTACTCACTAAAAAACCCCACCGGAAGTCTTGAGGTCAAGGCCTCTATGCTGCAGTACCGCATAAAGCACCTGCGCATTCTGTGGTGAGAGATGGAAGCTGCCTGCCAGTGGCAGTAACAGCGAGTATTACTGATGTGCCGGAGGGCAAACATGACATAAGCCCTGAGTGCCCCCTGGTAGTAAATAATGGTGATGTGTATGATAGTTGATGGTGTTCTTTTTGTGTTTCAGCCATTTGGCATCGTTAGGTGTAGATGGATGTGAGGGATGAGTGAATGAGCATGTTTTGTTTTAAAACTCCACCCGAAGGTTTCGTTTCTTGTCCTTAGCGTATTTTTTTTTTATTATTATTATTATTTTTTTTTTTTAATTTATATTGCGTCCTATAATCTATGCTAGTAGTATTTTAAGAAATGCTTATATAACTAGGTGCAGTTATGGTGATATTTATAAAATTTTCAACTTGTAGAGATAACTTCTACTGTGTCATTTAATCTTAGTTACTAGGGTGTGATTAAGCCGGAGGCTTCGTCATTAATCGTGTACCTGATCTTGCCTGGTCGTATAAGTGCACACATGGCGGGCTGTCTGCCTGAAGTGCAGGAGCGAGCCTGTGCCACTACCGGGGAGGCCCTCGTCTCCCGGGGTCCGCCTTGGCTAGGTAGCACAAGGACTTGTGAGGGCTTGAGTGTAAGTGTATGTTTTTATAGTGTTGTGTGTTTGTTGTGTGCTTCCCTTCATCCCCTAACAAGTAGTTTCAAGGTACTAAATTATTCAGGTATTCCTGTATGTTGAGTTCAGGTTCGCCTATGCTTATAGTGCGATCGAACAATGATAGAGGGCGGAGGTGTTTGTCGCGAGTCATATCATACTCCCCGAGCATTCGTATTTGCTCGTTGTGGTTCTTATTCTTTTTGGCGTATAGGTTGCATGCCAGGTGTTTAATAAACTGCTCGATTGTGAGCATTTTTAGCTCTTCATGTAACTGGTACGTCGGAGCCTCTGGCGGTAGTTTAGCAATAATTCGCAGTATTCTATTTTGCATCGTTTGGAGGCGTTTTATGTGCATTTTTGCCGCATATCCCCATACCGGGGCGGCGTAAGTTAAGATGGGTTGGATCAGCGTCTTATAGAGCGTAAGTCCCATGCGTAGCTTAAGGCTGCTGTTAAGATTTATGAGCGGGTACAGTCTGTTGAGTTGGCCATTGGCCTTTGCTCTGGCTGAGTTAATATGCTCTCTCCATGTGAGATATTCGTCCATCTTAACCCCTAGGTACGTGACGGATGTCTCCCACCCAATAGGTTCCTGATTTAGGGTGAGGGGTGGGAGGGCTCGCCTCCTTTGCCTGTGCAATTTTCGCCTGGTAAAAATGATTGCTTGGCTTTTTCTTGCATTTAGTTTTAACCGCCATTTCGTGAACCAGGGCTCCAATGTGTTTAGAGCATTCTGGAGCCGCAGGTGTATGATGCGTGGCTGAGTAGATTGCGTGGCCAGTGCCGTGTCGTCCGCGTATATGTATTTATCTACTCGTACTAGTGGTGGTAGATCATTGATATATATATATATATATATATATATATATTAAATAGTGTAGGCCCGAGTAAACTTCCTTGTGGGACTCCCGCGTTTATGGGGTGCAATGAGGATTCGGTATTCTCAATTGAGATTCTGAAACTCCTTCCACTGAGGTAATCTTTTATTAGGGCGACCATTGAATCTTGTACCCCTATGTGAATGAGTTTGTGGAGTAATCCTGCATGCCACACTTTATCGAAAGCGCGTTCTATGTCCAATAGGACCACGCCTGTCGATCGTTTAGTGTTAAATCCCCTGGTGATACTTTCGGTAAGCCTAAGTATCTGTAGGGTTGTAGAGTGATTGGCCCTGAAGCCGTACTGGTCGTCAGTGATCACGTTGTTTTTGATTAGGAATGAGTTGAGGCGTTTAAGTATTATTTTCTCTAGCAGTTTGCTTAGTGTACTTAAGAGGCTAATTGGCCTGTGATTAGTAGGAATGGACCTATCTTTATGTTGCTTAGGAAACATAAGGATTCGTGCTTTCTTCCAGCGCTTTGGGAATTTTCCGTGTTCCAGCGCGTAGTTGAATACACTAGCAAGAGTGAAGGGACCAGTACTGTCAGCCAGTACGTACCGAGTAGAAAACACCCAGTCTAGTGTGGAGGTGGTTCACCGCTCCGTTGGAATCTGTGTTTTCTGAGTCGGTCGATTTCCAATTTTAAGGCTGGTTTCCAAGATGGACTAAACTGCAATCCAGCGTCCCGGTTCAGTGTACTCTTCTCGGAGGAGATGGCCAGAGCCTCCTTAACCCTCCGTTCCCATAAACCACTACATTTTGCCACAATGGTCGTTTCTTTGAAGTTGGCTCTGTGGTCTTTTTCAAAGCAGTGCTCCGCCAGCCCTGACTTTTCAGGCTGCATTAATCGTATGGACCGTTCGTGCTCCTTGACTCTGGTGGAAATGGTCCTGCCGGTTTGCCCTATGTACGGCGTCCCGCATTCACAGGGGATACGGTATACCCCTGGTACATTAAGGAGCAGTTTGTCCTTAACCGGCCTCACTAGGTGTTGGATCTTCAAAGGCGGCTTGTGGATGGTTCTGATGTTGTGTTTAGCGAGAATTCTACTGATTCTGCCGGAAAGATTACCAGTGTATGGGATGCAGGCAGTGGCGGTCGGCTGGTCTGGTGTTTGCTGAGTTTGTGGTTTTCCTCTCTTGGCCTTGGAGATAGAGGCTTCAATATCCTCTACAGAGTAGCCGTTTTGGCGGAATGTGTGCCTCAGGTGCTGCAGCTCTTGTTTTAGGTGGCTGGGATCGGAGATCGACAGAGCTCTGTGGAACAGAGTGTTGAGAACTCCGACCCGTTGAGACTTATGGTGGAAACTGCGAGCATTCAAATAGAGGTCAGTATGTGTTGGTTTGCGGTATACTGCATGCCCCAGAGTACCGTTGTTGTTTCTGGAGACCAGGATGTCCAAAAATGGCAGATTTCCGTCCTTCTCAACTTCCATGGTGAACTGAATTTGGGGTCGGAGGCTGTTGAGGTGTGTGAGAAAGCTCGGCAAAGTTTCTCGTCCATGTGGCCATATAACGAATGTGTCATCAACATACCGGTAGAAAAGAGATGGCTTAAGTGGGGCTGTGGGCAGTATTTCGTGTTCCAGGTGTTCCATGTAGAAATTTGCTATTACTGGTGACAACGGAGAGCCCATTGCCACACCGTCTACCTGTTCATAAAATCTGCCACCAAACAGGAAGAAAGTGGACGTTAGAGTGTGCCGAAAGAGCTCGATGATGTCAGCCGGAAAGTGTTCCTTCAGAAGCTGGATGGTTTCTTGTAGCGGTACCCTTGTAAAAAGAGATACCACGTCGAAGCTGACGAGAAGATCAGAAGGGCCAGTAGTGATGTTGTTCAAGCACTGTATGAACTGTGGGGAGTTCGTCACGTAGTGTGGGCAATCCCCTACCAGATGTTGCAACAGACGCGCTAAGTAGCGTGCCAGCAGGTATGTAGGGCTGCCCATGGCGTCAACAATGGGGTGTAAAGGGACGTCCATTTTGTGGATCTTGGGGAGTCCATACATTCTAGGAGCCCTGGATCCCGACGGTGATATAAAGTGCTTGGTTTCTGGAGAAAGACTGGATCTTCTAATTAGTTGAGTGGTCCGTCGCTCAATGGAAGTGGTAGGATCCTTCCCGAGGACTTTGTAGGCTGGATCATCTAAGAGCTGCTCCATTTTCTCTGTGTACTGGGCTGTGAGGAGGACCACAGTTGCATTCCCCTTATCTGCCGGTAAGACGACCAAGTTCTCCTCATTCCGCAGTCTCTTAAGCGCAAAGCTTTCGTCCCGGTTGATATTGGGCTTAGGAAGATAGTAAAAAACTATTTAGCAAAGCCAAAACTTCTTTCTTCTTTCCCTGATTCCCCTCCCCTTATGTAGGACTTACATCCCCTAGGACTTACAAGCCAATGTCTAGAGTCAGACGTCTGTCAGGGAACACAGGAACCTATGTACCAGACAGAGTGAACACCTACAAGTATGAGAGTGAGGACTTACAAGCCAGTGTCTAGAGTCAGACGTCTGTCGGGGAACACAGGAACCTATGTACCAGACAGAGTGAACACCTGCAAGTATGAGAGTAAGGACTTACAAGTCAGTGTCTAGAGTCAGACGTCTTTCAGGGAACACAGGAACCTATGTACCAGACAGAGTGAACACCTGCAAGTATGAGAGTGAGGACTTACAAGCCAGTGTCTAGAGTCAGACGTCTGTCAGGGAACACAGCAACCTATGTACCAGACAGAGTGAACACCTGCAAGTATGAGAGTGAGGACTTACAAGTCAGTGTCTAGAGTCAGACGTCTGTCAGGGAACACAGCAACCTATGTACCAGACAGAGTGAACACCTGCAAGTATGAGAGTGAGGACTAACAAGCCAGTGTCTAGAGTCAGACGTCTGTCAGGGAACACAGCAACCTATGTACCAGACAGAGTGAACACCTGCAAGTATGAGAGTGAGGACTTACAAGTCAGCGTCTAGAGTCAGACGTCTGTCAGGGAACACAGGAACCTATGTACCAGACACAGTGAACACCTGCAAGTATGAGAGTGAGGACTTACAAGTCAGTGTCTAGAGTCAGACGTCTGTCTGGGAACACAGGAACCTATGTACCAGACAGAGTGAACACCTGCAAGTATGAGAGTGAGGACTAACAAGCCCGTGTCTAGAGTCAGACGTCTGTCAGGGACCACAGGAACCTATGTACCAGACAGAGTGAACACCTGCAAGTATGAGAGTGAGGACTAACAAGCCCGTGTCTAGAGTCAGACGTCTGTCTGGGAACACAGGAGCCTATGTACCAGACAGAGTGAACACCTGCAAGTATGAGAGTGAGGACATACAAGTCAGTGTCTAGAGTCAGATGTCTGTCAGGGAACACAGGAACCTATGTACCAGACACAGTGAACACCTGCAAGTATGAGAGTGAGGACTTACAAGTCAGTGTCTAGAGTCAGACATCTGTCAGGGAACACAGGAACCTATGTACCAGACAGAGTGAACACCTGCAAGTATGAGAGTGAGGACTTACAAGTCAGTGTCTAGAGTCAGACGTCTGTCAGGGAACACAGGAACCTACGTACCAGAGAGAATGAACACCTGCAAGTATGAGAGTGAGGACTTACAAGTCAGTGTCTAGGGTCAGACGTCTGTCAGGGAACACAGGAACCTATGTACCAGAGAGAGTGAACACCTGCAAGTATGAGAGTGAGGACTTACAAGTCAATGTCTAGGGTCACACATCTGTCAGGGAACACAGTAACCTATGTACCAGACAGCGTAAACACCTGCAAGTATGAGAGTGAGGACTTACAAGTCAGTGTCTAGAGACACGTCTGTCAGGGAACACAGGAACCCATGTACCAGACAGAGTGAACACCTGCAAGTATGAGAGTGACGACTTACAAGTCAGTGTCTAGAGTCAGACGTCTGTCAGGGAACACAGGAACCTATGTACCAGACAGAGTGAACAGTTGCAAGTATGAGAGTGAGCACTTACAAGTCAGTGTCTAGAGTCAGACGTCTGTCTGGGAACACAGGAACCTATGTACCAGACAGAGTGAACACCTGCAAGTATGAGAGTGAGGACTTACAAGCCAGTGTCTAGGGTCAGACGCCTGTTGGGGAGCACAGGAACCTATGTACCAGACAGAGTGAACACCTGCAAGTATGAGAGTGAGGACTAACAAGCCCGTGTCTCGGGTCAGACGCCTTTTGGGGAGCACAGGAACCTATGTACCAGACAGAGTGAACACCTGCAAGTATGAGAGTGAGGACTAACAAGCCAGTGTCTAGAGTCAGACGTCTGTCTGGGAACACAGGAACCTATGTACCAGACAGAGTGAACACCTGCAAGTATGAGAGTGACGACTGACAAGTCAGTGTCTAGAGTCAGACGTCTGTCAGGGAACACAGGAACCTATGTACCAGACAGAGTGAACACCTGCAAGTATGAGAGTGAGGACTTACAAGTCAGTGTCTAGAGTCAGACGTCTGTCAGGGAACACAGGAACCTATGTACCAGACAGAGTGAACACCTGCAAGTATGAGAGTGAGGACTTACAAGTCAGTGTCTAGAGTCAGACGTCTGTCAGGGAACACAGGAACCTATGTACCAGACAGAGTGAACACCTGCAAGTATGAGAGTGAGGACTTACAAGTCAGTGTCTAGGGTCAGACTTCTGTCAGGGAACACAGGAACCTATGTACCAGACAGAGTGAACACCTGCAAGTATGAGAGTGAGGACTTACAAGTCAGTGTCTAGGGTTAGACGCCTGTCAGGGAACACAGGAACCTATGTACCAGAGAGAGTGAACACCTGCAAGTATGAGAGTGAGGACTTACAAGCCAGTATCTAGAGTCAGACGTCTGTCAGGGAACACAGGAACCTATGTACCAGACAGAGTGAACACCTGCAAGTATGAGAGTGAGGACTTACAAGTCAGTGCCTAGAGTCAGACGTCTGTCAGGGAACACAGGAACCTATGTACCAGACAGAGTGAACACCTGCAAGTATGAGAGTGAGGACTTACAAGTCAGTGTCTAGAGTCAGACGTCTGTCAGGGAACACAGGAACCTATGTACCAGACAGAGTGAACACCTGCAAGTATGAGAGTGAGGACTTACAAGTCAGTGTCTAGAGTCAGACGTCTGTCAGGGAACACAGGAACCTATGTACCAGACAGAGTGAACACCTGCAAGTATGAGAGTGAGGACTTACAAGTCAGTGCCTAGAGTCAGACGTCTGTCAGGGAACACAGGAACCTATGTACCAGACACAGTGAGCACCTGGAAGCAAGTGTTCAGCCAAGCACCAGAATGAATTAAAATTACACATATGTTACATAAAAGATTAAAATATTTTGCCACATAAAATTTATTCACACTAAAAGGGTTAGAGTGCAATATGGATTTAATTATTTTTTGAAATAGTAAAAACCAAGGACTTTTACTTGGTAGAATGCTGAACACGTTTAAGGGCGCCATCTGAAAGCTATTTTTAATCTAGTAAAATATACTTTTATGCATATAATTGTTAGAGCAGTTTTTCCTTGCTCCATTTGTATGCCATCTTAAACACCTAAAGTCATGTCGGCGGATTTACCTTTGGAGCAATTGCTCAACGGCAATGGTTTTCACTCGTTTACTGTTGCTGTTTGTCTTTATATTCACACACATTTACACTGTTTCACACTTGGAGAGTCTCGGGAGGATAGGAAATAACCGTGGGTAAAGAAAATTACCACCCTTCAGCCGGGAATTGAACACAGGAGCTCTGGGCGTGGTACCTATAATGGTTTCATCGAAAGGATTGCACCTTATATAAACAGAAACACATGTAGAGGTCGTGAGACCAGACAAGAGCAATTCCCTTAGGTGCGCAGTGGCGACTTCACCTGAAAGGCTGATGGCGTGGGAAGTTGCGCAAACATGTATGCGCAGATGTCGTATGCTTTAGTGCATATTGCTAATGTGTAAAACAGCCTTATAATGAACAAAGTGAGTTGGTTATAACTATGGCTATGTGCCAACAGTCACTTTCATGTGAACTATAATTGTTTCAATTTGCACACTGTTGTAGTGGTTATTCATTAGCGGCAAGCTATCCCCCCCCCCCCCACTCGCCCATTGGAGAGAGGGAGGGAAGGAAAGCAGGTTCCCCTATGTCCACCTCACGACCTATACAAACGTGAAACGTGTCTGATGCCGCGTATTACAAGATAGCTCACTCAATACGAACAAAATCTACTGCATCTTCTCTGTTTTACGTAATAACGTGTTATTATAGTACGTAAAACTGTAACAAAATGAATCTAAAGAAATTAATTGCACTGTAGAGTAGAGTAGACAGTAGGACGTGCTGGGACAATGCGGGGAGTGGAAATGGCATGTGGCCGAGTTTATCCGAGTACTACCGAAGTTTCGCGCAGCTCTCGTTCCCAACCTTAGTTGCGTCACCTCTAGCAATGAATAATAATTTCACATTTAGTAGGTAAAGGAGGTATTGCATTCCACCTAAATATTTGATAATGAGATTTCACTGTAAATGTACGATTTGAGGTCTCCCTAAACGAAATACCGGATAAACGATCAACATGGCACTGATGTTCACCGTCTCCCAAACATCCTATAGAAATATTTTCGTCAAAAGCTACCTTTACATGAAAATGTTCTCTTTAGTTTTTTTTTTTCTCTGTAAAATGAGGTCCCGAGTTCCAATCTTGGTCTGGTTGAGTTATCTGGAGAAGGGGGGAGCTGAAATTCCCGCCCCCCCCCCTACACAAACTGTTGTTCGTATATCGCAATCTGTTTTCGTTACTAATGAACGCAAGTAGGAAAGAAATCTGATGTGTTACACTCACATGACTTTCTCTACTCACTCTTGTGCTAACCATTCTTACAAACTCTTATTCCTATATCTTCTTCGTGTTAGTTGACATAAACATTTGTACAATCTATCTTATTGTTTATTTCCTTGTAGGTACAAGGGGAATATGGGAATCCAGTAGGCTTTCAGTGATAGTCAAATCTTTTAAAGCTGATCGCTATATGAAGCCTTTGAAATTCCGCTCTCTTTCCACAACCAAGAGATAAAAAAGTGAATAACGAACTTCCATTTCAGAAGAGTTTGAATATTGCAAATCTGGCACAAATAACAAGGAATATCTCCGAAATGGTTCACTCTACAAAAATACATTTGGACATAACTGGTGTATTTTAACGAGATCTAAATTTTCTGTATAGTGAGATTTTGTCTATCTCTTACGGTTTACGAGTTATGCAAAAAGCATCCAGTAAATTGGACTACATAGGCTATAGCCAGAAAATTCAGAATATACATTTTCTTTCCATAAAACTATCTCAAACATTTTGCAATTTAATCAAAATCGTTAGACCCATTTTTCAGAAAATGAACATTTTCGAAAAAGTCACCACGTTAAGGATAGTTTAGATGGAAGAATTTTCTTGAAAATCTTCGTGTCGCATCCTTGAATAATATTAAACCTAAATACCAACTTTTTTTTTAACCGACTTTTTGTGTTTGAGTTACGCTGTTCACAGACACACTGACACCCACCCACCACGGAACTTTTTCTATATAAAAAAAAAAAAAAAAAAAAAAAAAAAAAAAAAAAAGGAAGAAAAACAACTTTTTTATTCAGAGGCCTCAAAGCATATATTTGCGCTCAACTCTCAACATGTAATTTTTGGGTAGAATACAATACTTCCCCTACTTACCATGCGTAGTAGAGAAACTAATAAGATATTTTAGGCCGTTCCCGTGGCTCATGCGTTAGAGCACCTGCCTGCTGTGCAAGAGGTCCCGCGTTTGATTCCTGACAGAGGGGTTGGAATTTTTAATTTTTCTCCAGCCAAGATTATTACTTATCCACCCCGGAGTCTGGAAGTATGGATGTGTGTATTTGAATTCAATGTTTTAAAAATCCAATGAAAATAAACCTACTGTTAAACGAGTAACACCATTGCCGACAGGCAAAGTTCCACAGGAGACTTTTGGAGTTACAGGCGGGATATAAAGGAACAGTAAAAAAAAAAAAAAAAAAAAAAAGGAATTTTTTCAGTTCAACCTGGGAAAATAAAATCATGATAGTGTGCACTTTAAAGAGATCAACATCTTACCGCCCCTGCTGCTTATCTGTTGTAAGTAGAGGAAATGTATTTCCTTCGATTTCGAGATTCAATGAAATACATGTTTGGAGGTCCACTGAATCACCTTCCTTAAAAAGTAAATAAATCGATTTGTCTCAAACTATGCTTTACAGGGAAAACGTAACTTAGTTGTTCCTTTTTTCCAAATTGAGGCTAAAGATTTTTATTAAAATAGCATACATTTGAGATATATACATGAAAAATAAAATGCGTAGGTATCCTGAATTTTCCGTTAATGGCACGCGAAGTCACGTTTAGTTGATTGAATTCTATATAACTTTGTATAACTAGGAAACTTTAAAACCTAGAGAAAAGCTTAGTCTAAGAAAAATAAGAGTTAATTCAAATACACAATATATGATGTGCAGCATATTTTTTCCTAGTGTGAGTAGTTTTGGAAATACTCGTATTTTCTGTTGCAAGTTTATACTTTTCGCAAGTACCTACCAGTGATCCTAACGGATTTGCTTCACAGTTCGCGATTCTTTTATTTCTTGCGTCGTAATAATATAAACATTTGAATACTGTTTCCGTATTTGTAAATAAGCATGGTTTGCTCCATTTGAAGTTATTCCTGTATGAAAATGTATGGTAGGTAAGTAACGTAATGTAAGTATATAGAAGAAACGCTTTATATGTATGTCACTACTACAATATAGAGGAATACATTTGTCATCGGTAGAGAAAGTCGTGAATGTATAGCATCACATGTTCCGAGATTTTTAGTACTGAAGAACCAGAGAACCGAATTTCCCTGCAGATGTAATTCCTACTTCCAGCTGTTTTGCAAATACAATTTGCTAGTTTATACACAATTGCTCTCAACTAATAATAATAATAATAATAATAATAATAATAATAATAATAATAATAATAATAATAATAATAATAATAATAATAATAATAATAATAATAATAATAATAATAATAATAATAATAATAATAATAATAATAATAATAATAATAATAATAATAATAATAATAATTAATAATGTTAATAATTAATAATGTTAATCTTTAATAATGTTAATCATTAATAATGTTAATCATTAATAATGTTAATAATTAATAATAATGTTAATAATGATAATAATGTTAATAATAATGATAATGATGATGATAATGATGATAATGATGATCATGATAATGATGATAATAGATAACAACAACAATAACAATAACAATAATAATAAAATTTGACCCACTTCAAAAATGTAAGGTAGTTGTACTGGTACATACGTATGAGTAAGACACCTAGCCAAATGACCCAAGGCAGTGAGGGCCCTAAGATGCAAAGCCTAAGCGAGGGATGTTCGTTACAAGAAGCGGAGTGAAGCAGTTGCTACAAAGCGCTGATAAGCCTAGCGGTAGATGCCGTACATACCCCAATGATACACGTTGGAAATGTGGACATGATGTAGGTATCATACGCATTATCAGTAACGAGAAGCTGGCCATGTTTGTTACATTTCAGGATCGTTTTGCTATAAAAGAAATGCTGAAAAAAGGTGAGGTGGGTGGATTGCAGGCTCTGGGAGGGACAACATCAACTCCATACATCACTCCTGAGGTGCTTTTCAAATTGTATGACTCTTTCTCTCAGGCTTCCGGTAGTAGGAAAAAAACACATATTTTATGTGTGAAGTAAATGTTGCACAGGTATCATCTCATCCAAGGGAATGAAGAGATTTTAAGTGTGAAGTAAATGTTGCACAAGTATCTCATCCAAGGGAATGAACAGACCTTCAAAATATACACGTGTAATAGACAGAGGAGATTCCACTAAACATAAACATCTTCCAAGATGCAACACAACATTTTCAAGAAAATCCTCCAATCACAAACTATACTTTACATGGAAAAGTGTTCATTCTTGTGAATATTCTCGGAAATGCCTTTAACATTTTATTTGAAATACCACATATTTTAAGATATTTTCATGACAAATGAAATGTACATGTTGAATTTTGTGGGAATATTTTCTGAAGTCTTTATTCTGAATGACTTGTATAACTGGCAAACCAGTAAATGTAACCCCGTGACACGACAGCCCATCGGGGTGTGTGTGTTGTAGTGTTTAACGCCCGCTTTTACTACTACGGCACCGCAGGCGGTGACACTGATGATACATGAAGATGGAGCACCGGTGGAATGAGATGGCGGGGGAAACCGGAGCACCCGGAGAAAACCCGCCCTGACGCCGCCTCGTCCACCACGAATACCACATGCGGGTCCCTGGGATCGAACCCGGGCCGCCTAGGTGGTAGGCGAGCGCGCTAACCGCTCGGCCACGGCGCCGCCCCCCATCGGGGTCAAGGCCTACTGCCGACTGCTGCGTCCCCCATCTCTGACCACCACAGGTGTCATGAGTGGGGTGCAGTACTGGAGGTGGGACTTGGTCATCGCCCCAGTCCCTCCTGGCTGGTAATGTGCTCTTCCCGACCAAGGGCTGCTTGTCAATTGTCGAGGCTGGGTGCATCCATGCCAGTAACGGGAATCAAACCTGGGTCCCCCATGCCAGAGGTAGGCGGTGCTACCACTGCTGCGGGGGCGGGTTGGTGAACTATAAGAGCTAGATAAAATCTTACTGCACAAAAAATGTAGATTTCATAAAAATAAACTTGAAATTAAATTTGTCATAGTATTAGCCATTTTTTGAAATATTCTGTTCTTGATTTGAGTTTTCAATGCTTATTGTTCCTTTTTCTACGAGATATAGTAAAAAGAGGAATTATCACATTCCACCCCAAAATTTAATGTCAAGATCTGTAAGGACATTATGCTTTGAGGAGTCTTGAACCCAAAAACATTTTAGAAACTGGTGTTTGTATAATGTGTGACAACAGCATAGCTGAAAGGTGAAAACTTGCATACAATTAAACCTGGTAAGCAAGATGAGCCCTTCCAACAAGATTTTCAAGAAAAGACCTGCGCCCCAGACTTTACTTTACTTGAAAAAGTTTTTGAAATTTTGGATTTTCTCAAAAATGGCTCTATGTAAATGTTTAGCCATACAATCATGAATGACTTGTATAACTGGTAAACTGTAAGAGATAGACAAAATATTACTACACAAAAATATTGTTGTTGTTAGCTAATGTTGGATTTCTTACAATGAAGTCATTAACCCTCTTGCTCTCCAATAAATATTGAAGAGAGCAATAGCAGTAATAGTAACCGTTTTTTAGAGAGCACCATATTTTTATGTTTTGGCAGTCACATCGCTCTCTCACAACCCCCAGAATGTCTGGAGGACCACACCTGTCGTTGGTTTACGGGTCTCACCGACCTGACCGGGAGAGTTATCAAAATAAATTCACCGACCATATCCTCTGATTACCAATCAGAGGACGTATTACATGCCATGACAGGTCAGCATGTTATGGGTTAAGATTTTATAGAGAAATTAGAGAAATGGAGAGGTTGGAAAAATAAAGACTCCCTAGCCCTCGGTAACCCTAATAGCATCAGGGTCGGAAGAGAACAAGAGATGACCAAGGTAAGGTCAGATAGAAAAGTTACAGTGAGGAGCAAAAACACCAGTAAGTGGAAGTAATGTTCTGCTCAGCTTGGGTACCTTGTGGTCACTACCCACATATCCCCTAGACACCAGTAAGTGGAAGTAATGTTCTGCTCAGCTTGGGTACCTTGTGGTCACTATCCACATATCCCCTAGACACCAGTAAGTGGAAGTAATGTCCTGCTGAGCTTGGGTACCTTGTGGTCGCTATCCACATATTCCCTAGACACCAGTAAGTGGAAGTAATGTTCTGCTCAGCTTGGGTACCTTGTGGTCACTATCCACATATCCCCTAGACACCAGTAAGTGGAAGTAATGTTCTGCTCAGCTTGGGTACCTTGTGGTCACTATCCACATATCCCCTAGACACCAGTAAGTGGAAGTAATGTCCTGCTGAGCTTGGGTACCTTGTGGTCGCTATCCACATATTCCCTAGACACCAGTAAGTGGAAGTAATGTTCTGCTCAGCTTGGGTACCTTGTGGTCACTATCCACATATCCCCTAGACACCAGTAAGTGGAAGTAATGTTCTGCCCAGCTTGGGTACCTTGTGGTCGCTATCCACATATCCCCTAGACACCAGTAAGTGGAAGTAATGTTCTGCTCAGCTTGGGTACCTTGTGGTCACTATCCACATATCCCCTAGACACCAGTAAGTGGAAGTAATGTTCTGCTCAGCTTGGGTACCTTGTGGTCACTATCCACATATCCCCTGGACACCAGTAAGTGGAAGTAATGTTCTGCTCAGCTTGGGTACCTTGTGTTCACTATCCACATATCCCCTAGACGGAGACCCCTAAGATCACAAAATATGGATCTTGTTAAAACACACAATTTATATAAAATAAAATTGTTGTGGCATTAAATATTTCTGGAAAGTATTTACAGATTTTAATGGTGAATAAAAAGTTTTAAATCTCACTTTTTATAGTTCAAAGTATAACAATCTCATATGATCAAAGAATGAATAAGGAAATAGTGAATTTGAAGGAACTGCAAATGAATTCTATGGTTAATGTAATCAGAAGGATATCACATGAAGTGTTAGGGATTAAGCAAAAGAAATTAAATCAAACACTTCAATAAATCAGGATATTATAAAGAAAGTAAAAGAGAAATGATAAGCCCATGAAAAATTGTTAAATGCAAGTAAAGCACACAGCAGGATAATATACACAGTAGTAGTTTGTGTGTGTGTGTGTATGTTTGCGTATGTGTTTGTGCATGTGTGTGTGTTTGTGTGTTTGCGTGAGTGCACGTATGCATGTGTGTGTGTTTGTGTGTGTGTGTGTGTGTATCTGGGGGTGGGTACGTGCATGCATGCCTGTAGACACACAATTTATGTTCAAATTAATTTTTTTGTGGAGTGAACAATTTCGGAGATATTCCTTGTTATTTGTGTGAGTCTTGTGTGAGTTTTGAAATACTTAAACTTCCATCAAATGGAACATCGTTATTCATTTTTATGTTAGCCATGCAAAGAGAACAGAATCTCGAAGCTTTAAAAGATTTGACTATCGCTCAAAGTCTATTGTATTTCCATATTCCCCTTGTACCTACAAGGAAATAAGCAATAAGATAATTTGTACAAATGTTTATCTCAAATAGCACAAAGAAGATATAGGAATAAGAGTTTGTAAAAATGGTTAGTACAAGAGTAGAGAAAGTCATGTGAGTGCAATACATCAGATTTTTATTAATAAATAAGATACAAAAAACTATTATTGCAAATCATTTCTGAATGCCCCTCATATTTTAAATGTTGAATTCAGTTCTTTGAAGCAGGAATACTTTAAGTGAAGCAAGAGAACAATTTATGAATCATTAATTCAAGTGTATTGTTGCATGGGACAGAAACTTGGACATTAGATAGAACATATACAAATAAACTATTGGTCATGGAAATGGACTTTTGGTGAGAGAAAAAAAAATCAAGAATGGAAGAATTAGAAATCAAAAATGGAAGCTCAAAGTAAACTAATGTGGTTTGGACTTGTTAAAGGAATGGGGGAGGAAAGAATTGTGAAGATGATTTTGGAATGGAATCTTAAGGCAGAAGGAAAAGAGGAAAACCATGAGAGCAATGGATGGAAGTGATAAAGAGGAACTGGTGTAACCATGTACTCAAGATACAGATATGGAGAGGAGTAAAGTTACCTTGGATTGAAGGAAAAATGCTGTAGCATAGAAAATTTCTAATAAAAGAAAAATAAACTATTTTCAAGATATTCCTAGTTATTGGACTCAGTTTTTAGATACTTTTCACAAACAAGAAATCATTAGTCGTTTTTTCTTTGAGTCATGCAAAGAGCATACAACTTCAAAGCTGTCACATAATGACATGCTCTTTAAAAGTGTGATTGTTGGTTTATGTGCTGTATCGTACAACAAAAAGTGTAAATGTGAATTTGAAGTATAGATCAAAGCATCAGTTAATTGAAAGTTAATTTGAATATGTATTTTGGTGAGAGTTTGTGATGTTGTTGTTGCAGATAGAAGAGTACTTCCAGCAGTTACCAGGAAACAAAGTGCCACGTCTGGGATCACCAGGAGAGAAATATCGAGACAAACAGTTGATGCTGCAACTGCCGAAGCAGGACCTAGCACTCGCCTATTGCAAACACGTGGAGGCCCAGCATAACCCCAGCTATGAAGACTTCATTAGTGCAAGGAACGAGATAGCTCTGGACATTGGCTATGTCACAGACAATCAAAACTATAATGTTGTAAGTATCCAGGGAGCATGTGCTTCACAATAAATCTTGTTTTCATTAATATCTTCAAACAACATGTTGCCTATGTGTATAACTAGCTGACTCACCTGGGATTAAATAAATAAATAAATAAAGTTCTGCATTGTTATGTCCTGATGCCTTGAGTCTATACCAGCACTATAATTCTGCACATCTTTATTTGCATTCATTTTACAATAATCATTAACAAATTATTTTTGCAGATAAATTAAAATAAATAATCTACATCAAATAAAATAACTGGTTTAAATATACATTATGATATAATGAATACATTTGTACTAGAGGTGTTCAGCCTGAGGATGACAAATCAGGTAATATTTACTTTCCCAGTCTCTTCTGCCAGTAGTAATCCAAAAATATTGTCTTCTACTTCTCAGAGCCTCATTGGTAATGTGTATTTCATCTCGTCCTTCTGGGACTGTGTGATGTAGAGATGTGGTTGGTATTGTTGACAGTCTGACTGACCTTCAGATTATAGGTGGTGTTGTCATGGGTTGGTTTGGAGGAACTGGGGTGTTCCATGAGAATAATAGGATTTTTTTGGAGATTTCATTTTTGGTTACATTAAGATTATGTGTTAAATCTTTGTCATGTAAGATGGTTCATATATCTTGTCCTTGTAGGGCTGTTTTCTCCGTTTGTCTTGTCTCTTGATACTTTATACATACAAAAGTGGCGTGTTCTGGGCCTGTCTTCAACCTTGCAGATATTGCATGTTTCTCAATTAGTTCTTTTGAAATGCTTGAGATAGGTTGAGTAGGGCCCATGTCCGGTTAAAAAGTGTATTAACCCTACTTTGGGGTTTAGATGTTGCAGTTCAAGACGTTCTTTTACTGAATTTAAAAATGAGTATGTATGTCTGCTGTGGTTAACAGTGTCCCATTCAAGCTGCCATTCCAGAAGAAGAGAATTTTTTATTTGTTGTTTGGTTGTGTATGCTGTCAATGACCAAATGATTTGATTTACTTTAGGGAGATCTCTCTTCTTCAGCCAAGTCTTTGCTGCATGAAGTCAAAGCCTGAGTGGCCATAATTAATGCCATGATGGAAGTAGTGTTATATGCACCAATCCTCCAAATGAACACTTTTCTTTGTCTTTGTCTCAATGGGTTTTCTGTATGTACGGTACCTAAGCTTCTGCAGCATACCCCAGAATGCCTTCCATGATACAATTGTGTACATCCCAGGCCTTTTAAACATTGAACATCACTTTAATTACCTCAACTGTATCCTTATGTATACTTGCAGTTCCCTGTTGAAAGGTACAGGAATGAACACTTTCTATGAGTTTACAGTAAACAAGGCTCCTTTAAAGAACCTCCTTTAAAGAAAAAACATTTTCCCAATCTTCTTTGCCAAGTAGGTGGTTAAGATAATGTACATTTTCAGCACTCAACATCTTTTATATTGGTAAATATTTTGATTCTTCTTAGTATTCACTTTGGTAAACTGGTTTATTGTGAGCTTTTGGCCATTATGATCAGATAATACACTATCAATAATTTCTAACTTATACTCTAAAATATTTGAGCTTAAAATTATTTGATCAGTTGAAGTTTGACTAGTGGTGGAAACCCGAGTAGCAGTATCTACCACTGCCTTCATGGCATGGGAATCAAGTAACTCTATTAAGTCTTTTTTGTTTGAATTCTCTGTTAAAAAATTTACATTTAAATCTCCTATTATTAATATATTTTTACAGCAAGCAGTTATTCTCTCAGATTCCAGGGCAGCAATTATAGCAATTACTTCCAAGTTGTCACCAAAAAACCAAAACTATTATAGAATGTTGGAAGATGCTTAGCCATCTAACAGCACTTCAAAAACACCTAGTCTTCCAATGGATACCGGCTCACTGTGGACTGAGTGCTAATGAGAAAGCTGATTTTCTTGCAAAAAAGGGTACCAGCAGTGTACAAAAATCAATAGTTAATCTACCATTTTATGCAGCTAAAGATTAGTCAACTCTGAATTCAAAAAAATTATTGCAAAATATTACTATGAAAAATCAAAGAATAAAAGATGGGAACTACCAAACATTCAAACAGTGATTCCTGAGTATCCTCGAAAAACAGCAGTTGCAACCTTCAGGTTGATTACAAGACATGATTCTCTGGCAAAACATTTAAACAGAATTGGGATATATTCTTCACCACTCTGTCCTCTATGTGATCTGCAAGAGGAAATGGATCGAGACCATGTTCAAATATGCACGGCCACTATTAGTGCCCCACCCATCAGTGAAAAATATTGGAGAGCAAGAGGATTAATGACTTCATTGTCAGAAATCCAGCATTAGCTAACAACAACACTTTCTGTGCTGTCAAGAGGATTGAACTTTGCCCTGGCACTGAAGTCCTACCAACCATAGACTTAATCAATGGCATGGAACAGTCATTCAGAGCTCTTCCAACGGACATAGCTGAAGTTGCACGTACTGAAATCAGCCTCATAATAGTTAGAAGCAATCTATCATCTTCAGATTTCAGAGACTGAGAACACTGAAGCAAGTTTCCATGTTAACTGTGCCACCTTCTGACAAAGGAAATACTGCTGTCATTATGGAAGTTGTGGGTTGTGATATATAAGAGGATAACTAAGGACATGACATCCAGGATTATTAAGATGACATTGAATCTTATAAAGAATTCCAGTTAAGCTCATAAAGTGCCCCCCCCCCCAAAAAAAAAATCATTCCACGCGTGGTTGCTACACCTAGACTCTATGGACTGCCGGAGATTCCTAAGCCTGAAGTGCTTCTCTGACCTATTCTCAGTACCACCTGCTTATCTTGCAAAACACTTACTACTCTATTGAATCTTTTGGTGGGCTCCTGTCACCACCGTGTTAAGAGTTCCAGGAGATGCCGACTCTGATGTGGGAGTTTTCAGTAGAATCCTTGTTCACCAGAGTACCTCTGGAAGACTCCCTGCAGCTTGTAGGTGAACATTTCCCACAGAATATAACACAGCTATTGAGACATACACTCACTTCCACATATTACACCTATAGTGGTGAATTGTTTGAACATTCAGATGGTGTAGCCATGGGCTCACTTCCATTGCTAACTGCTGCATGGAAAATCTTGAACACACTGCCCTGGATACCGTACAGACAAACCCAAAGCCTCTTTCCGATATGTTGAGGACCCCTTTGTTCTTTGACTACACAATGAAGAAAAGTTGACTGCCTTTCTGAACCATCTCAATAGTTTGCATGTAAACATCAGATTTACTGTGGAAGTTGAGAATAATGGCTCCCTTCTCTTCTTGGATGTATTGGTATATGAGAAACCAGATGGCATTATGGGCCATAAAGCATACAGGAAGTTCACACACACATCACCGCTATTTGAGCACCTCCAGCCGTTACCACCCTACTCAGAAGAGAACAGTTATTTCTACTGTATTTCGCAGATCAATCAAGATCCTTCAGTGGAATGCCAGAGGAGTGTCACAAAATAAAAAGACTGGAGTAATCAAAATAGTATCAGCTCAATCAGTTGGTGCATTCACAATCCAAGAAGCAAATCTTGCACCAGAACTATTGCAGTATTATGAATTCAAGGATTATACTTCCCAAAGGATGAAAAATCAGCAATGCTATTTTAAATAGAAAATGATTATCTGGACTTGTGTGCCGTGGTCTAGTGGAAAATCTTCTTCCAGACATTTTGTTTGAATCTGCATTGGACATCCTCAGTGGTGTGACTGTAGACCTTTGCTAGTCCCAGGAACGACTGACCAGGAGTACACTACAGTCACACCACTGAGGACGTTTGATGCAGCTTCAAACAAAACGCATGGAACATGATTTTCCACTAGACCAAGGCCCACAAGCCCAGATAATCATTTTCTATTTAATGATACCGACCGTGAAAGCATACGCAATTTGATCAGTGGTATTTTAGTTAGAATTTGTACACATGTTATATCGTGAAACATACCACATTGAATAGTTAAAAATTACAAACCTTTCTGGAATTCAGAACTACAAAACATGAAAAGAGAAAGAGAACTTGCTGTAAATAATGCAGAAATAACAAAAAATCCAAAAGATGTACAGAATTGGAGAAAATTATGTGCACACCTCAAAACAGAAATAAATAATTCCAAGAGGGTAAATTTCAACAACTTTTTGCAAAAAATGGATACTAAGAAGGATGGCCAGAAAGCATATAGATTCATATATCTATAATATACAAAATAAAAAAGGACAACAGAAAACACCATTAATTCATAACAACAAAGAAATAATAATTGTAAATGAATTAGCCAACAAAGTTAACAAATACTATGCCAATACATATACATTGCCCTCAGAGATAAAAAAATAACAAAAATCAATGAAAGAGAACCTTAAAAGTTACATAAAATTAACAAACAATACAAAGGATAATTTTTTTTTAACAAGAACTTCACTTTCAAAGAACTAAATATAGCTATTAGCAACCTAAAATAAAAACAAATCCCCAGGTCCAGATAATATACACACAGAATTCCTCAGATACCTAGGTAATAAAGCAAAAATTCAATTACTTTCCCTGTATAATCTGTCTTGGAACACTAAAGTTCCTGATGACTGAAAGAAGTCCATCATAGTACATATTTTGGAAAAAAAAAGACAACTTTTCAAATTATTGTCCAATATCACTAACTAGTATAATTGCTAAAACTATAGAAAAAATTATTTCAAATCATCTAAATTGGTATCTAGAAGCAAATAATTTACTCTCCCCCAATCAAGCTGGATTTAGGCAATTACGTTCAACAAATCAACAAATTATACATCTAAGTCAAGATATTAAAAACAATTTCAATAAGAGAACAGATGGCTTAGAAATATTCATTGATCTACAAGGAGCATATGACTCTCTTTGGAGGTTTAAATTATTAGAAAAAATGCTCATGTTAGGTATTGAAGGCAACATACTTCAGTGGATCAGAAATATTACTATCCAACATTTCATTAATTACAGCAAAAAGGGCCAGTTTCACAAATTTTGTAGAACATATGGACTATAGGAAAGATGGAAATAAAATATACAAATTCCTTAATAAAACAAAATTATCAAAAAATACAACTG
Source organism: Tenodera sinensis (assembly GCA_030765045.1). Lineage (NCBI taxonomy): Eukaryota > Metazoa > Arthropoda > Insecta > Mantodea > Mantidae > Tenodera > Tenodera sinensis. The sequence continues at coordinate 178,686,179 of CM060966.1, forward strand.
AACCATTAAAATATAATAACAAAAGCTTAACTACAGATAGGGAAATAGCAGAATCCCTTAACAAGTTTTATGCTCAGTCACAAAGAATACCCCAAGCGTATAAAAAACAAGATAAGGCTATCCAAAAAACTATCAGAGAAACTAGTAAGCCAAAAGGTATACGAAATGATATTTTTATTCAGGATTTTAATGAAACAGAACTGGATTTAGCAATAGAACAATTACAGAACAAAAAATCTCCTGGACCTGACAAGATCCACCCAGAGTTTATTAATCACCTTGGCAGGAAAGGAAAAGAAATCCTACTTAAACTGTATAACACGTGTTGGAGAATGACTGTACCTTCCGACTGGAAAAAAGCCATTATCATCCCGATTTTAAAGAAAAACAAACCCTCAAACAATATTAATAGTTTCAGACCAATATCTTTGACCAGTGTTATTGCAAAAGTGATGGAAAGAATGGTGGCATCTAGACTTAACTGGTTTCTAGAATATTACAACTTAGTTAATAGTTCACAGACCGGCTTCAGACAGAATCATAGTACAAGTGAAAATGTACTCCTACTAAGCCAAGACATCAAGGAAGCTTTCAATAGAAAGGAGGATACCTTGGCAGTATTCATTGATTTTAAATCAGCATATGACTCAGTCTGGAGAAATAAATTAGTTGAGAAGTTGCAATCAATAGGTGTGAAAAGTAACATGCTTAAGTGGATAACTCAGTTTATTTCACAAAGATTTTGTGCCACAAAATATAATACATACATTTCCAAATATAAACAAACACACCGAGGACTTCCACAAGGTGCTGTTCTGAGCACAACACTCTTTAACATATATATAAATGACCTTCCATCAATAATAAAAACTTTAGAAACCAAAATTGCTTTATTTGCTGACGATGTAGTCATTTGGACTTCAGGCTCTCCAAAAAAACCTGAATTAATTAAAGACAGAATAGAAACAGCCCTAAACAAAGTGTATGAATGGAGCTCCAAAAACCTCATGACTATCAATGTGGAAAAAACAAATTATGAATTATTTACACTAAAATACAAACCAGTTAATATTAACATAAATTATAATGGTAAACCACTCAAAGCAGTTGATGATGCCAAATACTTAGGCATCACTTTCGACAGAAAGCTAAGTTGGAAAAAACATATAACAAACATCTCAGAAAAGGTTGAAAAGAAATTGCAAATCCTGAAAAGGTTAGCTGGTGCTAAATGGGGCTGCTCAAGGAGAGTCCTTAACACAACATACAAAATGCATATTAAACCAAACCTCTTGTACTGTTCTGAAGCTTTAATAACAGCAGCAAATGCTAACATCAATAAACTTGAACAAATACAAAATCAGGCTCTTCGCCTAATCACTGGAGCAGTTAAATCCACACCTATTGATGCCATGCTTGCCTTAACACGGACCCCATCAATAACAACAAAAATAGAAGAACAAGCATTGCTCCAACACGAGAAAATGTTACGACTGCCAAACTCTAAATGGACAGAAGAGAACCTCCCCCCTTCAATCCTTAAAACTCATAGTAGTTTCCTAGAAAAGGTAACACAGATTAAATCCAAATTGAACATTCCTAACACCAGAGAAAATCTACTTATAAGAGAAAATCCATTGGAATTATTGCAACCTACCTTCAATTTGGAATTAATAGAGGAAATAAGTAAATCAGACACACCAAAAGAAATACAAAAACTTCTAGCTCTGGAAACAATCAATACTAGGTATCCCACAGAAGAATGGCTACACATATATACTGATGGATCCTCGAAGGAAAACCTTACTGGAGCTGGAGTTACGTGTTCACATTTTTCCTTTTATCATTCTGTTGGCAGAGAGACAACAAATTATGATGGAGAAATAGAGGCTATATACATTGCTCTCCGACAATTATTAAATCTTCCCTTAAATAAATTTAACAAGGCAGTAATTCTTTCAGATTCTAAAGCTGCAATTCAGGGAATATGTTCAAATACTACAAAGAAGTCAACAAAAATTAGAGAATGCTACAAAATGTTAACACAACTCCAAAAAGTTAATAAGACTGTTCATCTCCAATGGATTCCAGCACACTGTGGAGTCATGGGGAACGAAGCTGCAGACTCACTTGCAAAGAAAGGCACAACAATAAAACAAAAGTCTAAATTCAATTTCTCATATTCCTCAATAAAACGCTTGATCATTAAAAATTTTTGTCATTCATATCTACAAGAAATAGAAACAAATGCCAAAGATAAAAAATGGATTACACTACTTTCCAATCCAGATATAATCCCCCAGAGACCAAGGAAAACAGCGGTTGCAGCCTTCCGACTATTGACAAATCACGACGGCTTAGCAAGTCATCTCTACAGAATAGGTATCTCAACCTCGCCAATATGTGTCCTGTGTAAAGATCCAGCCGAAATGAACGAAGACCACTTGAAGACCTGTGAAGCATTAAGATCAGAAGAAACTACAGTTCAAAAGTATTGGAAAGCACGAATGCTAATGGCTTCATTGCCAGATGCAAGGCACTAGAAAACAACATTTCATTGCTCCAAGCTTTGATAAGTGATAACCATCTCTCCAAGTATCAACAAACACACAAGGTCCTATTCATAGTACCACATTATTCTATATGTATAGCAGCATAAGAAAATACAGCCAAAGCAGACAGTTGTCTCACTGGAGAGTTGGCATCTCATCACAAACTCGCTTGGAGAACACTGCCGTTTTGAAACACATTTGCTACTCACTGTCTCATTCATGTCAGGCTAGCTTGCTTTATGCTGGGCAAATGTTCTTACATATCTGTTTATAGACTAGTGACAGTGATGTGAATCTAAATTAGAATGAAAGCTGAGTTGGATTGAAACACAGAACATCACTTACATATAATTAAACTTGACCGGTTTCAAGAGCCTAACTTGCTCCCATCATCAGAATTAAACAACTGGTTCTTGTTGATATTGTTTGATGTATGGTTCGTTGAGATGACATCTAGCGGTGAGCCAATAAACTTCCATAAAGGGTTTTGTGGAGGCAAATCAAAGTTCATTACGCGGAGCTTGTTTTTTATTATATGAATTTGTTCCCAAGCATCTAACTCTGCAGCGTGTTTTGTAGCTTTTAAAAGTAAAAAATAACAGCTTCAACCCACTTCCACACAAACTTGCAATCCTAAACAGTTTATCTTAGAGATTGCTTTTTACCCCATTATCAGAAGAAGAATACGAACACATAGTCAGCACAGCAATTAAAACCTGACCAAGGCCAATGCAGTCCTGCTTCAGAGGGCGCCACTTATATGCGTTATGGCTTGCCCGTCCTCCTGTACGGTCCGGTTGGCAAAAGGTGAACAGTAACAGATCTCATGTTGACATTTTCTCTGTGTGTATAACTGTATTATATGTATATGTATTGAATGTATATTCATAGGTACCATAAAAATAAAATATATTCACAAATACTTTAAAATACAGTACATTTGAACATTTCTCTGAAACTTACACTATTCTGCGACGTCTTCCTCACTTGTTGTGTCGATCTCGGATCCGGTGGCCATTTCTTCTCCAGACTCGTCACTGCTGTCCAGGCCTGGATTGATCATTATCCTTTCCATTTCTTCTTCCATAAGTGCATCTCTTTTCTGATACATTTATGGAATATCTTTCACCTTCTGAACAGAGGTTTTCCAGTCATTTACTGTTATTGCTCCAGTAGCATCATGTGTTAAAGTACTTAGAGAAACATGGTCCACATTATTGTCAGCAACTTTTGCTTTTATTAAATTCCAGACTAGTTCGATAGTGTTCAAGTGCGGGCAATACTGTGGTAATCTAAGTGCTGTAAAGCCAGCATCTGCAAATAATTTGTCAGTGGAGTATGTTTTCTTTGGTCTGTGCTGTTTTGTGTGAATGACAAGTTCCGCTTTAGTCATTTCCGGGTCAAATGGTATATTGTTGTTCCGCAACCATTCTTGTATTTCTGACTTTAAATTGTTGCTTGAGGGCATGTTATTGTCTTCTTTATTGTGATTAGGAGCATTGTCAATTACAACAATGCTGTTTTGCGGTAATCCAGGTAAACAGTTGATTTTGCACCCACTTGGAGTAGTTTTTCGTAATTCATTTCATTATGGTAATGTGATGTCTTGGATTTGGAATTGTAAAAGAGGCAAACACCTGGAATAAATCCCATTTGCCAGCCAGCATGCACGATAATAAGATGCTGTCCAGCTCGTGGAACATCGTCACTTTGCCAAAACTTGGAAACTGTGTAATGCGTGTGAACCCAGGTTTCATCCATGTATATCACTGGCTTATTTTCCCATGTTCATTTATTCTAAGTGTTCAAGAAATGATGCTCTTTGAGCCACTATATTAGGACGTTCCCTCAGTACACTGCTTTTGTTTTTACACTTTTTAAATCAAAATCCAATCGATTTCACTATTTTTCTGTGTTTCTTTGCCCCTGTGAAATTAAACTCTTTCTTGCAAAAGTTGAATAATTTATGCAGTGTAAGAATTTCTGTTTTAACCTCGTGATAATCCTGATGCTTTCTTCTAATGGTGCACTTGTCCATTTCATCCAAAATGATTTTATTTGCTGGAGGTTTACCAATCTTGCGAGGTGATTTTATTTTGCTCACCCCACTTTCTTCAAGGCGATCCTCTTTCCTAATCTTGCATACAGTTGTCTTACTGCAGCGAGTAAAAGTGACAGCACGTTCAGTACCATTTCTGATAGGTATTTTTTTACCTTCTTTCTTCTCTTCGTCACAAAACGTAACATTATAAATAACATGCCGAGCTTGCTCGTGAAGAATTTTATTTCCTTTACATTCCATCACTAGCACAATCACTGTGAACACTACACTGCATGTTAGTAAATCAGACTGTACAGCATTTTGTGATGTATTCGTGTCGTCACCGTGTTAGTTCGCCTGCTTGCCGTTTCCCATGCAGGACTGCACTGGCCTTGGTCAGGTTATAATAATGGATTCAATAAGCAAATCATTGACAAGAAAATAGCACAATTCAAAAAACAGAAACACTTGAAAGAGATCACTAAACTCTCTCAACAAAGATGCAATATGATTTTCAAAAAATTCAGTTACCATCCAAGTAAGCACTACAAATTCCACAACATCTTCAAAATACATTATCTTGGCCCCACAAAATAATTTCAGCATAGAGAAATTACTGTGCAACAGGTCAAAGGACCAGATACCACAGAACAAAACACAGGAATCTCTCAAATCACTTGCCCAGATTAGGGCCAGATTTACACAGGGAAAACCAAGAGGAATTTAGAAACCAGGCTAAAAGAACACATGAGATACATGAAATACAAACAAATGCAGTTGCACACAATTTCTGGACATCCAACCACAACATTACGCCAAACATTAAACTTTTAAAAGCTACAAAACACCCTGCAGAGTTGGTTGCTTAGGAAAAAATTCATGTAATAAAAAACAAGCTCCGTGTAATGAACTTTGATTTGCCTCCACAAAACGCTTTATGGAAAGGTAGAGCTGGAATTTAAAAATTCAATGCCGCAGCTGGGATTTGAACCACAGACCCAGCTGTGGCATTGAATTTTTAAGTTCCAGTTCTACCTCTCAAACATTGTCCACACACGGCTTTTGTGTTTAAAAACACCAACAGTAAGTTTATTGGCATGAATAAATAATAATTACCCTTTATGGAAGTTTATTGGCTCACCGCTAGATGTCATCTGAACCAACCATACATCAAACAATATCAACAAGAACTAGTTGTTTAATTCTGATGATGGGAACAAGCTAAGCTCTTGAAACCAGTCAAGACTAATTACATGTAAGTGATGTTAAGTGCTTCAATCCAACTCGGTGTTCATTATAAATGTTGGTATGTTGCAACTGCTGGAACTGACCTGCTAATAACCTTGCACAATAGCTGCTACATTACAGTGTGCCAAATAATTAAATAAACATAGATATTGTGACCAACATAATGTCAGAAATTATTCAACAATTATTTCTAATGAAGAACTGAGAATATTGTAATTATTGGTGGTTGCAGACTGTGTAGTAAGTCTTGCTACTTGCCAGTTTTGTTCCGTTTTCATTGTATATACATGTTAGGGGCTTGTCCATTATGGAAAAGCTGGGTAGTCTTCATGCAGATAAATAACTTCAAAACCAAGGACAATATACAGAAGTTTAAAATTTGGTCTACTGTGATGACAATGGTGACCAAGTGGTTAAACCATTCACCACCACCATGTGGTATTTGTGGTGGAAGAAGTGGTGTCAGGATGGGTTTTCTCCAGGTTCTCCGGTTTTCCCCCACCACTCATTCCACCAATTGCTGTATATCACCTTTCCAATCATCTATTTTGCCTGTATTCCATATGATCCTCTTTCTCACCGTCCTACTGACCACTTCATTCTGTCTGGTACATATGTTCGTCTGTTTCCCCCACCACTCATTCCACCAACTGCTCCATCATCACCTGCATTTCATGTCATCCTCTTCCTCACTCTCATACTTCCAGGTGTTCCCTCGGTCCGGTCCATAGGTTCCTGTGCTCCCCAACAGGCATCTGACTCTAGATGCTGGCTTGTAAGTCCACACTCTCATACTTCCAGGTGTTCCCTCGGTCCGGTCCATAGGTTCCTGTGCTCCCCAACAGGCATCTGACTCTAGATGCTGGCTTGTAAGTCCTCACTCTCATACTTCCAGGTGTTCCCTCGGTCCGGTCCATAGGTTCCTGTGCTCCCCAACAGGCATCTGACTCTAGATGCTGGCTTGTAAGTCCACACTCTCATACTTCCAGGTGTTCATTCGGTCCGGTCCATAGGTTCCTGTGCTCCCCAGCAGGCATCTGACTCTAGATGCTGGCTTGTAAGTCCACACTCTCATACTTCCAGGTGTTCCCTCAGTCCGGTCCATAGGTTCCTGTGCTCCCCAACAGGCATCTGACTCTAGATGCTAGCTTGTAAGTCCTCATTCTCATACTTCCAGGTGTTCATTCGGTCCGGTCCATAGGTTCCTGTGCTCCCCAACAGGCATCTGACTCTAGATGCTGGCTTGTAAGTCCTCACTCTCATACTTCCAGGTGTTCCCCCGGTCCGGTCCATAGGTCCCTGTGCTCCCCGACAGGCATCTGACTCTAGATGCTGGCTTGTAAGTCCTTACTCTCATACTTCCAGGTGTTCCCTCGGTCCGGTCCATAGGTTCCTGTGCTCCCCAACAGGCATCTGACTCTAGATGCTGGCTTGTAAGTCCTCACTCTCATACTTCCAGGTGTTCACTCTGTCCGGTACATAGGTTCCTGTTCTCCCCAACAGGCATCTGACTCTAAATGCTGGCTTGTAAGTCCTCACTCTCATACTTCCAGGTGTTCATTTGGTCCGGTCCATAGGTCCCTGTGCTCCCCAACAGGCATCTGACCCTAGATGCTGGCTTGTAAGTCCTCACTCTCATACTTGCAGGTGTTCACTCTGTCTGGTACATAGGTTCCTGTGCTCCCCAACAGGCATCTGACCCTAGATGCTGGCTTGTAAGTCCTCACTCTCATACTTGCAGGTGTTCACTCTGTCCGGTCCATAGGTTCCTGTGCTCCCCAACAGGCATCTGACTCTAGATGCTGGCTTGTAAGTCCACACTCTCATACTTCCAGGTGTTCCCTCAGTCCGGTCCATAGGTTCCTGTGCTCCCCAACAGGCATCTGACTCTAGATGCTAGCTTGTAAGTCCTCACTCTCATACTTCCAGGTGTTCATTCGGTCCGGTCCATAGGTTCCTGTGCTCCCCAGCAGGCATCTGACTCTAGATGCTGGCTTGTAAGTCCACACTCTCATACTTCCAGGTGTTCCCTCAGTCCGGTCCATAGGTTCCTGTGCTCCCCAACAGGCATCTGACTCTAGATGCTAGCTTGTAAGTCCTCATTCTCATACTTCCAGGTGTTCATTCGGTCCGGTCCATAGGTTCCTGTGCTCCCCAACAGGCATCTGACTCTAGATGCTGGCTTGTAAGTCCTCACTCTCATACTTCCAGGTGTTCCCCCGGTCCGGTCCATAGGTCCCTGTGCTCCCCGACAGGCATCTGACTCTAGATGCTGGCTTGTAAGTCCTTACTCTCATACTTCCAGGTGTTCCCTCGGTCCGGTCCATAGGTTCCTGTGCTCCCCAACAGGCATCTGACTCTAGATGCTGGCTTGTAAGTCCTCACTCTCATACTTCCAGGTGTTCACTCTGTCCGGTACATAGGTTCCTGTTCTCCCCAACAGGCATCTGACTCTAAATGCTGGCTTGTAAGTCCTCACTCTCATACTTCCAGGTGTTCATTTGGTCCGGTCCATAGGTCCCTGTGCTCCCCAACAGGCATCTGACCCTAGATGCTGGCTTGTAAGTCCTCACTCTCATACTTGCAGGTGTTCACTCTGTCTGGTACATAGGTTCCTGTGCTCCCCGACAGGCATCTGACCCTAGATGCTGGCTTGTAAGTCCTCACTCTCATACTTGCAGGTGTTCACTCTGTCCGGTCCATTGGTTCCTGTGCTCCCCAACAGGCATCTGACCCTAGATGCTGGCTTGTAAGTCCTCACTCTCATACTTCCAGGTGTTCACTCTGTCCGGTCCATTGGTTCCTGTGCTCCCCAACAGGCATCTGACCCTTGATGCTGGCTTGTAAGTCCTCACTCTCATACTTCCAGGTGTTCACTCTGTCTGGTCCATTGGTTCCTGTGCTCCCCAACAGGCATATGACCCTTGATGCTGGCTTGTAAGTCCTAGGGGGTGTAAGTTCTCCATACGGGAAGGGTAATCAGATGAAGAAGTGATGACAATTACTTAACCATTCCAATATTTGTTTCACCACTAATAGTTATTTATAGTTTTAAGACATTTAGGGTATTTAGAAAACTATTGGGGAGAGTTTAAGGAAATCTGACGTGCATCATAGATCAATAATTCCTATTCATTTTAATCAAATCAAGGATGACACTGAAAATAGTTACAAAATCAAACAAGTATTAGTTTTAAAAACCTTAAATGATTTTATTCTTTTCCAAAATATTCTTCTTTAACATCAATACATTTTTGCATTCGATGAAACCAGTACTTAGATCAATGATGCCACTCTTCCTGAAACACTTCAGGAACAAGGTTTTTATAATGTTCCACTGCTTCATCTGACGACAAAAAAGTGATTCCATATATTTTATTTTTAATTTTGGGGGGAAAAAGAGAAATCACAAGATGCTGTGTGGTGCTGACCTTTAGGGCATCCAGATACTCAGTTGTTAGTTTTGCTGATGCTATGGTACATTATCATGATGTAAAATTATCTTTACTTTCGGGTGTTTTTCAGATATTTGTGTACTAACATACAGTAATGTCTGTCTTCAAATACTGAAGTAGCGATTGTCCCATTTTGGAAGAAAAACTAGCGACCATCTTCTTACCAGTACTGTGAATTCATCAAACTTTTGTAGACGTAGATTCTGTTTGAGAAACCTATTAAACCAACATGGGCATCGTGAAGGGGGGGCAAGGGGGCGCCGCGGCCCCTCCCTGGAAGTTGGTCAACTTAATGTGCAATCAATTACTATTAAACTACTATTTTAAAAGATCAATTTCTATTAAACACAAATTAACATGGTTATATGCAACGAATATTATAAATTTTGACAATAAAATAGTGAATTGATATTACCTGATTGCAAATTTCAAACATGTGCCCCCCCCCCCCCCCCCCCTGGAAAAATGTCTGCCGACGCTCATGTAAACCAATTGACATTTGTTTTCATGATAACAACAGCAAATCCAAGATTCACCACCAGTAACCATATTCCTAACTAAATTTGAAATGTCACCTTGGAAGTTTTATAGGTTTCCTGTACCAGTTCATGCATTGGTTTTGATTGGGAGTAAATTTATTTGTTGTCCATTAACAGCAAAGTTTTCTCATGTAAAATGTTTTCTCTATCATCATTTATATTTACACATTCAGACAAATCACATGTTAGAATGTAGGTTTCATCCCATATTGTGGGTTTATCTGCTTCTCCCTATTGCATAACTGCCTGCAAGAATGAAACACAAAAGTTTAATTGTCATACCTTTGCTGTAATATTCTTGTGTTTTCTTGTTTCCCACCATGTTTCCCAAAATTATTTTCCAACTTGTGCTACCTCCATTAAAATGTATGGCCTCACTAATTTTAGATAACAATTTACTGATGGACCTTTTGAATAGTGTAAAAATGTAAATAATAAGTTGAATGACATACTTGTCAAAATTGTCTTTATCTGTGACATGCTTTGCTACATGGGTCACTTTGTCAGCAGCTCCAGAGGAAGTATCCTGTTTTTTGCATTGTTTCTCTTCCATGGACTTAATAACCCAGCAGAAGTTGCTTGACGTTTCATCAATGCGTGGATATTATTCACAATTTAGCTTGTTTGTGCAAAGTTTGCATGCTGTTTGGATAAAATTGGAGAAATTTTTGTTTGTGTAAAAATGCAAATAGACAAGAATATCCAATAAACACACTAAAAGAGATATATACAATAAAAGTTTAATTACAGAAAGATATAAAAATTAATGAAGAAACTGAAGCTAGTAACAGTGAACCAATATAAGTCAATATTCTTTAATATTCACAACTTATACCAAAGATAAGTGAAGTTTAGTCTCTAGATATTTATTATACTTGTATAGAAACCAATTTATACACAGAAAATTGAGTATGGCATGAACAGATTACTGGGACTGCCACTTCCATTAGACTGAATGACACATGCTTGAGAACTGAGGCTCACTGACTGTCCAGATAACCACTGCACATTCAGGCTTCATGAGTGCACAACTAGCGTCCTTCAGTTCTTGGGTGTCCTTCACGAAATTCATCTCTAAGAAAAAACTGATCTCCTTCAAATCGGCTGCACCAATTACAAATTGTTCTCTTACATGGCACTTCTTCATGCAATAGATTTCTAAACTAATCTTCACATTGTGTAGACATTAATAACAATTTAAATTGTAAAAAATCACAGCCCAGCAGTTCTCTAGTCAAATTTATTTTTGGGTGAACACCACACATTTAAATGATGATAAAAAAGTAGCTGTCTATATAAATAAATTTCATTTGTTTTTAGAAACATGGCATTCTAAAAATTTTCAGCATCAAGCTTAATTAAGAGGATTTGTAATATGGTAAATTCTACAAGGAAAAGAGGATGATTGAGCATTAAAAGTGCCTAGAGCAGTGCTGTCCAACTTTTATATGTCTCAGGCACATTTAACTCATGCCTAGAGAGGCACGGGCGTTACCACAAGCACTAATAGGGCAAGTATGCTTCTTGTGAGAGGAAAAAGGGAAAGTACTGGTTAGGGAAGTAATGAATACAGCAGCTTTAGGTGTACAAAAACGTACTTAATGGGCATGTACTGGGAAAATATTCGGAAGGAAATAGTTTTTTTTGTCTTGAAATTTGAATTAATATTACAAATTGTCAGAGTAAAAATTTGCTTATGAATGGCATCTGAAAGATAAAACATTGTCCTATACCCAGCAAGAAATAACCTGGCACTTGACAGCTAGCTTATTCACTTGATTGAACGAGATAGTGCTAGCCTTGTTCGCAGGTAAGCGAATGAGCTAACTGTCAAGTGCCAGGGTATTTCTCACTGGGTATAGATCATTGTACAGTAATTTCATAAAGCATTAGCGAAGGTAAATAAATGTCATGGAATTGTTATCCAATGTTCAAAAAGGAGCCATCCAATACTGTGTAATCCAGCTAGTTATACATAAGCAAAACTGTATAGATCTTCTATTTTATTTTCTAAGCCCTTCTTCCAGGACCTCTTTCTCCTTATGCATGGCCTTGTTTACCAGTAGGGATCATAATATAGATTATATAATCTTATGTGTTTTACTTATATTAGTTTCTCTATTCCTTCTTGTACAAGCTGCTCTTACAAATTGCTGCTCTTGTACCTACTTCTTGTTAACCACTTCACTTATCATCCCAAGAATACTTGTAATTAAGAAATGGTCAACAAATTTCTAACCTGAGTTATCTCGTATACATTTCAAACTTAGCTCTCTGTGGTTTTATTCCAGCTATTCTTGTTCAGAACCTTTCAATTTAGTGCACATCACTAGATGGAATGTGATTGGTTTCTTTCCTGGGATGTAAGTACATATGTTAGGTGCTAGAAACTTTGTCGGTATGCTACTTAACTTGGTGCATACTTACACTGTGATTCTGATGTGATTTTAGAAAAACTCCCCTGAGTTTAGCTTCACTCCTCTATATAAAGGATTATAATGAATTCCCATTGGTTGGCTGCACACACTGCCAAAGAAATTTCAAATTCAGTATGAACGTTTGCATTTCTATTGGTTGAGCCAAATCCCCACTTATTGACTTTTGTTGTGAAATTAGGACTTCTCCAAAATATATTGTGAAGATTCACTTTGCCAATGGCGACATGATCATGAAACTCTTTCACACCTTTTCAAAAGTGCCATGAGCGTTTTTCTTTATATTTTAACATAATAACAAGCCCGAGAATACTTGGAATAATAGAAAGGTATTAAAATCCATTGTTGTTTCCACATATTGTTGCATATTTTTAGTATGATTCCTACATATGACACCTAAGTAGTAACCAGTGACCACAAAACATAAAGAAAAGAATGTGATGTATTTTTATTATTTCTCAGAAAATAATTAGAGTGGACGTGGTTATTTACACATTTACATGTCTGTTGTATGTATAAGAAGAATACATTAGGTAAAGCAATAGTCAGATATTTTAATAAGTGTGTCACTATGTGATGGCTTTGAAGTTCCATATCCTTTGCATGACCAGAAGAAATGAATAGGGACTTGCCACTTACAAAGTTATTAGTATTTGGAAATTCAAACCAATAACAAAGAATATCTCAGAAATGGTTAACTCCACAAACTGATGCTGACTTTGCTACATAGATGAAGTGTTCGCCATCTGGGGCTATAGAAAAGAGACCTTGACAGATTTCCTACGTCACATCAGCTCTATTCATCCATGCACAGTTCACAATGGAGATTGAGAACAATGGACAACTACCATTTTTGAACGTACTCGTAGCGGGGAAGTCTGATGGTACGCTTTCTTGTACAGTCTGCCACAAACCAACACACACAGACCAGTATCTACACAAACTCTCCAACCACCATCCCGACCAGAAGAGAGTTGTCATTAGAACACTAGTAGATTGTGCCAACCACAACTACTTCCCCTGGAACTTTCTCACATTAATAGTGCTTTGCAGGGCAATGGTTAAAGTAACCAGGAAGTTAAATGTGCCTTACACCCCAGAAGGAAGCCCTGGTCTACATCAAAACAAACTAATCCTAAAGAGAAGAATAAAGGATATCTGCCATACATCAAAGGTATTACTGTTCACAATGGGAAAGTTCTTAAAAAAACATGACATCCACGCCATCTAAAAACCCACACAACAAATACAGAACAAGCTATGTTCAGCAAAAGATCCAGAAGAACCACTCTCTTCTGTGGGTGATTACACAATTCCTTGCTCATGTGGCTCTGTCTATATAGGGACCTCACAACATACGGTAAACACACACATTACAGGACACAAGAGATGTTGCAGTTTGGGACAAACAGAAAAGTCTGCAGTTGTAGAACATGCATTACTAGTGCCGGGGGAACACATTATACAGTATTCAGACACATCTATCCTGTCTTCCACAGTTCATTATTTCACCTGGTTAAGTTGTGAAGCCATAGAGATTTTCAAACATGGTAATAACTTCAATAGGAAGGAAGAAAGAAAGCATTTAAATAAAGCCCGGCATCTAGCATCATACAAAGCATGCAAAAAACCTGACCAGAGACATTCAAGATCATACGCCATCAACAGATTCAGCCACAATAAATGCCAGCCCATTGACAACAATTGATAACAATGGAAGCAGCCCAATTTTAACCCATGCCACACAGCAGCCAAACCAATAAGCAAAGACCGGACCAACCGTCAAATGCAGACAAATGCTAAGCATATAAAACCTGTGAAACCAAACGGCGCCATATTAGTCATTGCCGAGACTAGCGGATTACTGTGGTCGCACCACTGAGGATGTTCGACGCAGCTTCAAACAAGATGTGTGGAAGGAGATTTTCCACTAGATCATGGCCCACAAGCCTGGATAATCATTTTGTATTTTATGACACCGGCCATGAAAGTTTACGCAATTTGATCATTTTGTAAACAGTTTGTAGAAAAATACAGAAATTGAAACAAATGTGGGAAATGACCACATCTAGTTTGTGTAACACCTGACTGTGATAAGCATGTTTTTCTAATACAAACCTCAAAACCTTCAACATAATTACTCTGGGCATATGTAGGTTGCTACTTAACTGACAAATTGATGCTTGAGAACTTCCTTTGGTGACTTCTCAATTCCATACTGCAGTCTTCTTGGGCACGACAGTTGACAGAGAAATAGCTCATTGGCTACATTGTCTGTCCTCTAAAATTTATTGACAGGGATTTGAATATTTGCTCGCGTTGGCATCTAAATTCCTGTTGGAGCTTTGCAAAGCTTAAACAGCACAATCGAATACCAACAACAGCCACTTGTTCTTCAATAGTCAACATAACTAGTATATCAACCTTAAAGAAAAATCAAGTTCCAATGTGAACTCAAAAATAACTTAACCCTTTAACGCCGAAATAATATTAATTTTTTTATTCACTTTCATTTTTTTATCAGCAACTTATACAGTTTTGTGGAACTCTAATACAAAATAATGAGTCATTATAGTGAACCATTTTGTCACAATGGGCCGTGTCCATATGATCACGCTAGGCGCTAGTGTAAGCATTTTAGGCCTAGGTGGCCATACTTCACAACAAATGCCAAAGTTACAGTGCCAATTATATATTACAATGAAGTGCACTTTATAGGTGAATTATAAATATTAAATGCATGCAGACATATAACATATGATCACATGAGCACAAAATTATGTCGCAAGTCCAAGAATCAAGGCTTTTATAGGGTGTGAAACTCGACAAAACATGGGATACAGAGTCCAACGTTGCATTTTATACACTCTGTGCGAACAGTGCTGGTGCAATCTTTGCCAGCGCAGCGTCATCGATTACAGGGAGCTACAAGGTGGTTCTTCCCATCAAGACGAATATCGTCACTAACACTACAATGTTGAATGCTGTATCTAGAGGTGGCGGGTCGGCCTCTTCCTAATGGTGCAGTTTTGTACTTTTCCAGGTATGTCTGCACAATGTACCGGCGAAAGTTGAGATGAGATATGTTATTTCCAGATTTTCTTAGAAGTAACCAGGAATTGTGAATCGCTACATCTACCAACCAAATAAACAGGGACCACCACCACTTCTTTCCCCGGATCCCAATTCTGTAGGATGAGACATTTTGGTCCATTCTATCAGTTCCGCACATTCCTGCATTGTAAGCCTGAAATACAGCAGGTCGGCTGACTCGTACTTTCCGCTTTTCTGCCTGAGAATATCTGGATACTGAAGCAGTTGGCTCAACTCCGTGACATGTAGAAGCTATAGTAACTACAGAGTTGTCTCTCCAACGTACAATACCTATACCGTCAGAGCTTTTTGCCATGTCGTATGTACCTCGTACCTGATTCTTAATTTCTTTTGAAGGAATGATAGGACAGTTTTTCGGGATTCTATTTTCCCTAATTGTCCCTGTAGCGCCATATCCACATGTGTTCATATGAGCCAGTAGTTTCATCCCAGTAAAAAGGTTGTCAAAATACAAACAGAATGGCAAGTGAACCATATTATTTGGTAGTTCATTGAGCATCTCAACCATCGGTGCAGCACACTTTCCAAAGTGTTCCTCATATTCTGCATTGCCGTTAGGATTTTTTCCTTGATAAATATCAAAATTTATCAAGTAACCAGAGGGGATGTTTAGACACCAGACCTTATAGCCGAAACGAATGGGTTTTCCACGAATAAACTGTCTGCAACTATGTCTTCCAAAATACTCCACCATACACTCATCAAAATCCATATTCTGCTCTGGTCTGAAGTGGGAGATGAATCTTTTCTTCAGCATATTCATAAGTGGTCGCAGTTTCCACATCTTGTCATTCATGTTAGGTTGAGTATTGTCTGCACAGTGAATAGATAGACAAATTTCTAGAAAGCGATCTCTTCTATTGGCATTTGCAACAAGCATATTCCGCAGATCTTCTGATGCTTTCCAATATGACCTTTTACTAGGGACATTATTGTAGCCAGATAAAATAAGTACAGCGAGGAACATTTTAAATTCCTCTGCTGTTATTTTAGGATCATCATAATTGTTGAATATTGCATATTTCCTGGATTCCTCTATCATAAATTTAATTATTTCATCGTCAAACATGAGTTCGAAACATTCCACGGGTGCTTTGTTAGATAATGATGAATATGTGCTTCTGGGAATATACCAACCAAACCTCTATTATCATCCTTAGTCCACACGAAGCTTTTCTTCATATGTTTGCTCTTCTTCTGTGGTGGAGCAAGCGCGTTTTCTGAAGTGACATCACCAACTACACCACCTACACGCTCATTGTTGGTGAGTACAATTTCTGCTTGGCTAGAAAGCTGGCGCCCTGTAAGATTATCAATCTCACCACCACCATCCTCTTCACCAGAATCTTCATCGGAGTAGACGTTAGCATCTGGAGGTTCTATAAAAATGCTGTCAACATCTCCTATTGGTTCATCTGATTCTAAACTATCCAAGGCTTCCCGGAGAGTTATATCCCTGTTAAAAACATATGGAAAGTTATATTCTGTATACCAAGTTTATAGTTTCCTAAATAATAAGTTTTCTTATGGCAACACAACGTCTAAGCCATGTAAGGTAACACAACCGTGAAAATGGACTAAGTCATATACTGCATATATATGCGCCTAGCGTGTTCATATGATCACGCTTCACTTTAGAAGGGTCTAGACCATATATATGCAGTAACCTATTGTTCTGTTTCATAATAACAGGAACACTAATCATGCCAAAGACCTTTAAAAGTATTTATCACACGATCAAAGTCTAATTGTAAACAAAATAGGAAACTTACTTGAAGCGCACCGACATCTTGCAGCTGTGACAACACTAGCGATAACTAAAAGTTGTGCGACAATGTTTGTTTACAGAAGCCGACAATATGAGTAGACAGGGATACCACACCATTCTGTAGCTGATATAAATCACCAGCGATACTCTACAGAAGCAGACGACGCATTGGAACGTTGTTAAATGGAAAGCGGTAAACCGTGATCATACGAACATGCACAGCGTTAAAGGGCTAATGGAACAGTACTTTATAGCTCTTGTCCTGTACTATGATATAGAATTTTTGCAACTTGTACTTTCATGTACCTTTACTCAGTTGGTAGGCATGTACTTATATGAAGTTCATGGAGATTATTGGGAAATTTTAGACATTTTTGAGCTAAGAGTATGCATTAAATAAAAATTTTGCTGTGAAAATCTTCAGTGCCTGAGGAATGCATAAATAGCCAGAAGGGTCTTAAAAGAGGAATGAAATCATGGAAAATGACCGAAATTACACAGAAATTGTCATAAATACTGAATACCACATAAAATTGTTAGATAACTTTGCTAATTGTTACTTCCAATGGTAATTTTTTAATGTTTTCCAGATTCTGTATGTGTATCAGGTTTATAATTCACAAGAGGATTAAAATTATAGGTAATTTGTTTGCAGGAATGCCCTCAGTGCCATCAGCTGGTCAGTTTTGGGGAGGTTGGAGTTGTAGCGCCCAAGTTTGGGGACCGAACGATGTGGCATCCAGCTTGTTTTGTTTGCAGTGCCTGTGAGGAACTTCTGGTGGACCTCACATATTGTGTCCATGATGATCTACTCTACTGTGAACGACATTACGCCGAACAGCTGAAGCCTCGCTGTGCTGCCTGTGATGAGGTAAGTCATTTGCATAGGTTGCCACATGTTGGGCACCACTTTGTAATGAGAAATTGCTACAGTGGAGGTGCAGTAGTGGGTTTCATTTAAAATAGCTTATACACCTGGATTTTATTGTGAATTTTTATGTCTGAGACTGTGTTTTTTATTGTTTTATTGAACCTCTATTTTTGAAGCATGCAGCACTAAAATATTCAGGAAAATCAGGAAATATGAAATTTGATAGGTTTTGAAACAGCAGGAGTATTCTACTTAGTAATGAGAAATGAGAATAGGAATTAAATTAGTGTCAGTTTCGAAGCTCTGTGTTGACATTTGATACACAAGGAATGAAGGATGATCTATACTTACCTTATCTCTTATTTTTTCACTTGATATTGCAGCTCTACTTCTAAAATTATTTTGGACACACAATTAATTTGCCCTCATGTTGATAAAGATGATAAAACATTGTCAGCTGATGCACATTTTAATTAGTGAGCTGCAATTTATAAAAGTGACGTTGCATAGAATTCGTCAATATGAATTTATGGCACTGCCACTGCATTGTGTAAATAGACAAACACAAAAAAGGCACTTTCAGTTCTCTTGAAGTTATAGTCAAAAAGTAATTTTAGCACTGGCATCCAGTTTTTGTTCAAAATATAATATTCACAACATATTACACTTTTACCAAAATAAACAATTCCCCTTTGTTTCTCATGCATTTTAATTCTTGGTCAATAGTTTCAGTATAGGGAGATTAGTGTTTATTGCATTCTTTAATGTTATATTTTACCTGAAAGAAAGAAAAAGGAACATGAAGTTCAATATGTAATCAATGTTTTGTCTTTGTTATATTTAAAATTATGTGATAAGGGTTATTTGGTAAAGCAGGGTTAGGCAGACTTTAGCACTCTGTAGATGTACTGGGCACTAGGAGAATAATGTGCATCTGTCGTACACAGAAAGCAGTTTATTCAAGTTCTGGTATGGTATGTTTCATATGAAAATGTTCTTTTACCAAACTAAATACAAACACAACATAATGAAGCACATCCTTAAACACAAAATGAGCCATATCTATTGCACTTTAATTCATATTACTCAGGTAAAGTTTCACAGAAATGTTATAGCCCAAGCCATGTGAAGAACTGCTGTTAAAAGCTCATCTGCAAGCCGATATCTTGTTGGAGCTTTGTTTATTTCCATAATAGAAAATAACTGTTCACATATACTTAAAAGTGGAACCAGAAAACAGAAAACTCTTGCACATAACTTGTCCTCTTGACAGTACTTCACAAAATATGTAGGAGTTACTTACCTTGAATTCCATTTCCATTGTAATCACCTCAGGTCAGTAATCAGTTTAGAGTAAAATTAAAACATGATGCAAATACATGCAGTGCCATTTTCAGGTAACCTAAATTGTGAAACCTTGATGAATATTACTCTAATAGACCAGATAGAATGCATGCATACATCTTTAAGTTTTCATGTTCGGCAATTCTTTGCACTTAGATTAAGATAGGAAATGATAAGTGTATTTCATCCTTTTTCATTTGACATATTCATAACAACAGTGTCTCTTTAACTACTTCACCTATTATCCTGAGAATACTCGCAATTAAGAAATGGTTGAAAAATTTCTAACCCAGGTTATCTTTAAGAGATTGAATCAGAACACCAGTAGTACGCTTGTTGGCATAAATAAATAATAATTACCAAGTTATCTTGTATACATTTCAAGTTTATTCTCTGTGGTTTTATTCTGACTATTCTCATTCAGAAGCTTCTAATTTGGAGGACACCGCTAGTTGGAATGACTATCTTCGTGCTCTGTGATATTTAGAATTAGTATATTGACTGCATTTAAGAAATATTTACATTTCTCCAACAACGAAGATTACGGTTAACTGAAAGTGATTCTGATTCAGATTCCAGTAATTCTGTAGATCTAAGCAGAGCCTAACAATGGGTACAATTGCAAATAGGTGACAATGTAACTCCAAATATGATTTGAAGCTTTCCTGGCGACGAACATATTCAAGATGCTCTCGGGCTTCGAGCCAGGTGTAGTGATGAAAAGACATTGACGTTTTGGGAGTGTACATCTCCCTGAAGATGGGAGAGATGTACACTCCCGAAACGTCGATGTCTTTTCATCACTACACCTGGCTCGAAGCCCGAGAGCATCTTGAAAATGTAACTCCAGCTCCACCAAAACATCCATTTACATCAGCTTCTAGCCTCAACTTTACAGTGGATCCTAACAATGACATCACTTAGTATTTCTGCCTCTATCTTGATGATGAGCTATTGGATGTAATAACAAGAGACACAAAGTGTTTTTGTTTATATTTTAACACAATAAACAACAATGTAACAAACCCGAGAATACTCAGGATAATAGAAAGCTATTAAAACCTAGTGTTGTTTCTATATATTGTTGCGTGTTTTTAATCTGATTCCTACATATAACACCTAAGTAATAACCAGTGACTACAAAATGTAAACAAACAAATATGCTGTATTTTTACCATTTCTCAGAAAATAATAAGAATATGAAGTGATTAAGAGCTACTGTTTGTTCTATCTGAAAATAGCATAATAAGAATGTATTTTCCCTGATGACCTAAATTTAGCTCATTTAAAAGTTCAGTAATACCTGTTAAAAATGCCAAATCAGAAATGCAATCAGAATCATTCATCTGGGAAAGTTGATGTTTCACTTGCATGTATACTTACTTCAGTTCTTGCAAAGTGTTAAACTGTGATGTTGAATGTTGCATACATTACTCGTGTCGGTCTTCCTGTAACTCACTTGACTAGCTGCTGGAATACTACAGTGCACGTATGCAACAGTCATACTTACTTCAGTTCTTGCAAAGTGTTAAACTGTGATGTTGAATGCTGCATACATTACTCGTGTCAGTCTTCCTGTAACTCACTTGACTAGCTGCTGGAATACTACAGTGCACGTACGCAACAGTCATACTTACTTCAGTTCTTGCAAAGTGTTAAACTGTGATGTTGAATGCTGCATACATTACTCGTGTCAGTCTTCCCTTAACTCACTTGACTAGCTGCTGGAATACTACAGTGCACGTACGCAACAGTCATACTTACTTCAGTTCTTGCAAAGTGTTAAACTGTGATGTTGAATGTTGCATACATTACTCATGTCGGTCTTCCTGTAACTCACTTGACTAGCTGCTGGAATACTACAGTGCATGTACGCAACAGTCATACTTACTTCAGTTCTTGCAAAGTGTTAAACTGTGATGTTGAATGCTGCATACATTACTTGTGTCGGTCTTCCTGTAACTCACTTGACTAGCTGCTGGAATACTACAGTGCACGTATGCAACAGTCATACTTACTTCAGTTCTTGCAAAGTGTTAAACTGTGATGTTGAATGCTGCATACATTACTCGTGTCAGTCTTCCTGTAACTCACTTGACTAGCTGCTGGAATACTACAGTGCACGTACGCAACAGTCATACTTACTTCAGTTCTTGCAAAGTGTTAAACTGTGATGTTGAATGCTGCATACATTACTCATGTCGGTCTTCCTGTATCTCACTTGACTAGCTGCTGGAATACTACAGTGCACGTACGCAACAGTCATACTTACTTCAGTTCTTGCAAAGTGTTAAACTGTGATGTTGAATGTTGCATACATTACTCATGTCGGTCTTCCTGTAACTCACTTGACTAGCTGCTGGAATACTACAGTGCATGTATGCAACAGTCATACTTACTTCAGTTCTTGCAAAGTGTTAAACTGTGATGTTGAATGCTGCATACATTACTTGCGTCAGTCTTCCTGTATCTCACTTGACTAGCTGCTGGAATACTACAGTACACGTATGCAACAGTCATACTTACTTCAGTTCTTGCAAAGTGTTAAACTGTGATGTTGAATGCTGCATACATTACTTGTGTCAGTCTTCCTGTATCTCACTTGACTAGCTGCTGGAATACTACAGTGCACGTATGCAACAGTCATACTTACTTCAGTTCTTGCAAAGTGTTAAACTGTGATGTTGAATGCTGCATACATTACTCATGTCGGTCTTCCTGTAACTCACTTGACTAGCTGCTGGAATACTACAGTGCACGTACGCAACAGTCATACTTACTTCAGTTCTTGCAAAGTGTTAAACTGTGATGTTGAATGCTGCATACATTACTCGTGTCAGTCTTCCTGTATCTCACTTGACTAGCTGCTGGAATACTACAGTGCACGTATGCAACAGTCATACTTACTTCAGTTCTTGCAAAGTGTTAAACTGTGATGTTACTTGTGTCAGTCTTCCTGTAACTCACTTGACTAGCTGCTGGAATACTACAGTGCACGTATGCAACAGTCATACTTACTTCAGTTCTTGCAAAGTGTTAAACTGTGATGTTGAATGCTGCATACATTACTCGTGTCAGTCTTCCTGTATCTCACTTGACTAGCTGCTGGAATACTACAGTGCACGTACGCAACAGTCATACTTACTTCAGTTCTTGCAAAGTGTTAAACTGTGATGTTGAATGCTGCATACATTACTCGTGTCAGTCTTCCTGTATCTCACTTGACTAGCTGCTGGAATACTACAGTGCACGTATGCAACAGTCATACTTACTTCAGTTCTTGCAAAGTGTTAAACTGTGATGTTGAATGCTGCATACATTACTCGTGTCAGTCTTCCCTTAACTCACTTGACTAGCTGCTGGAATACTACAGTGCACGTATGCAACAGTCATACTTACTTCAGTTCTTGCAAAGTGTTAAACTGTGATGTTGAATGCTGCATACATTACTTGTGTCAGTCTTCCTGTAACTCACTTGACTAGCTGCTGGAATACTACAGTGCACGTATGCAACAGTCATACTTACTTCAGTTCTTGCAAAGTGTTAAACTGTGATGTTGAATGCTGCATACATTACTCGTGTCGGTCTTGCTGTAACTCACTTGACTAGCTGCTGGAATACTACAGTGCACGTATGCAACAGTCATACTTACTTCAGTTCTTGCAAAGTGTTAAACTGTGATGTTGAATGCTGCATACATTACTCATGTCGGTCTTCCTGTAACTCACTTGACTAGCTGCTGGAATACTACAGTGCACGTATGCAACAGAGGGCAAGTGCACATCCCTGGTGTAAAGGATGAATACACAGTTGCTGCACATTGACAGTTAACTCTGTTGCACACCATCTTGGCTTGTCTCCCTCATATATATCACTTATAGATGTAGTCAACCTGCAAATAATATAATTACACATATAATGAACAAACTGAAGCCGTTAATGTAGAGACTATAAGCTTCAGTTCCAAGTTCTTGAAATCAAAGGCAGACTGCTGTTTCTTGAATTATCATTTGTGAATGATGCTGAGTGTAGTTCAGTGCGAGTTTGATTTGATTCAACAATTAAGCTTGGTTACCCTGAGTTCATGCAATAGTGACTTAAGTGTAACAGCACTATGATAACTGGTTAGAAGGCAAGTAAAACATGGTCTACAGTAACTGGTGTTCTCATTTATTACATTGGTGTCAGAAGAGGGATTTATCAAATTGCCATTTTGTTACAATATTGTCCTGAGTTGCCAATACAGGTAGCTGCAGTTATACCCCTAAGACCCTTTATATATTTGTTATTTGAAGCAGCATAAAAGCACTTGACTTGCAAGTGTGTAAGTTCAATAACTCTATCTTTGTGACATATAATTCTTTAAATTTGACAGACTAAAATAAAAAACAAACATAAAATGTTTTCCCTTCTCTGTTTCTGTTAATATGATTTGAAAAAATGCGCTATAGTTCTAATAGTGCTCACAAATTTCAACCACTGTTAATTTTATGTGGGTTCACCCTATTCATTACTGAAGACTTGGTAAGAGTGCAGCAAGGATTCAAAGTCCTTCATTAGTGAGCTACAAATCCAAGACTTAGGGTACCATATATCATCAGGTTTCAAAAACCAGTTTTTCCAAAAATAAATTGGGCTGGAAAGGGTTAAAAGAAGTGGCAGATCCTGCATGTTTGTTATGAGGGGGAAAGAAATTGCATATATGTAACTGTACACATGTTATAAACTGGGCCGCATGCAGAAGTGTTGAATAATTCTGCTGTAAATCACCACTATTGTAACATACTGTTAGTTCATTTTAAGGCTCGTGCAGTCAGAACATTCAGCAAAAGTAATCAATAGTGTTGAAAATGCAGTAGCAGGAAAGCTCATGGAGAAAGCTTAAAATTGTGTAGCACGTTGCAATTTAACAAATGACAATTTCTTTAAATCTTCAGATTGCACTTCTATTTATGTTGCAAGAGTACAAATTATATAAAAATGCAATTAATGAAATGAGATTCTGTATCTTATGTTTCAAAGTGTCTTCTCTTGATTTTAGGAGATGCACCTTATGTGTCATTGGCAGCTCTTTTAAAATGCTGTTCATAGGCTCGTCACTTCTTGATTTCTTCAGCAATTGTATCATTTTGTTTGCAGTTAGCACAGTAATGAATATCATTAGCTTTTGTGTGGAGAGTATCAAACAGAATGCTAGTTTCTGAAAGCACTTCACTAAAGATCGAGAGCCTGAAGTTGAAATTCAAAGTTCTCTAGTAAACAAATATGTCCACCAGCTTCCCTAATTGTGGTATCACACCATTTGCTTGATTAGTCTGCTAACATTCCAGTAAACATTGTCAGAAGACTACCCAAACAGGGTAAAGGATCCAAATTATAAAACATTTTCGCTTCACTCATTGCTGAACAAGTATGTTATTCCATTTCCGGCCACTTCTAGTTCCCCATCCATCAGTGAAAAATATTAGAGAGCAAGAGGATTAATGACTTCATTGTCAGAAATGCAGCATTAGCTAACAACATGTTATTCCATTTTAAACAAGAGACTTGATAAACTCACAGCATATTTTCACCAATACCACCACAGTCACACTTTGATAACACAAGGAAACACCGATAGATGGCAGCAATAGTAAGTCACTAATGCAATATCTATGTGTAGGACAACTTGCCTACGTATATATTTATATTTTCTTAAAATTCTGAAGCATACAGTGTTAAATGTGATCATCAACAACCACTTATACTTTTCTGAAGAACTAATCTTTCACAATTATTTTGAATTTAGTTTTGTGAGTACATTTTCAGCCTGTTGTCGAATTATGCTACCAGAATTTGTTTGTATTGACAGCTCCAAATGCTACACATTTCTTTTTTATTCCTGACCTTACTTAAGTATCTTGAACATGTACTGATATTGTTTCCATGGACATACATGATGCGTGGGGACGAACAATGTGTTTCCTGTGCATTGTTAACACTGTGTGGACTGAGCAAAAAAACCTTTAATATCTGAAATACTGGCAGAATGGTGTGAAGTTTGTTTGTTAGAAGACAGACTGTTTACTTTCCACTTCCTTATTGTTTGATAACCAAAATGCACATGATAGAGTGAGAGTAAAGCATCTATTTGCCTCTAAAGAACACCAACCTTTTGTCTTGGGGTATAAATGCGGTGTTCCCAATCTGTCTTACAATGTTACTAATATGTGAGTATGCTCTTTGCAGCCGTGGCATTGCAGTTGTGGCTAATAATGAATTATTCATTTCTATTTCCTCAGTTTCCAGTTCATTTTGTAATGATCACTGCTTGTTTCTGAAACTGCAGGAGATTAGAGACTTTACCAAAATTCCCCTCCTGGATGTAGGGCATGTCCAGGAACTCTACTCTAATATCTGTCTGTGCTTGTTGAAGCAGGAGAGGAGGAAATGTCACGCTGCACATGACTATGTTGTTTCAGCCTCATTAAAACATGATTTCCACACAGCTGTGAAGTAGTATACAATCAGAGCTTTGAATTTTGAAGTAAAAGTAATTGCAGACTGCTTCAAAAGCAGAAACAATTGAGGAGGACATTGCTTGCTTCCCTTCTCTGAGAAACCACCACTGATTAGTCCTTTCCCCCCTTTATATATATGTATTATAGGAAGTGTTAGAATGTGGATCGAGTTAAAAGGGGAAAACATTCAACAGCCAAATATGGTTTTCTGAACTTTTATTGAAGGCTTTAAATAGTAATATGCATAATAAATGTGTTGAAAGTTAAAAATGAATAAATAGTTATAGTAGAATTGAAATAAAAGAACAAAATGAATACAGGGTTCTTCATTTAAAACCTAACGGAGCACACAGTGTTTTGCCTCTCCCCTGACCTTGCTGGCTGCCGTTGTGCATGCAGGCTAACCAACATGAACAGGCGCTTGACTCTAGAGCAATGCATTTTCACCAAGCCGTGTGCGTACAGTGTATATTCAAATGTTCCCTGGTGAAGCGCCTCCTTCCAGATTTACAACTCATGAGACTGTGAATAAATTTGAAACTACTGTTTCTGTGGCAAACAAAAAATGAAAACGTAAACGTACAGTTTTAACAGAGGAAAAGTTAGACAAAAGGGTGCTTGTTTTGAATGTTCACCAACCAAATCCATCCCAAAATTAGCACAACTGGTGGGAATTTCAGAGTCTTCTGCACATAGAGCAACTAAATTCTTAAAACTAAAACCACATAAGTATCCCTGCTTTAAAACAAGGTGACCCAGTATCATGAATACATTATTGTGAATGGTTTCTTTCATCAAAGAATGATGGTTTAATTAATCCACCGTTTCTGTTCTTTTCTGATGAGGCATGGTTCCACCTAAATGGTCGTGTGAACACTCATAACAGTCAATACTGGGCCTCTGAAAATCCACATCGTGTTCAAGAAATCCCTCATTATGATCGGAGAGTTGGAGTTTGGTGTGCTGTTAGTGCTAGATGCATAATCTGTCCAATACTCTACAAGCAAACTGTAAATGCAGAGAGGCACCGAAATGACATATTGATCCCATTTTATCATGAACTGACAGAAGTAGTGGGTGGTTTCAACAAGATTCTGCTACTGTCCACAAAGCAGAGGAGTTCATGAATATAAATGGGGAAGTGTTTGAAGATAGAGTGATTAGTGCTGGTGTATGGCCTTCTCGCTCCCCCAATCTAACAGTGTGTGATTTTTACTTGTGGGAACCTGAAAGACAAAGGTTATGAGACAAATCCTCATGCATTGGAAGAACTAAAACAAAATATTAGAAATGAATATGTAAACATTAGAGTGGCCCAACTTAATCAGAATGTGTTCTCCCGATATAATGCTTGTTTAGCCGAGGGAGGACGACATTTCCAGCATCTTCTATAAGGTAAGAGTGTTATACATGCTTTAACCGTGGAGTTTATGTAGGAGCAAAGCCGGCTATGGCACACCCAATCGCACACAGGAAATTCTGTGCACATGTTAGGTTTTAAATGAAGAACCCTGTAGTTATGTAAAATGCTTGGAAATAATTATACAGAATCTTGGTAAACTTGAAGTTAACATTCATTGAGTCTTTCCTTTTAAATGACACTTGCATCTTCATCAGTCAGTTATTCCACATTTTAAATACACCAAACTTTCAACTACGCATACACACACACACGCACGCACGCACGCACGCATATACACACATGCAAGCTGTCTGAGAAATGCACTTCTCTAGTATGTAGGTGCTCAAACTTTGAGGGTTTGCCACTAACATTATATGATCTTGTCTTGAGTTAAGTTTATGCACAAATATCAAGGGTTTTTATGATTAAAAATGAGAGATAGCGTCAGCCCTCTTGTCTTTTAGTGCAAGCTAATGAAGCTTGAACTGATATGAGAGTGGTGTTGGGCAATACAAATGAGAACTATTCAATTATTTAACAAATTATTCGGTAGTTTCTGTCAGCATTGGATGTTTCATTCCCATTACCAATTATACTTGCTGTGCTTCAAACTAGCTTACTTTTGGTTTACCCAATCAGTGAAATTGGAGGAATATAAGGTCCTGCCATCTATTGTACAAACGAAAAATTTGTTTCCCATTCAAGCAATTTTGATACTGTTTGCCAATATACATATCACGGATTCAGATAATGCTGATGTCTGATGAGAACTGAACCATCGCAATGTGTACACAGTGGAATATATTCAGTGACAATCATGCAATTATGGTTTTGAAGGAATGAGCAAATTTATTAATTTAAACTGCATGGAGGGCAGAAGGAAATTAACAAGAAATTGCACAACTCATTTTAAGGCTGCTGTAATAATGTTGACCACTCAGGTTACAATAATACTAATTTGTTCATAAGTTTTAATTTTTTACCTGCAATGTTAATTAAATTTCAAAATAAATGTCGGCTAGTAAGATATGATATGTGATAAACTAGGTAGGCACCGAAAAGGCAAGGAAATGAAGCAATAAAATGGTTAATCAGTATACTTTACAGTAGAACATGGTGAATTTTAAAGGCTAATTGCACTAAGTTGGACTCGTGCAAGCAACAATATCCATAAACTTGATTATTTAGTTTGAAATCAAAGTTATACAACTGTTTAGAACATATGACAGAAATAATTGCTGTGCGCTGTAATACTGAGAATGAATACGGAAGTGATAATTATATGCACATTGACGTCGTTGCTACTGTTGTAAGCTGGGATGCTCTGACATGTGCAGGAGCTCACCTGTTAATGTCATGCACTGAAATACTCCTTGCGAAACCATTTAGTATTGAACTTTTCTTATTGACACTGGACTGTTAATGTTACAAATAAGCAGTGTTTAATTTGGAAAACCATATATATATGTTATGTTGGTTTGTGTACACTTCAAAAACTCAAAAAGTTCTGCATCACTTTATCTCAAATTTTGACACGATATACAAGCTGCTTCAAAGATTGTTTTTATCTATTTCTTGTGTCAGTAGCATCTATATCTATGTATATAAAAATGTTATGTTGGTTTGTGTATGCTTCAAAAACTCAAAAAGAAAATAGCTTTTTCAACTGTCATTTTTTTTTGTAATTTAGTAACATTGAAAGAAGTTCTGAAAAGGTATTTCCTAATATTCAAATTAATGCTAGGAATCATGACTGGATCAGTGAACTAGCTGCCCTTGCAGTGAAGAATAAAGATGTCTATCAATTTAATAATGTTGTACAATCCAGCATTCAAAGTGAGAAAATTATATATAAATCGATAGACACCGTTGTGGAAGCAGATGAAGTAGTTAATTACCTATCAGAGTTTTTGAATGCCAGGAATGCCACCACACATTAAATTTGAAAATAGGTGTGCCAGTTATCATGTTGCGTAATGCTAATTAGCCAAAACTGTAATGGCACGAGGCTTGCAGTTAAGAACAACATAGTGGAAGCAACTATATTAACTGGCTGGGCCTTTTAAAGGTGTAGATGTTCTCATTCCTCAAATTCCCATGATTCCGACCGATACACTGCTTAAATTTAAAAGATCACATTTCCCAATGCAATTGGCATTTGCATTCTCAGTCAATAAAGCTCAAGGTCAATCTTTAGAATTGTGTGGTTTAGATGGTGGGGATTGGACAATTGTATTTGCATGTTCCCGTCTTGGCAAACCAGATAGCCTTTATATCTACGCAAACAATGTGAAAACAAAAGATATTGTATACCCACAAGTATTGCAAAATTAAACTTTTCTGAAATGTATACTTTGGTTTGTTCCTCATTTGTCATCCATGCAACCATAATGTGCCACAGTGAAGCATGACAGGGTACAGCTAGTTCGTTATAAGTTTAGTTGAAGAGGAACAAAAGAAAATCAGGTTAGAAAAACTGAATTTGTGCAGATTTTATACACATTTATTTATTCATACATTGAACTAAAAGCAATTTAAGTCAAATTACTCTTTTGCTTCAGAACTTCAGTACAATTTTGAAGAGTGTAGTAAGATTTCAACGAAGATAATCCGACAAGCAGAATGATGCACATTATGAATAAATGTGGCAATTAATAACTGTGTAATGAGCATATTTGACTTAATTGATTACTTAAGACTTACACCTTTATGGCCAAAACTCCTTTTCCAGACCATATCAAAACTGTGATTATATCTGTGATGCAAATGTAACTTTTTATTCATCTTACCCTGCATGTATATATTTTGGATCCTAAATTTGTTTATAAACAATGAGCCACATTTGTAACAAACAATGAAATTAACATTAGACAAAAAGACGACATCCTTCATCTCAGTGCAAAACTTTGTTGCTTCCAGAAACGTGTGTACTCTGCTCTTCCTTGTGATGTTAAGGAAACACTTGACAATTTCACTGGTTTTACAATTTCTGCTAAAAGTGTTTAGTTGAAAATCATTTTATTCCATACAAGATTATGTGAATGATAAATTATTGTGTTAATGCTTATGTAGCTTTGTAAGCATATATGTATTGAACAACTGACAAAAGATGCTATCCATTGCAAATTCTATAAAAAAATAATGAGAGGTGGCTGTAAAAGCCTAGTGAAGGTTTAAAACCAAATACATATTATGTCAGTCTCCTAACTGCAGAGAAGATTTTATTTTATTTCTGAATTGTGATTGTGATTTTACTTAATTAGGCCATGACTGGACTAGAATTACGTCACAGCAGCTCGCGCCGTAGTCTGTCTTTCTTGTTAGCCATTGAAAAAGCTTATAGAACTTATGAGGAACGTTCAAACAAATATGACACTATGCAGAAAAACAGAGAAAGATGTAAGGAATCGAATAAAACAACTGTTTTGCAGATATCTATTATGATTTGATGTACCTATATAAAACATCGGACCTTACTTCACGAATTGCCCTTATACACGCAAAACTACTAATAACATAATTCAGTGAACAAGGTATCGCCTTTGCAATTTCTTGTAAAGTAAGCGTCAAGTGTATATGACGCTGACAGTCGCCAAGGTCACGTAAGTGCCTCCGGTGTGCTGGAATTTCGTCCTGCAGGAGTTTTCCCCTATGTAAATGTACTGATATGGGGCTGTCGCTTTTAAGTGCACTTAAGAGTGTCAGTGTGGATGAATATGAGCCCACGATCTTGGGAACAACTCAGCCACCTAGACCATCCGCGACTATCGAGTGCGGGTACTTAAAAATGAGTATCAGTACCAGTCGGTATCGTTAATCAAGCAATAGCAGTAACGTAGCATCCCTAATTATAATCCTATCTAACTAGGAGCTTAGCTCCCTTGTACAATATGAGCACGGAAATGTAGGTTACTGACTCTGTTCTAGGGGTCCTATTGCAACAAGAGATTTTTGGTTAGTCTGGAGAGAGTTTGCTTTTAGATCTGATTCGACATGACGTAATATCCGGTTTAGCGACCAGCAGCAGGGTCTTGGGAAGGCGCCACGCTCGCCGTGGCTATTTCAGGAAACCTCCCGTCGGTATCGGCTCTCTGGAATTTCATACTTCACTTCCCTCCCACTCATTGATTCCCTTTCATTTCTCTGCATAAGACCGAGCAGTTTCCCCTAGTTGTTATACTTCCTGCTGTACACTCACACACATAATGATTCACTGTGTAAGATACATCCGACAGTTTCCCCTAGTTATACTTCCTGCTGTACACTCACACACATAATGATTCATTGTATAAGATACATACAACAGTTTCCCCTAGTTGTTATACTTCCTGCTGTACACTCACACACATAATGATTCACTGTATAAGATACAACAGTTTCCCCTAGTTGTTATACTTCCTGCTGTACACTCACACACATAATGATTCACTGTATAAGATACAACAGTTTCCCCTAGTTGTTATACTTCCTGCTGTACACTCACACACATAATGATTCACTGTATAAGATACATACAACAGTTTCCCCTAGTTGTTATACTTCCTGCTGTACACTCACACACATAATGATTCACTGTATAAGATACATACAACAGTTTCCCCTACTTGTTATACTTCCTGCTGTACACTCACACACATAACGATTCACTGTATAAGACCGAGAAGTTTCCCCTAGTTGTTATACTTCCTGCTGTACACTCACACACATAATGATTCACTGTATAAGATACAACAGTTTCCCCTAGTTGTTATACTTCCTGCTGTACACTCAATACTTCCTGCTGTACACTCACACACATAATGATTCACTGTATAAGATACAACAGTTTCCCCTAGTTGTTATACTTCCTGCTGTACACTCACACACATAATGATTCACTGTATAAGATACATCCAACAGTTTCCCCTAGTTGTTATACTTCCTGCTGTACACTCACACACATAATGATTCACTGTATAAGATACATCCAACAGTTTCCCCTAGTTGTTATACTTCCTGCTGTACACTCACACACATAATGATTCACTGTATAAGATACATACAACAGTTTCCCCTAGTTGTTATACTTCCTGCTGTACACTCACACACATAATGATTCACTGTATAAGATACATACAACAGTTTCCCCTAGTTGTTATACTTCCTGCTGTACACTCACACACATAATGATTCACTGTATAAGATACAACAGTTTCCCCTAGTTGTTATACTTCCTGTACACTCACACACATAATGATTCACTGTATAAGATACATACAACAGTTTCCCCTAGTTGTTATACTTCCTGCTGTACACTCACACACATAATGATTCACTGTATAAGATACATACAACAGTTTCCCCTAGTTGTTATACTTCCTGCTGTACACTCACACACATAATGATTCACTGTATAAGATACATACAACAGTTTCCCCTAGTTGTTATACTTCCTGCTGTACACTCACACACATAATGATTCACTGTATAAGATACATCCAACAGTTTCCCCTAGTTGTTATACTTCCTGCTGTACACTCACACACATAATGATTCACTGTGTAAGATACATCCGACAGTTTCCCCTAGTTATACTTCCTGCTGTACACTCACACACATAATGATTCATTGTATAAGATACATACAACAGTTTCCCCTAGTTGTTATACTTCCTGCTGTACACTCACACACATAATGATTCACTGTATAAGATACATACAACAGTTTCCCCTAGTTGTTATACTTCCTGCTGTACACTCACACACATAATGATTCACTGTATAAGATAAATACAACAGTTTCCCCTAGTTGTTATACTTCCTGCTGTACACTCACACACATAATGATTCACTGTGTAAGATACATCCGACAGTTTCCCCTAGTTATACTTCCTGCTGTACACTCACACACATAATGATTCATTGTATAAGATACATACAACAGTTTCCCCTAGTTGTTATACTTCCTGCTGTACACTCACACACATAATGATTCACTGTATAAGATACAACAGTTTCCCCTAGTTGTTATACTTCCTGCTGTACACTCACACACATAATGATTCACTGTATAAGATACATACAACAGTTTCCCCTAGTTGTTATACTTCCTGCTGTACACTCACACACATAATGATTCACTGTGTAAGATACATCCGACAGTTTCCCCTAGTTATACTTCCTGCTGTACACTCACACACATAATGATTCACTGTATAAGATACATCCAACAGTTTCCCCTAGTTGTTATACTTCCTGTACACTCACACACATAATGATTCACTGTATAAGATACATCCAACAGTTTCCCCTAGTTGTTATATTTCCTGCTGTACACTCACACACATAATGATTCACTGTATAAGATACATACATACAACAGTTTCCCCTAGTTGTTATACTTCCTGCTGTACACTCACACACATAATGATTCACTGTATAAGATACAACAGTTTCCCCTAGTTGTTATACTTCCTGCTGTACACTCACACACATAATGATTCACTGTATAAGATACATACAACAGTTTCCCCTAGTTGTTATACTTCCTGCTGTACACTCACACACATAATGATTCACTGTATAAGATACAACCAACAGTTTCCCCTAGCTGTTATACTTCCTGCTGCACACTCACACACATAATGATTCACTGTATAAGATACATACAACAGTTTCCCCTACTTGTTATACTTCCTGCTGTACACTCACACACATAATGATTCACTGTATAAGATACATACATACAACAGTTTCCCCTAGTTGTTATACTTCCTGCTGTACACTCACACACATAATGATTCACTGTATAAGATACATACAACAGTTTCCCCTAGTTGTTATACTTCCTGCTGTACACTCACACACATAATGATTCACTGTATAAGATACAACAGTTTCCCCTAGTTGTTATACTTCCTGCTGTACACTCACACACATAATGATTCACTGTATAAGATACATACAACAGTTTCCCCTAGTTGTTATACTTCCTGCTGTACACTCACACACATAATGATTCACTGTATAAGATACATACAACAGTTTCCCCTAGTTGTTATACTTCCTGTACACTCACACACATAATGATTCACTGTATAAGATACATACAGCAGTTTCCCCTAGTTGTTATACTTCCTGTACGCTCACACACATAATGATGCACTGTGTATGAATTACGTAGCTAAATAAATAATTTTACTTTAATGTTTATTTTCTTAGTAATGTCGTTGACGATTATTATTATTATTATTATTATTATTATTATTATTATTATTATTATTATTATTATTATTATTATTATTATTATTATTATTATTATTATTATTATTATTATTATTATTATTATTATTATTATTATTATTATTATTATTATTATTATTATTATTATTATTATTATTATTAAAATCCTGTGTGATTGTGAAATTATTTTCATTATAACTAAAATGTTTGTTTAACTTAAGTTTCTGTGAATAGCTCAGAATTTCTCTTCATTCTGGACGAGTTTTGTATTACTGATAAACTGTAAGATCTCATTACGCCGCACACTAATGTCAAATGCATTTTCTTTGTTGAGTTAACCATTTCCGAGATATTCATTGTTATTGGTTTCAATGTTCCAATATTTCAGTTTATCGCAAGTGGAAAGTCGCTATTAGCTTTTTCCCCTTCCTACTTATGTAAGTCATCATCTAGGGACACTTCTCACCCAGGCAACCGCACGTGGGATTCGTGGTGTACGAAGCGACGCTGAGGCAGGTTTCCTCAGGGTTCTCCGGTTTCCTCCGGCATCTCATTCCAACAGTGCTCCATCTGCATTGCATGCATCATCAGTGTCACCGCCTGCGGTGTCGGTCTGGGTGGCTCAGTTGGTTAGACGCTGACCTACTGATCCCAAGGTCGCGGGTTCAAACCCGGCCCAGGTCGATGGTTTTTAAGTGTGCTTAAAAACGACAGCTCCATGTCAGTAGATTTACTGGCATGTAAAAGAACTCCTGCGGGACAAAATTCCGGCACACCGGCGACGCTATTGTGATCCTGGCAATTGACAGCGTCGTTAAACAACAAAGTAGTTTAAATAGTTTACCGCCTGCGGTGTCGTATGCAGTAAAAGCGGGCGTTAAACAGTCCAAAAAAAAAGTCTAGGGACCAACTCTTAAAATATTTGACAATCGTACTTATAGGGAAAAATGTAATAAAATCATTTGTGCAAACATTGATCTCTATTAAGCCGCAGTAGATAGAAGAGTAAGTATTCGTGAGTAGAGAAAGTCATGTGAGACGTTTATAAGCCGCCAACACTAGTCACTTCACAGACAGGCACAAGCATGACAAAGCTTGTAGCATTGATATTGCGACCAAGACGAATGGGTTTGTTTGGGCGAGTGCAGCACCTGTTATATCATTTCGTTGTAGGTATATTACACAACGGATTTCCGTTTGTGTCTCGCGTCAACATTGGAGTTCCATAGGCGCCCCATTACGTCAGTCCCTCAGCGACAAGAATAGCAGAACTTTGCATATTTGTTTAACTTGGGATTGCATATACGGCTGTTTCATAAACATGTAACTCGAACTCATTTTGTGGTTTCTGATTATCGAGATTTTAGCTGAAATACATGTTTTGAGACTCATTAATAAAAAAACCAAGCATTTTTAGAAAACTGTGTGTTTGTGTCTGTGTCTGTTGCTCTCTAATGTGTCTGGGTGTTCCTATGTCCGTGTCTGTCTGTGTCTGTTGCTCTCTAATGTGTCTGGGTGTTCCTATGTCCGTGTCTGTCTGTGTGTGTTTGTGTCTGTGTCTGTTGCTCTCTAATGTGTCTGGGTGTTCCTATGTCCGTGTCTGTCTGTGTGTGTTTGTGTCTGTGTCTGTTGCTCTTTAATGTATCTGGGTGTTCCTATGTCCGTGTCTGTCTGTGTGTGTTTGTGTCTGTGTCTGTTGCTCTCTAATGTGTCTGGGTGTTCCTATGTCCGTGTCTGTCTGTGTGTGTTTGTGTCTGTGTCTGTTGCTCTCTAATGTGTCTGGGTGTTCCTATGTCCGTGTCTGTCTGTGTGTGTTTGTGTCTGTGTCTGTTGCTCTCTAATGTGTCTGGGTGTTCCTATGTCCGTGTCTGTCTGTGTGTGTTTGTGTCTGTGTCTGTTGCTCTTTAATGTGTCTGGGTGTTCCTATGTCCGTGTCTGTCTGTGTGTGTTTGTGTCTGTGTCTGTTGCTCTCTAATGTGTCAGGGTGTTCCTATGTCCGTGTCTGTCTGTGTGTGTTTGTGTCTGTTGCTCTCTAATGTGTCTGGGTGTTCCTACGTCCGTGTCTGTCTGTGTGTGTTTGTGTCTGTGTCTGTTGCTCTCTAATATGTCTGGGTGTTCCTATGACCGTGTCTGTCTGTGTGTGTCTGTGTCTGTGGCTCTCTAATGTGTCTGGGTGTTCCTATGTCCGTGTCTGTCTGCGTGTGTTTGTGTCTGTGTCTGTTGCTCTTTAATGTGCCTGGGTGTTCCTATGTCCGTGTCTGTCTGTGTGTGTTTGTGTCTGTGTCTGTTGCTCTCTAATGTGTCTGGGTGTTCCTATGTCCGTGTCTGTCTGTGTGTGTTTGTGTCTGTGTCTGTTGCTCTCTAATGTGTCTGGGTGTTCCTATGTCCGTGTCTGTCTGTGTGTGTTTGTGTCTGTGTCTGTTGCTCTTTAATGTGTCTGGGTGTTCCTATGTCCGTGTCTGTCTGTGTGTGTTTGTGTCTGTGTCTGTTGCTCTCTAATGTGTCAGGGTGTTCCTATGTCCGTGTCTGTCTGTGTGTGTTTGTGTCTGTTGCTCTCTAATGTGTCTGGGTGTTCCTACGTCCGTGTCTGTCTGTGTGTGTTTGTGTCTGTGTCTGTTGCTCTCTAATATGTCTGGGTGTTCCTATGACCGTGTCTGTCTGTGTGTGTCTGTGTCTGTGGCTCTCTAATGTGTCTGGGTGTTCCTATGTCCGTGTCTGTCTGCGTGTGTTTGTGTCTGTGTCTGTTGCTCTTTAATGTGTCTGGGTGTTCCTATGTCCGTGTCTGTCTGTGTGTGTTTGTGTCTGTGTCTGTTGCTCTCTAATGTGTCTGGGTGTTCCTATGTTCGTGTCTGTCTGTGTGTTTGTGTCTGTGTCTGTTGCTCTCTAATGTGTCTGGGTGTTCCTATGTCCGTGTCTGTCTGTGTGTGTTTGTGTCTGTGTCTGTTGCTCTTTAATGTGTCTGGTTGTTCCTATGTCCGTGTCTGTCTGTGTGTGTTTGTGTCTGTGTCTGTTGCTCTCTAATGTGTCTGGGTGTTCCTATGCCCGTGTCTGTCTGTGTGTGTTTGTGTCTGTGTCTGTTGCTCTTTAATGTGTCTGGGTGTTCCTATGTCCGTGTCTGTCTGTGTGTGTTTGTGTCTGTGTCTGTATCTGCATGTGGCTGTATTTGTGTTTATCTCTCCGCGTGTCTGTGTCTGCGTGAGTTTGTCTTTGCGTCTGTATCTGCATGTGGCTGTATTTGTGTGTGTTTGTGTTTGTCTCTCCGCGTGTCTGTGTCTGAGCGAGTTTGTGTTTGTGTCTGTATCTGCATGTGGCTGTATTTGTGTTTGTCTCTCCGCGTGTCTGTGTCTGTATCTGCATGTGGCTGTATTTGTGTATGTGTGTGTGTGTTTGTCTCTCCGCGTGTCTGTGTCTTCGTGAGTTTGTGTTTGTGTCTGTATCTGCATGTGGCTGTATTTGTGTGTGTGTGTTTATCTCTCCGCGTGTCTGTGTCTTGCGGCTGTATTTGTGTGTGTGTGTGTTTGTCTCTCCGCGTGTCTGTGTCTGCGCGAGCTTGTGTTTGTGTGTTTGTCTCTCCGCGTGTCTGTGTCTGCGCGAGTTTGTGTTTGTGTCTGTATCTGCATGTGGCTGTATTTGTGTTTGTCTCTCCGCGTGTCTGTGTCTGTATCTGCATGTGGCTGTATTTGTGTATGTGTGTGTGTGTGTTTGTCTCTCCGCGTGTCTGTGTCTTCGTGAGTTTGTGTTTGTGTCTGTATCTGCATGTGGCTGTATTTGTGTTTGTCTCTCCGGGTGTCTGTGTCTGTATCTGCCTGTGGCTGTATTTGTGTGTGTATGTGTGTGTGTTTGTCTCTCCGGGTGTCTGTGTCTGTATCTGCATGTGGCTGTATTTGTGTGTGTGTGTTTGTCTCTCCGCGTGTCTGTGTGTCTGCGTGAGTTTGTGTTTGTGTCTGTATCTGCATGTGGCTGTATTTGTGTTTGTCTCTCCGCGTGTCTGTGTCTGTATCTGCATGTGGCTGTATTTGTGTTGGTCTCTCCGCGTGTTTGTGTCTGTATCTGCATGTGGCTGTATTTGTGTTTGTCTCTCCGCGTGTCTGTGTCTGTATCTGCATGTGGCTGTATTTGTGTTTGTCTCTCCGCGTGTCTGTGTCTGTATCTGCATGTGGGTGTATTTGTGTTTGTCTCTCCGCGTGTTTGTGTCTGTATCTGCATGTGGGTGTATTTGTGTTTGTCTCTCCGCGTGTCTGTGTCTGCGCGAGTTTGTGTTTGTGTCTGTATCTGCATGTGGCTGTATTTGTGTTTGTCTCTCCGCGTGTCTGTGTCTGTATCTGCATGTGGCTGTATTTGTGTTTGTCTCTCCGCGTGTTTGTGTCTGTATCTGCATGTGGCTGTATTTGTGTTTGTCTCTCCGAGTGTTTGTGTCTGTATCTGCATGTGGCTGTATTTGTGTTTGTCTCTCCGCGTGTTTGTGTCTGTATCTGCATGTGGGTGTATTTGTGTTTGTCTCTCCGCGTGTCTGTGTCTGCGCGAGTTTGTGTTTGTGTCTGTATCTGCATGTGGCTGTATTTGTGTTTGTCTCTCCGCGTGTCTGTGTCTGCGCGAGTTTGTGTTTGTGTCTGTATCTGCATGTGGGTGTATTTGTGTTTGTCTCTCCGCGTGTTTGTGTCTGTATCTGCATGTGGCTGTATTTGTGTTTGTCTCTCCGCGTGTCTGTGTCTGCGCGAGTTTGTGTTTGTGTCTGTATCTGCATGTGGGTGTATTTGTGTTTGCCTCTCCGCGTGTCTGTGTCTGTATCTGCATGTGGCGGTATTTGTGTTTGTCTCTCCGCGTGTTTGTGTCTGTATCTGCATGTGGCTGTATTTGTGTTTGTCTCTCCGCGTGTTTGTGTCTGTATCTGCATGTGGGTGTATTTGTGTTTGTCTCTCCGCGTGTCTGTGTCTGCGCAAGTTTGTGTTTGTGTCTGTATCTGCATGTGGCTGTATTTGTGTTTGTCTCTCCGCGTGTCTGTGTCTGTCTCTGCATGTGGCTGTATTTGTGTTTGTCTCTCCGCGTGTTTGTGTCTGTATCTGCATGTGGCTGTATTTGTGTTTGTCTCTCCGAGTGTTTGTGTCTGTATCTGCATGTGGCTGTATTTGTGTTTGTCTCTCCGCGTGTTTGTGTCTGTATCTGCATGTGGGTGTATTTGTGTTTGTCTCTCCGCGTGTCTGTGTCTGCGCGAGTTTGTGTTTGTGTCTGTATCTGCATGTGGCTGTATTTGTGTTTGTCTCTCCGCGTGTCTGTGTCTGCGCGAGTTTGTGTTTGTGTTTGTGTCTGTATCTGCATGTGGGTGTATTTGTGTTTGTCTCTCCGCGTGTCTGTGTCTGTATCTGCATGTGGGTGTATTTGTGTTTGTCTCTCCGCGTGTCTGTGTCTGTATCTGCATGTGGCTGTATTTGTGTTTGTCTCTCCGCGTGTCTGTGTCTGTATCTGCATGTGGGTGTATTTGTGTTTGTCTCTCCGCGTGTCTGTGTCTGTATCTGCATGTGGCTGTATTTGTGTTTGTCTCTCCGCGTGTCTGTGTCTGTATCTGCATGTGGGTGTATTTGTGTTTGTCTCTCCGCGTGTCTGTGTCTGTATCTGCATGTGGCTGTATTTGTGTTTGTCTCTCCGCGTGTCTGTGTCTGTATCTGCATGTGGCTGTATTTGTGTTTGTCTCTCCGCGTGTCTGTGTCTGTATCTGCATGTGGCTGTATTTGTGTTTGTCTCTCCGCGTGTCTGTGTCTGTATCTGCATGTGGCTGTATTTGTGTTTGTCTCTCCGCGTGTCTGTGTCTGTATCTGCATGTGGCTGTATTTATGTGTTTACGTTTGTGTTTATGGGTGTCTGTGTGTGTATCTGTGAACAGCATCTGTCATGAAAGAAAAGTGGGTTAAATAATCGTAGTAAACTTGCTAACTTCAGCATATGCCAAGGATGCGACACAAAGAACTTGAAGGACATCCTCCGCCCCAAACTACCCCTTACATGGAACAATTTGCAAAATTTCCATTTTCTCAAAAATGCCTCTAATGGTTTTTTATTAAAATTCCATATCTTTAAGATACTCTCATGACGTAAGAAATGTATATGTTAAATTTTCTGGGGAAAGCTTCAGATCTTATCATCTTGGATGACGTTTGTGTAACTGGTTAATCGTAAGCGATAGACAAAATCTTGCTACACAAAACTATAAACATGTTAAACTCTGTTAAAATATTAAGGCACACACTTATGTGAAATACATTTTGTTGTGGAGAAACCCATTCTACATACCACCAAATTTCTCATATTGAAGACCTTCTCGGGCTTCGAGCCATCGACGTTTTGGGAGTGTGCATCTCTCCCATCATCGATGTTCCATTTGACGAAAGTTTGTTTTCCAAAACTCACACAAATAACAAGGAATATCTGCGAAATGCTTCACTCTACAAAAAATGTATTTGGACATAAATTGTGTGTTTTAGCAAGATCTACAGTTTTTGTACAGTAAGATTTTGTCTATCTCTTATGGTTTACCAGTTATGCAAAAGTCATCCAAAGTAAACAGGACTACACGGGCTATAGCCAGAATATTCAAAATATACATTTCATTTATGATACAAATATCTTAAACATATGACATTTTATTCAAAATCGTTACAGCCATTTTCAAGAAAATAAAAATGTCGAAAAAGTTTACATGTAGAGGGTAGTTTAGGATGGAGGAAGTTTGTTCAAACTCTTCGTGTCGCATTCTTAAAAGATGTTAAACTTAAATACCAACTTTGGTTTTTGACCGACTTTTCGTTTTTGAGTTACGCTGTCGAAAGACTGACACACGCGCACGTGCGCGCGCGGACCTTTTTCTAAAAATATATTCTTTTTCTGGATTCAGGGGGCCTTAAAAACTTCCTCTACTTACAATACATAGTAGAGAAAGTAAAAATATTCTTAGACCACTAGAAATGTAAACATAGAAACCACTTATTAATGAAGGCTTCACGCGCGCCGTGAAAACTTCAAATCTTACATTAGAAAGCACTTGCTAACCGTTTGCAGCGAGGAATGCCTTTAGTGGCAACTTGCACTTGTTTTGCATCGATTCTGATACGTGCTGAATGTCGTGCAACAGAAAAATGGGCCGCAAAAGTAAGAAAACAACTTTATCGGAAACGCAAATAGTTGTCGCCCAATATCAAAACGGAAAATAATGATATTGGAAGAAGGCGGGGGAACTGTGCAGACTATAATAACGCGATATAGAGAAAGAAATACTGTCACTAATAGTAAAACAAGGCTTAACCCGGAAGCTAATGCAAGGAGAAATAAATATCTTAATAGGATGTTCAAAAAGATGCTAAACGGAAAGGCTTGTTTCGTCTGTTGATCAGTTCAGGAAGGAAATGACACCAAGAGCTGTTGAGTGTGTTCTAAGTAGTGCAGGTTATGGAGCTAGGGCACCTAGAAGAAAACCATACATCAACAAGAACAAGAAATTGATACCTGAATTTACTCGAGGCACTCAAGTAAGAACACAAAGTACTATGAAAGTAAATGTAACATATTTGTAAATGATGGCAGAATTTTGGTGTAGAGAAGACGAAATACAGAGCTTGAGGAAGCCAAACCTCCAAGCCACAGTGAAGCTCGGTGGAGGAGGAATTGTGATATTGGGATGTAGGTATGGTGTT
Organism: Tenodera sinensis; assembly: GCA_030765045.1. NCBI lineage: Eukaryota > Metazoa > Arthropoda > Insecta > Mantodea > Mantidae > Tenodera > Tenodera sinensis. The sequence goes on from CM060966.1 coordinate 178,728,351, forward strand.
GGACAACTTCTGTTTGTTGTTTGGTGTAGAGAAGACGAAATACAGAGCTTGAAGAAGCCAAACCTCCAAGTCACAGTGAAGCTCGGTGGAGGAGGAATTGTGATATTGGGATGTAGGTAGGTATGGTGTTGGACAACTTCTGTTTGTTGTTTGGTGTAGAGAAGACGAAATACAGAGCTTGAAGAAGCCAAACCTCCAAGTCACAGTGAAGCTCGGTGGAGGAGGAATTGTGATATTGGGATGTAGGTAGGTATGGTGTTGGACAACTTCTGTTTGTTGTTTGGTGTAGAGAAGACGAAATACAGAGCTTGAAGAAGCCAAACCTCCAAGTCACAGTGAAGCTCGGTGGAGGAGGAATTGTGATATTGGGATGTAGGTAGGTATGGTGTTGGACAACTTCTGTTTGTTGTTTGGTGTAGAGAAGACGAAATACAGAGCTTGAAGAAGCCAAACCTCCAAGCCACAGTGAAGCTCGGTGGAGGAGGAATTGTGATATTGGGATGTAGGTATGATGTTGGACAACTTCTGTTTGTTGTTTGGTGTAGAGAAGACGAAATACAGAGCTTGAAGAAGCCAAACTTGCAAGCCACAGTGAAGCTCGGTGGAGGAGGAATTGTGATATTGGGATGTAGGTATGGTGTTGGACAACTTCTGTTTGTTGTTTGGTGTAGAGAAGACGAAATACAGAGCTTGAAGAAGCCAAACCTCCAAGTCACAGTGAAGCTCGGTGGAGGAGGAATTGTGATATTGGGATGTAGGTAGGTATGGTGTTGGACAACTTCTGTTTGTTGTTTGGTGTAGAGAAGACGAAATACAGAGCTTGAAGAAGCCAAACCTCCAAGTCACAGTGAAGCTCGGTGGAGGAGGAATTGTGATATTGGGATGTAGGTAGGTATGGTGTTGGACAACTTCTGTTTGTTGTTTGGTGTAGAGAAGACGAAATACAGAGCTTGAAGAAGCCAAACCTCCAAGTCACAGTGAAGCTCGGTGGAGGAGGAATTGTGATATTGGGATGTAGGTAGGTATGGTGTTGGACAACTTCTGTTTGTTGTTTGGTGTAGAGAAGACGAAATACAGAGCTTGAAGAAGCCAAACCTCCAAGTCACAGTGAAGCTCGGTGGAGGAGGAATTGTGATATTGGGATGTAGGTAGGTATGGTGTTGGACAACTTCTGTTTGTTGTTTGGTGTAGAGAAGACGAAATACAGAGCTTGAAGAAGCCAAACCTCCAAGTCACAGTGAAGCTCGGTGGAGGAGGAATTGTGATATTGGGATGTAGGTAGGTATGGTGTTGGACAACTTCTGTTTGTTGTTTGGTGTAGAGAAGACGAAATACAGAGCTTGAAGAAGCCAAACCTCCAAGTCACAGTGAAGCTCGGTGGAGGAGGAATTGTGATATTGGGATGTAGGTAGGTATGGTGTTGGACAACTTCTGTTTGTTGTTTGGTGTAGAGAAGACGAAATACAGAGCTTGAAGAAGCCAAACCTCCAAGCCACAGTGAAGCTCGGTGGAGGAGGAATTGTGATATTGGGATGTAGGTATGGTGTTGGACAACTTCTGTTTGTTGTTTGGTGTAGAGAAGACGAAATACAGAGCTTGAAGAAGCCAAACCTCCAAGCCACAGTGAAGCTCGGTGGAGGAGGAATTGTGATATTGGGATGTAGGTAGGTATGGTGTTGGACAACTTCTGTTTGTTGTTTGGTGTAGAGAAGACGAAATACAGAGCTTGAAGAAGCCAAACCTCCAAGTCACAGTGAAGCTCGGTGGAGGAGGAATTGTGATATTGGGATGTAGGTAGGTATGGTGTTGGACAACTTCTGTTTGTTGTTTGGTGTAGAGAAGACGAAATACAGAGCTTGAAGAAGCCAAACCTCCAAGCCACAGTGAAGCTCGGTGGAGGAGGAATTGTGATATTGGGATGTAGGTATGATGTTGGACAACTTCTGTTTGTTGTTTGGTGTAGAGAAGACGAAATACAGAGCTTGAAGAAGCCAAACCTCCAAGTCACAGTGAAGCTCGGTGGAGGAGGAATTGTGATATTGGGATGTAGGTAGGTATGGTGTTGGACAACTTCTGTTTGTTGTTTGGTGTAGAGAAGACGAAATACAGAGCTTGAAGAAGCCAAACCTCCAAGCCACAGTGAAGCTCGGTGGAGGAGGAATTGTGATATTGGGATGTAGGTATGGTGTTGGACAACTTCTGTTTGTTGTTTGGTGTAGAGAAGACGAAATACAGAGCTTGAAGAAGCCAAACCTCCAAGCCACAGTGAAGCTCGGTGGAGGAGGAATTGTGATATTGGGATGTAGGTAGGTATGGTGTTGGACAACTTCTGTTTGTTGTTTGGTGTAGAGAAGACGAAATACAGAGCTTGAAGAAGCCAAACCTCCAAGCCACAGTGAAGCTCGGTGGAGGAGGAATTGTGATATTGGGATGTAGGTAGGTATGGTGTTGGACAACTTCTGTTTGTTGTTTGGTGTAGAGAAGACGAAATACAGAGCTTGAAGAAGCCAAACCTCCAAGCCACAGTGAAGCTCGGTGGAGGAGGAATTGTGATATTGGGATGTAGGTATGGTGTTGGACAACTTCTGTTTGTTGTTTGGTGTAGAGAAGACGAAATACAGAGCTTGAAGAAGCCAAACCTCCAAGCCACAGTGAAGCTCGGTGGAGGAGGAATTGTGATATTGGGATGTAGGTAGGTATGGTGTTGGACAACTTCTGTTTGTTGTTTGGTGTAGAGAAGACGAAATACAGAGCTTGAAGAAGCCAAACCTCCAAGTCACAGTGAAGCTCGGTGGAGGAGGAATTGTGATATTGGGATGTAGGTAGGTATGGTGTTGGACAACTTCTGTTTGTTGTTTGGTGTAGAGAAGACGAAATACAGAGCTTGAAGAAGCCAAACCTCCAAGCCACAGTGAAGCTCGGTGGAGGAGGAATTGTGATATTGGGATGTAGGTATGGTGTTGGACAACTTCTGTTTGTTGTTTGGTGTAGAGAAGACGAAATACAGAGCTTGAAGAAGCCAAACCTCCAAGCCACAGTGAAGCTCGGTGGAGGAGGAATTGTGATATTGGGATGTAGGTAGGTATGGTGTTGGACAACTTCTGTTTGTTGTTTGGTGTAGAGAAGACGAAATACAGAGCTTGAAGAAGCCAAACCTCCAAGCCACAGTGAAGCTCGGTGGAGGAGGAATTGTGATATTGGGATGTAGGTATGGTGTTGGACAACTTCTGTTTGTTGTTTGGTGTAGAGAAGACGAAATACAGAGCTTGAGGAAGCCAAACCTCCAAGCCACAGTGAAGCTCGGTGGAGGAGGAATTGTGATATTGGGATGTAGGTATGGTGTTGGACAACTTCTGTTTGTTGTTTGGTGTAGAGAAGACGAAATACAGAGCTTGAAGAAGCCAAACCTCCAAGCCACAGTGAAGCTCGGTGGAGGAGGAATTGTGATATTGGGATGTAGGTATGGTGTTGGACAACTTCTGTTTGTTGTTTGGTGTAGAGAAGACGAAATACAGAGCTTGAAGAAGCCAAACCTCCAAGCCACAGTGAAGCTCGGTGGAGGAGGAATTGTGATATTGGGATGTAGGTATGGTGTTGGACAACTTCTGTTTGTTGTTTGGTGTAGAGAAGACGAAATACAGAGCTTGAAGAAGCCAAACTTGCAAGCCACAGTGAAGCTCGGTGGAGGAGGAATTGTGATATTGGGATGTAGGTATGGTGTTGGACAACTTCTGTTTGTTGTTTGGTGTAGAGAAGACGAAATACAGAGCTTGAAGAAGCCAAACCTCCAAGCCACAGTGAAGCTCGGTGGAGGAGGAATTGTGATATTGGGATGTAGGTAGGTATGGTGTTGGACAACTTCTATTTGTTGTAAGTAACGTGGAAAGATTTCAGTGTTTAAATATCCCGAAGGAAAATCTGCAAAAAAAGTGTTGATAGCTTCCATTTCGGCTCAAGTTGGTAGCATTGGTACAATCTACCCATACAAGGAAGTTGTTCGTATGTGGTTATTGTATGGTAGTCCTTGCATCCTCAAGTTTCCAGCACAGAGCTTAACACAATTAAACATCTTTGGAGTACAATCAAAGGAATGGCCAAAAACATGAAATACGAAGTAAGACTCTCCTGGAACAAGAATGGCAACATATTACATCAGTCTCGTAGACTACCAATGAACTGGTTCGTTCCGTGCCAAACAGACTAACAGAGGCGATACATAGAAGAACATTACCTACATTGTTATTATATTTATGTAAATTGTCATTTTCTTTGAATGTGTGAATACTTTCTCTCCATTGGTCGACGCTGGCCTACTGATCCCAAGGTCGCGGGTTCAAACCCGGCCCAGGCCGATGGTTTTTACATGTGCTTAAAAACGACAGCTCCATGTCAGTAGATTTACTGGCATGTAAAAGAACTCCTGCGGGACGAAATTGCGGCACACTGCCGACGCTGATGTGATCCTGGCAATTGACAGCGTCGTTAAACAACAAAATAATTTAATTTTAATCTCCATTGGGCGAAGCCAGCTGGTACAACATTTTATTTACTTTTATCAGAAGACAAATTTGATTAATCCTTTTATACATACTGACTCGAGATTTATGGAAAAATCATAGAACAAGTGTCTGATTTCTCATACCTAGAAAGTGTATTTGCAAATCACAAGAGTGATATTCATTCAAAATTACAAAAACTTAATAAATTGAATAGGGTAATAAGGAGACATTTTGGCAAACAGATGACCAATACAAAACTAAGACTACATAGTATCACATCAAACGCTGCTCTCAGACATGGAAGTGAAATTTGGATTTTAAATAACAGAAATTCACACAAACTTGAACTAGCCCAAATGCGTTTGTTGCGATCACTGTTGGGTATTACTACCAAAGGAATATGGACATCAGAGTGTACCAAGTTTGACCGAGGAGATAGAAACATATCAACGAGAATGGAAAATCATTCGATGAGAATGGAAAGAACTAGACTCCATTCCAGTATGCTCCAACTGGTCACAGGGACCAAGGAAGACCTAAACAGCGGTAGAAACACCAAGACCATCTTATCGCTACAGGCTACATGTCCTAAACTGAACTTGTTGATGAGTACGGAAAGAACTAGACTCCATTCCAGTATGCTCCAACTGGTCACAGGGACCAAGGAAGACCTAAACAGCGGTAGAAACACCAAGACCATCTTATCGCTACAGGCTACATGTCCTAAAATGGACTTGTTGATGAGTACGGAAAGAACTAGACTCCATTCCAGTATGCTCCAACTGGTCACAGGGACCAAGGAAGACCTAAACAGCGGTAGAAACACCAAGACCATCTTATCGTTACAGGCTACATGTCCTAAAATGGACTTGTTGATGAGTACGGAAAGAACTAGACTCCATTCCAGTATGCTCCAACTGGTCACAGGGACCAAGGAAGACCCAAACAGCGGTAGAAACACCAAGGCCATCTTATCGTTACAGGCTACATGTCCTAAACTGAACTTGTTGATGAGTACGGAAAGAACTAGACTCCATTCCAGTATGCTCCAACTGGTCACAGGGACCAAGGAAGACCTAAACAGCGGTAGAAACACCAAGGCCATCTTATCGCTACAGGCTACATGTCCTAAACTGAACTTGTTGATGAGTACGGAAAGAACTGGACTCCCATTCCAGTATGCTTCAACTGGTCACAGGGACCAAGGAAGACCTAAACAGCGGTAGAAACACCAAGACCATCTTATCGCTACAGGCTACATGTCCTAAACTGAACTTGTTGATGAGTACGGAAAGAACTAGACTCCATTCCAGTATGCTCCAACTGGTCACAGGGACCAAGGAAGACCTAAACAGCGGTAGAAACACCAAGGCCATCTTATCGTTACAGGCTACATGTCCTAAACTGAACTTGTTGATGAGTACGGAAAGAACTAGACTCCATTCCAGTATGCTCCAACTGGTCACAGGGACCAAGGAAGACCTAAACAGCGGTAGAAACACCAAGGCCATCTTATCGCTACAGGCTACATGTCCTAAACTGAACTTTTTGATGAGTACGGAAAGAACTGGACTCCCATTCCAGTATGCTTCAACTGGTCACAGGGACCAAGGAAGACCTAAACAGCGGTAGAAACACCAAGACCATCTTATCGTTACAGGCTACATGTCCTAAAATGGACTTGTTGATGAGTACGGAAAGAACTAGACTCCATTCCAGTATGCTCCAACTGGTCACAGGGACCAAGGAAGACCTAAACAGCGGTAGAAACACCAAGGCCATCTTATCGCTACAGGCTACATGTCCTAAACTGAACTTTTTGATGAGTACGGAAAGAACTGGACTCCCATTCCAGTATGCTTCAACTGGTCACAGGGACCAAGGAAGACCTAAACAGCGGTAGAAACACCAAGACCATCTTATCGTTACAGGCTACATGTCCTAAAATGGACTTGTTCATAATGATGACGACATACTGCATCGGGAGGAAACCGCATATTGTTAATTTACCAAATAGCATCTCTGACTGTGATATTTAATTCTTACAGATAAAGTTATTCCACATAGACAATTTTATCCATGACTGTATGTGGGCCGCCCTGTGAATTCTTCACCTGATAGAGGTTCCATAACGTTAGCTCCCTGGTGCTGGGTCAAGTTTATGTCAATCCGTTGCGAATTGCGAAAGCACGTAGCACGTTCAAAAACTGGCACAGACGTGTCTTGAAGAAGTGCCAGGGGCTTAAAGCCACTTTTTTCTTTCTTGTTCAAGTTTCTTTCTTAAATAAACATAGTTTCTTAACATGCCAGGTTTACGGGTCATCACCTGCTTATAACACTCGGGCACCATTCGTCAGCTGCAGGCTGCAGCATCTCAGATCTGGTCACAATCACTTCTCTACCATTCACATTTCACCACAAAACATATTAACAAATGTGAAATGTGCACTCACATGACTTTCTCACTCACTCTTGTACAAACTATTCTTACAAAACGTTTATTCTTCGATCTACTTCATCTTATTCGTCGTAGAAATTGTTTTAAATATGTATTTCCTTATAGATACAATGGGGATATGGGACTTATATCAGACTTAAGCGATAGTCAAATGTTTTAAGAGCTGGTCTCTATATGATGGCTTTAACATTCGGTTCACTTTGCATGGCCAAGAGATGAAAAGGTAATAACGACTTCCTATTCGAAATAAAATGTAAGTATTGGAGAAGTTAAACCAATAATAAAGAATATCTCGGAAATGGTTCACCCCACAACAAATTGACAAATTGTGTGTTTTAACAAGATTCTTTGTGCAGTAATATGTTGTGTATTTCTTACAGTTTACCAGTTATAGAATAGTCATTCAGAATGAAAAGGACTTCAGAGAATATTCAACAGATACATTTCATTTGTCACGAAAATATTTTAAATATGTGTTTTAATCAAAATCATTCGAAATATTTTGAGAGAAATTAATAACAGTAAAAGTTTCTTCCTGTTGTGGATACTTTAGAGTGGGATTTTCTTGAACATCTTCGTTTTTGAATTGCCCTGTTCGAACACCTCAAAACGTGTATTTCCTTTGAAATCGCAATATCAAAATGTTGATTGAAATGCAATACTTGCCCTACTTGCTATGAGTAACTGAGCAACATGGCTTCGCGGTAAGGTGTAAGCATTTGAGGAATGAGTAGAGAAAGGCATGTGGGTACATAAACATACCTAGTATGTACATGCAAAACCATCACGTAGCGCCCAGCTCTACTTACGTCTACTGTATTCACATATTTGCCGTGTACACTGGGTCCCTACTGCTTCACGGAGCATTTTAACAACCCTCTCAACTGGGGCGTGGAGCGTTCTGACTATGTTGTCTGACTGTTAGCAACACTAGGACTAAACTTTTAGGTAAAAATTATATTTTCGGTTTTGGTATTATATAATACCGAGAGACCCAAAAACATCCGAACCGCTGCGAGGTGTTTTTCCACTGCGCACACAGAAACACGATAACGCAGTTGCTGTACACAAGGTCAGGCGGTTGAATTGTTTTCTCTGCTCTGAAAGTGCAGTATTGAGCTGACGTGATATCGTGTGGTTGAGTTATTACCAGAGTTCTATAGTATTTTGTCCTTACTTGGTCACAAAGTGGCCCAGCATTTGTTTTCTACTGCACAGCGTGTATTTATTTATGATTCGTATGTGTTAACTCAATCAGCTCGCCAAGTGAAAGTGCGATTTGCAGAAAGATTTCCAGGTGATCTGCGAGTTCTATCTCTGGGGTAACTTAAAACATAAAGTGTACAAGACAAACCCGCACATCCTGGAAGTATTAAAACCAAATATCCACCAGGAAATTGCCAACATTTCTCAACGTGAACTACGGCGAGTGATGGATAGTTTCCTATAGAAGTGCTAAAATATATGGACAACGACGGTGACCAGTTTCAGCATCTCCTTTAATAACATTGGTAAGTAAAGCCTTTACAAGTATGGTTTCATCGCGCTGTTCTGTGACAGCGGCCGTCGGGGACGAGCGCAGAGGACGCGTGCAGGCAAAACCGTTATATGTAGACACCTGTGAAACATTTTGGCCAAACATTTTTCCCGACTCGCCATTTTCAAAACTCCAGCGAAAAGTTGAAGTCACCCGTACGTTTCATTTTAATCACACTAGGGTACACCACACTGATGCTTTTTCTTTTTCTCCCCCCCTCCACCCCCCCAACCCGTCATTTTGCTGTTTGAATGAAATGTGTTGCTTACATTTCAGTTTTGCTCTGGTTTGTATGTAAATTTGCATACCTGACCTCAAACATGTTACCGAAAGTTTCATATGCATTTGATGATTGCTTTATTCATTGGCTCGTAAAGTGATTTGTGCCGAGAAGAAAAGGAATTTCAACACTAACAACTTCATCAAAGCAGAAAGTAATTCTCTGTAAGTGATAGCATCAACTGCAGTCAAATACTTTAATTTAGTGTCGGTTTACTTAAGTCTCATAAAATGCCATTAGTATACTTGTATGAGAAACTGTTAAAGTTGGAACGTTGAACTTCTTTATTTATTCATGTGAAGTGCGACAATTTTCAAGTAAACAGTTGTAAAATTTGTAAATGTTAGAAAATTTAGTCCCAGTGTCTCTCAACTGTAACTGACGTGATGTATGGGAATATTTCGGAGGTAGAAGAATTGTGAGTATGTGGGAAGTCAATTTACCATTTGAAGACATTGCTCGTAGTTATATATTCATATGTGAATAATGTAGAACTATGTATGTACGTAGAACAGAAAGCGTGAAAACGTAAACAGATACACACAGCGTCTCCCTGCTATAGATACTCCAGCTGTGAAGCCCAGTAGAAAGCATAAATGTAAGTGAGTGTACCTGCAAGAAAATATGTAAGAAAAGCAAATCTTCAAATGTTTACCTCTATTAAGATGGCGTAGATCTAAGAATGAACATTTTTAAAAATATTTTCTTGAAGAATGAGTAAAGAAATTAGTGTAACACGTAATTTTATATTGGACATTTAGCTTGAAATGCAGTAGTTGCTCTGCGTATTGCGGTAGATAACAGAGAGAGAGAGAGAGAGAGAGAGAGAGAGAGAGAGAGAGAGAGAGAGAGAGAGTAAAAATGGAGAAGACTGTTGCATTTACTTTGAAGTAAACAATTTTGCAAGCCTCTGTATAACGGAGAAGCCACGTCAGTAATGTGTGGGTGCGAGGCAGGGAATATTACGTAACCCAATCGTTATACTTGAACGCTATTTATATCACATCCACTAATGCGAAGGTGTGTAGGTACATACGTGTTATAACCTCGATGGGCACTAGGCCAGAAGATCTGGATGACTCTCCTCATATTTTGGACTGCACATAGCGTTACAATAATTCTCTACCAAGACGACACTCAACAGAATTACTTAATTGTTTTCCAAACTGTTCGCCTTTAACATCAATACATTTCTGTATTGGATGAAACCAATACTTAGATCAAAGATGCCACTCTTCCTGAGACACTTCAGAAACCAGGTTTTTGTAATGTTCCATTACTTCATCTGATGACGAAAAAGTGATTTTGGAAAGAAGGAGAAACCACAAGTTGCTGGATCAGGACTGTATGGTGCTGACTTTTAGGACATCCAGATGCTCACTTGTTAGTTTTGTTGTACGCAAGGATATAAAATCATTTTTCCTTTGGGCGTTTATCAGGAATTTTTTCAAGCATATCAGACATTTGTGTACGATGTCAATAACGCGCCGTGCACTTCACGCCACAGTTCCACTTTGGCATTGGAAGAGACTGCACACCCTCGCATACGACCTTTCCCCTTGCGACGTGAAAGTTCCATAGTCGCAGAGATCATTACCACTAAGAGTTTCCCCATATCTGCTCATCAGTGAGCACAACATTGGGATTGCCGTGTCTGTAGTTTCAAAGTTAAAATGGTAAAAACAGGCTGAAATAGTGAAACAAGAATATGTTTCCTTGGGAAGTGTCTAATATACTTTGGCGAGATATTTTCATACTTATAGTGCAAGGATTATGATCGCAAGGAGAAGCCTTAGGTGACCTCGTAATCTGAAGATAAATACTTCGTAGTAAATAGTAAACGTGATGGCTTCAAAACAGCAGCCAAGCTGGCAGCGGAAATGATCCAGCTGAGGAATAAACCTGTGAGTGAGTGTCTCCTTGAGGATGCAGGCTTGAAGGGATGTATTGCTGCAGTGGGCAGTGTGTTGTTTGCGGACGAATCACAGTTTGAACTCTGGGACAAAACGCCGCAGATTTGCCGTGCCATCTTGGTACATATCCCCTACAGTGAAGCATCCAAGTGGTTCGGTGACGTAGTCTGGGCTTGTTTTGGAGGCACTAAAACAGCTGACGTAAAAATAGAGGGAATAATGGAAACAGACCATTACCACAACATTCATCACAACTTAATTATTTCCAAACTTGAGCATTATGGTATTAGGGGTAACACTTTGAAAATGTTTCAATGTTATCTCTGCAGCAGGAAACGGGTTGTTATAATAAAAGGCTCTCGCTCTGAATAAACATGTACAAACTATGGAGTGCCCCAGGGCTCAGTTTTGGGCCCGTACTTTTTCTAATAACAATGATCTACCTACGTATGTTAATGAACTATCAATTATGTACGCAGATGACATACATGTCTTTTGTAATGAAAGAAAAGAATGTTAATGCCTTACAGAGACTGACTACAGACACATTGAACAGTGGTTCATTGCCAATGGTTTTGTTTTAAATAATGAAAAGACCGAAACTTTGACTATGTGCCTGAATCCTAACATGAACAAACTAAACCAGATTAATGGGTATAAAAGTATAGTTCTAGTCCTAGACTCTACGTTAACTTGGTCCAAACATATTACATTTATTTGAGAAAGATTATCAAGAGTTGTGTATTTATTAAGAGTTTCAGGTTACAATGTATTTAAGAAGTGCCTATATTGCCTTTTCTCAGTCCGTATTTCGTTATGCTTTGGTGTTTTGGGGTAACTCAAGGCTATAAGAATTTTGTCTAAACCTAAGAGTGAGCATTGTAAACATCTTTTTATAACATTAAATTTATTAACTGTTATAAATTTATGATTTAACAATATACACTTGGCAGAGGAAAGATACATTTAAAAAGTTTGTGACAAGCATATCCATAATACAAGGAACAATATGAATTTGGGTATTCCTAATTATAGATTAAATAAGCTGGGTTCAAGTTATCTAATAATGGGCCTAAAGTTATGCAACAAAATAACATCTGAATATCACACGTTACCACTTCCTATTTAAAAAAAGGTTCTATAATTGGCTAGTTTAAAATCCTTTTTATGTTATTGACGATTATTTAAATATGAAAAATGTTTCTTTTTATTGTGACGATGCCATTGTCTGTACAATTTAAGGCTCAATGAAATTACAGTTACATTCTCCAACGCTATGCAGAACTTTCTGGAATGCATTTAATTGACACAAATTTCAGGCTGCACCAGGGCAATAATCGGAAACATTCATCTTTGCTATTCAGAAAGTATCAGGAACGATTAGAAAAAGTCAGTCTGGGTGCCTGGCCTACTAATCCTAAGGTCGCGGGTTCAAATCCAGCCTATACCGATGGTTTTTAAGTGTGTTTCAAATGACAGCACTATGCCAGTAGATTTACTGGCATGTAAAAGAACTCCCGCGGGACGAAATTCCGGCACACCGGCGACGCTGATGTGATCCTGGTAATTGACAGCGTCGTTAAACGCCAAAACATTTAATTTCGATTAGAAAAGAGGGAAGAAGTGAAGGACATGGTATGGCCTTCTCAAAGCCCCAATTGTAAACCCGTCGAACTTGTTTGGGATCATTTGGAGCAATGGAGCAGCCACTTGAACACGGAATGCGTGGAAGGACGTTTCTGAAGAAGGTAATAACGATGCCCAGAGTGATCGAAGCATGAGGTAGAATGTAGTGATATTTCTGTTTTATATCATTGAAATGATATCCCTAAAAGAGTTTTCTGTTATATTTTTTAAATAAATCCTGATATTAAGGAGTGTTCACAAACTTTTGAGCAGTAGTGTAAATCAGTCTTATGCTCGTTGCACATCGTCTTTTTTTTTTTTTTTTTTTTTTTTTTTTTTTTTTTTGTATGGTTTTAAAGAAAGCTTTATTCGTCTCTAAAAATAGTGCCACCCTTGGCCGCCAGATTACAAAGAGTAAAAGCTAATGAGCGAGTTTAAATTGTGCTTTATATTGTACTTGGCTAGATTCAGTGACATCTAAATGGAGTAGCTACAATATGGGAGCAGCCAATTTAAACGATGCACACGAAGCCCAGGTCAAAATAACATTAATACACCCATTTCAACGTATTTACTCTGGAGCTATGGTAACAAAGCTGCTGAGTGCTGAGAAAGGACCTTGTCTATAAAACAGCTTATAGGTAGATAAAATACTAAACGCTTGTTGTGACTTTCTCTACTCTTGTACTAACAATTCTTACAAACTCCAATTCCTACATGTTTTTCATATTACTTGAGATAAACATTTATAGAAACGATCTTATTGTTTATTTCCTTGTAGATACAAGGGGAATATGGGAATACAGTAGGCTTTGAGCCGTAGTCAAATATTTTAAAGCTCTGAAATTCCGTACTCTTTTCACGACTAACATAAAAAAATGAACAACGATGTTGCATTTGACGAAAGTTACTTTTTTGCGAAGCTGACACAAATAACAAAGGATATCTCCGAAATGGTTCACTCTAATAAAAAAATTGAACATATATTGTGTGTTTTAGCAAGATCTAATGTTTTGCAGAGTAAGATTTGGTCTATCTCTTACGGTTTACGAGTTATTCAAAAGTCATCCAGAGTAAACAGGACTACATGGGCTATAGCCAGAAAATTCGAAATAAACATCTAATTTCTAACAAAAATATCTAACACACATGACATTTTAATGTAAGTCGTTAGAGCCATTTTCAAGAAAATCAAAATTTTCCATGTAAAAGGTGGTTTAGGGTGGAGAAATTCTCTTCAAAATCTTCGTCCGGCATCCTTGAAAGACATTAACCTTAAATACCAACTTTGGTTTTTAACCTACTTTTCGTTTTTGAGTTATGCTCTCCACAGATTGACACACACACACACACACACACACACACACACACACACACACACACACACACACACACACACACACACACACACAGATCTTTTTCTGGAAATGCTTTCTTTTAATTTGGGGGTTCTCAAAACATACTTCCCGTGAAATCTCGACATCGAATTTTTTGGTGGAATACAATACTTCCTCTACTTTACTATACGTAGTAGAGAAAATAAAAAGCGAATACCGATTTCTCATTTCGGAAAAGTTTAAATTTGAAAACTTGAAACAAATACGAGGGTCACCAGATATGTATTAAGATGTAGAGAGAGATTAAGATGTAGATTCAGAGAGAGCATTTTCATGCAATGATTTTGCACGACTTTAAATTTGACTTAAATGAAACACAGTGACTTGAGTGTTTGAGGGGGGTTTTGGGGACTATTCTCTGTCACGTGACACTGTGTTCCACTGGTTTGTAGATTTTAAGAGGGGGCGGCAATCTCTTAAAGATGAAGAGAGAGACCAGCAACAGTAACATCACCACAATGATTAGGGAAGATCCAAGACTAACCTACAAAGACATTGAGCTAGCATTAGGGTTTAGGTTTCCACCATCCTTCACATTGTTGTATCAGCTCACACCGCTAATGTAACAATGGAGTTTGTGTAAGGAACTGAGACATCAATCCTATAGTCGCAACACGTGATTTCTTCCTGTTCGCTATGGTGAAGAGATCACCGATTTTCTAGTCCTGAAGAAGCAGTTTCAAGAGGAGTTCTCTGCAGTGCCAGAAACTGAGTGATGTGGATACTTCCAGAAGTGGTTCAGGAGAATGTAACAATACATACAGTACCAGGGAGAATACTTTGAGAAACTGTGATAAACAAAACGTTTCTGTGACTATTCAATTTTGATGTCTCAATACATATCTAGTGACTCTCCTATATGATGGAACACTACATACAGTACCAGGGAGAATACCTTGAGAAACTGTGATAAACAAAACGTTTCTGTGACTATTCATATTTTGATGTCTCAATACATATCTAGTGACTCTCCTATATGATGTAACACTACATACAGTACCAGGGAGAATATTTTGAGAAACTGTGATAAACAAAACGTTTCTGTAACTATTCATATTTTGATGTCTCAATACATATCTAGTGACTTTCCTATATGATGGAACACTACATACAGTAACAGGGAGAATACTTTGAGAAATTGTGATAAACAAAACGTTTCTGTGACTATTCATATTTTGATGTCTCAATACATATCTAGTGACTCTCCTATATGATGTAACACTACATACAGTACCAGGGAGAATATTTTGAGAAACTGTGATAAACAAAACGTTTCTGTAACTATTCATATTTTGATGTCTCAATACATATCTAGTGACTTTCCTATATGATGGAACACTACATACAGTAACAGGGAGAATACTTTGAGAAATTGTGATAAACAAAACGTTTCTGTGACTATTCATATTTTGATGTCTCAATACATATCTAGTGACTCTCCTATATGATGTAACACTACATACAGTACCAGGGAGAATACTTTGAGAAACTGTGATAAACAAAACGTTTCTGTGACTATTCATATTTTGATGTCTCAATACATATCTAGTGACTCTCCTATATGATGTAACACTACATACAGTACCAGGGAGAATACTTTGAGAAACTGTGATAAACAAAAAGTTTCTGTGACTATTCATATTTTGATGTCTCAATACATATCTAGTGACTCTCCTATATGATGTAACACTACATACAGTACCAGGGAGAATACTTTGAGAAACTGTGATAAACAAAGCGTTTCTGTGGCTATTCATATTTTGATGTCTCAATACATATCTAGTGACTCTCCTATATGATGGAACACTACATACAGTAACAGGGAGAATACTTTGAGAAACTGTGATAAACAAAACGTTTCTGTGACTATTCATATTTTGCTGTCTCAATACATATCTAGTGACTCTCCTATATGATGGAACACTGCAGACAGTTGGCCCAATGGGATTGGGGTCACACATGTATGGGACAAACAAATCACAGTGTGGCTCAATGCAACCCAAAATGCACCCGCTTTAAAAGCCTGTTGACGTTTGATTATTTCGATCATCCTGCAAAGATCTTTTTTCCACATAGAACTGTCTCTCTGAACCCTTTTGCTCTGCAACACAAAGCATAGCAGATTTCACAATAGTCCTAGGCGGGAATTTATCTACTTCTACACTCCTCTTTTTTTTACTTCCGAGATAACGATAGTGACTGGTCTAATTTTTAACTGAAGTTAAGAGATATTAGTATATTAGGGAGCAAACATAGCGGGAGAACATTGGAGGTAAGTTGGCAACATAACCGGCAGCAACGTTATCTATGAAGTTTACAAAACTCATGTTGCACTACTGGAATGCCTCTGCTGTTCCCTTCAGTTCCCTAAGACCATGAACTAGTAAACAGACTACATATCTGGTGACCCTCGTAACAAGGAATATCTCGGAAACGGTTCATTCGAAAAAAGAATATATTTTGACATATATTGTGTTCTAACGAGAAGTACATTTTTTGTGCAGTAAGATTTTGTGTATCTCTTATACACAAGTGATGCAGAATTAAAGAGAACTTCATAGAATATTTCCAGAAAGTTCAAGATAATATACATTTTATGTGTCATGAAAACGTCTTAAACATACGGAATTTTAAACAAAATCGTTACCTACAGGCATTTTTGAGAAAATAAAAGAAATGTCAAGACATTTTGCATGTTATTAGGTTATTTATTCTCGCCTCTCATTTCGTTTCGAGTTGCCTATATTCACAGAGTTTACCTTTTCGTGTTTTCTGCTGTGTGCTTTACGATAAACAAGTTTAACATGCAATTCAACGCAGCGTTAATGATTTGTATAAGAGCAACAGGTGCGTGTGGTTGCTTCGAGAAGGAACCTAGCTCTATCTCTTAAACCAGCAAACAACTTCTTGGCTCGCGTCTTGCTCTCCTTTTATAACTTGTCACAAAGGAGAAAAATGGAACACCACTTTGAACAAAAGACAGCCGACAGCCGACAGCCAACTGTTTCATTTTCCCGCAAGCGAACCACAAGGCGTTAGTTTCTGTTGTTACATCCCTCACAAATGTGTACCAATACAGATGAATATCGGCAAAGGGAAAATAATTCTCTTTCAGCTTTAGCCAACAACTAACGTTGGCTTTCTCTACGCATTCTCCAACAAGATTTTCTTACACTATTTTTACTTTCTCTACTGGTACCTAAGTAAAAGGAAGTATTGTATTCCGCCCAAAAATTTGTTGTCGAGATTTCACCGGAAATATATATTTTGTGACCCCCTGAATAAAAAAAAGCATTTTTAGAAAAAGGTCCATGTGTTTGTGTGTGTGTGTGTGTGTGTCAGTCTGTGGACAGCATAACTCAAAAACGAAAAGTTCATTAAAAACCAAAGTTGGTATTTAAGTTTAATGTCTTTCAGGGATGTGACATGAAGATTTTGAAGAAAATAGCGCCACCCTAAACTACCCTTTACATGGAAAATGTTTAGAAAATTTTGAGTTTTTTGAAAATGGCTCTAACGATTTTGATTAAAATGTCTAAGATATTTGTATGAAAATGAAATGTATTATTTGAATTTTCTGGCTATAGCCGCTGTAGTCGTATTTACTCGGGATGACTTTTGAATAACTCGTAAAGCGTAAGAGATAGATGAAATCTACTATACAAAAAATGTAGATCTTGGTAAGATACATAATTTATGTCCGTATAAATGTGTTTGTACAGTAAACCATTTCGGATATATTTCTTGTTATTTGTGTCGGTTTCGGAAAACTTACAACTTTCGTGAAATAGAACATCGTTGTTCATCTTCTTATGTTAAACGTGCAAAGAGAGCGGGATCTGAAAGATTTATAAAGTTTGAATATCGCTCAAAGCCTACTACATTCCCATATTCCCCTTGTACCTACAAGGAAATAAGCAATAAGATAATTTGTACAAATGTTTATCTCAAGTAAAACAAAGAAGATATAGGAACAAGAGTTTGTAAGAATGGTTAGTACAAGAGTGAGTAGAGAAAGTCATGTGAGTGCAACACATCCGATTTTTTCTTTTGTTTTTCCTTCCTTTCTATCTTAACAAGAACATCATTATTCGTGTAACCTGTGCCAAATATAGTTACTATTATGCAATATCATAGTGCAGCAATACAATTGAAGTTTTAGAACTGAAAGCTTTAGATTTCGGCTATTCCTTAGTGAAGTGATATTATGTGCACCGTGAAGGAAGTGTTGCAGACAAACGTACTCAAACACAAGGTGCAGGGTTTGACTACGAATGTAATATTATTGAAATATAATACCATCCTATTAGCTATATTCTATTTTAAGTGTGTTACATGAGTAAATTACGTCAGTGTTCAATCCTCCGTCATGTATGGACGTGAATCTGAAAACCAGTATTTATAAACGTCTATCAACGCGAACGTATATTAACTATTATACCATTTTAAGCGTTTCATCTTTGTTTGTCATTAATAAAAGCAACACTCCACACTGAACACTGCGATACACATGTTCGTTCTAGATAATGCTCTGTTTTCCTCTAAATAAATGTAAACGAATATCTGGGAACAAAAGCAAAATATTTAATATTTAAACTTTTGCTAAGGTACTACGAACTTTTCGCCCTTCAAAGAAATTTGTTGCCAAGTTAATGATGGAGTAAAAGTTAATATGCACAAGCCAGAAATGGCCCAAGGGCTATCCGCAGGAGTTGAAAGTTGTGAGTGTCAGTGGTACGATAATATTAGGTATATAAGAGTATATTTGGCACAGGTTATGTAAATAATGATGTTCCAGTTAAGACACAAAAGAATGAGAAGATGCGCTACACGGGATTCGATCCAAGTTCAGGGTATCTCTCTGGGTCCGCAGTAACGCGCTTTAACGCATTCAGCTGCTGCTGGGTACAATAATAATAATAATAATAATAATAATAATAATAATAATAATAATAATAATAATAATAATAATAATAATAATAATAATAATAATAATAATAATAATAATAATAATAATAATAATAATAATAATAATAATAATAATAATAATAATAATAATAATAATAATAATAATAATAATAATAATAATAATAATTAATAATAATAATGTGTGAATGATTAAGCTTGCGTTGGTAAGCAAAGCGCTCAACACTGACATCTTGTTACTTGTGGTCCATGTTTTTACCTGTTAATTTAGAATGATGGTTGAAATATTGGTTTTGGAAGCTGCGAGGTGAGCCGGTCTGCCATCCGTCCATGCAGTTTGAACAGCATACCATCTATTTAGGAACGCCTGAGGATTAGGTGACCCTTCGCGCAGATCTCACTGGAGTTAAACCGAGCAGGATGGCTCAGTCGGTAAGGTCTGTGGCCCGCATTCGGGAGGTCGCCAGTTCGATCCCCATGGCCGGCCGCGCACGCTGATATGGGTTTTTCCGTGGTTTCCCCATGTCACTTAGGCCAGTGCTGGGGTGCATTAGGCAGCGCCGTGGCCGAGCGGCTAGCGCGCTCGCCTACCACCTAGGCGGCCCGGGTTCGATCCCAGGGACCCGCATGTGGTATTCGTGGTGGACGAAGCGGCGTCAGGGCGGGTTTTTTCCGGGTACTCCGGTTTCCCCCGCCATCTCATTCCACCGGTGCTCCATCTTCATGTATCATCAGTGTCACCGCCTGCGGTGCCGTAGTAGTAAAAGCGGGCGTTAAACACTACAACTACAACAACACAACTGGGGTGCATTATTTCATACCCAGGTTTCCTTTCATTCCATTTCCTTATCATCTTCCAGGTGGTGCAATTCCAGGCATGTATGTGGGCAGTGTCGGGCAGATGGCGTGGATGATTGCGCATGGTAACTGCTGTTGTCGGCGCTGGGTGGCGTCTGGTAACCGTTGTCCTCCGTCGAGGTGGGGGGGGGGGAGCGGGGACGCTCGCAGTGAGCGAGGTGTCCCCCTCTGTACCTGTATCCTTCACTCTTTACTTTTGTTAAAAATAGTACATGGTGCAGAAAGTAGTAAACATGTAAGTAGTGAATGTGAGTCAATATTCATAAAAGAAAGTTAAATAAAGCAATGATGTCAAGGACGGTAGAATGTCTACTCGTGGAGTTTGGATATTATCCAGTAGAAATGTTTACTCTTGCAAATGGTCAGTGGAACATTACAGAAGGTTTGTTAGCACCTGCTGTCTCTCTCTCTCTCTCTCTCTCTCTCTCTCTCGTTAAGATCAGAGATTGTCAACATATTGTCTCTCTCTCTCTCTCACCTGAAGGCAACTTTATCCTCTGCCAAGCCAGTTTGGGGCACGCATTTGTAAATTTCACAACAGCACATTTAGGGTTACGTCACTTCTACAACACTTTTACTTTATCTATAGTTTTGAGGTCTCCTGAATAAAAACAGAAAGAACTGTAAGTCGGATAATAACCGAACTTTTAGTTTAAGTTAGTAGTTAATGAAGTTATGACAGGAAAATTATCTAGTAATACTATGAGAGTATTTCATATCATGATAACTTTGCGAGCACCAAGCGTGAGAAACATTATCCCAAATATGAAAACCTCGAGTGATATTTGTTTACAGTATTCTGTGAAATAATTAATAATTTTTTTATTTAATATTAATGGTGATTTCAGAGTAAACAACTTACAATAACATTCATTCATTTTATTAAGTAATATTATACGATACGAAGACCAAGACCTGTGAAGAATTAAGATCAGAAGAAACTACAGTTCAAAAGTATTGGAAAGCACGAATGCTAATGGCTTCATTGCCAGATGCAAAGCACTAGAAAACATCATATTATACAACGGGTTTTATTCATCCCAAGCCCCATAAGTCCCTGTCCATGGCATCTTCCTCCTTTATCCCTCTTCTCCCCGCACTCCTTTTCACCCTCCATAAGTGCTTGTCCATGGCATCTTCCTCCTTTATCCCTCTTCTCCCCGCACTCCTTTTCACCCTCCATAAGTCCCTCCCTGTCCATGGCATCTTCCTCCTTTATCCCTCTTCTCCCCGCACTCCTTTTCACCCTCCATAAGTCCCTCCCTGTCCATGGCATCTTCCTCCTTTATCCCTCTTCTCCCCGCACTCCTTTTCACCCTCCATAAGTCCCTCCCTGTCCATGGCATCTTCCTCCTTTATCCCTCTTCTCCCCGCACTCCTTTTCACCCTCCATAAGTCCCTCCCTGTCCATGGCATCTTCCTCCTTTATCCCTCTTCTCCCCGCACTCCTTTTCACCCTCCATAAGTCCCTCCCTGTCCATGGCATCTTCCTCCTTTATCCCTCTTCTCCCCGCACTCCTTTTCACCCTCCATAATTCCCTCCCTGTCCATGGCATCTTCCTCCTTTATCCCTCTTCTCCCCGCACTCCTTTTCACCCTCCATAAGTCCCTCCCTGTCCATGGCATCTTCCTCCTTTATCCCTCTTCTCCCCGCACTCCTTTTCACCCTCCATAAGTCCCTCCCTGTCCATGGCATCTTCCTACTTTATCCCTCTTCTCCCCGCACTCCTTTTCACCCTCCATAAGTCCCTCCCTGTCCATGGCATCTTCCTACTTTATCCCTCTTCTCCCCGCACTCCTTTTCACCCTCCATAAGTCCCTCCCTGTCCATGGCATCTTCCTCCTTTATCCCTCTTCTCCCCGCACTCCTTTTCACCCTCCATAAGTCCCTCCATGTCCATGGCATCTTCCTCCTTTATCCCTCTTCTCCCCGCACTCCTTTTCACCCTCCATAAGTCCATGTCCATGGCATCTTCCTCCTTTATCCCTCTTCTCCCCGCACTCCTTTTCACCCTCCATAAGTCCATGTCCATGGCATCTTCCTCCTTTATCCCTCTTCTCCCCGCACTCCTTTTCACCCTCCATAAGTGCTTGTCCATGGCATCTTCCTCCTTTATCCCTCTTCTCCCCGCACTCCTTTTCACCCTCCATAAGTCCCTCCCTGTCCATGGCATCTTCCTCCTTTATCCCTCTTCTCCCCGCACTCCTTTTCACCCTCCATAAGTGCTTGTCCATGGCATCTTCCTCCTTTATCCCTCTTCTCCCCGCACTCCTTTTCACCCTCCATAAGTCCATGTCCATGGCATCTTCCTCCTTTATCCCTCTTCTCCCCGCACTCCTTTTCACCCTCCATAAGTGCTTGTCCATGGCATCTTCCTCCTTTATCCCTCTTCTCCCCGCACTCCTTTTCACCCTCCATAAGTGCTTGTCCATGGCATCTTCCTCCTTTATCCCTCTTCTCCCCGCACTCCTTTTCACCCTCCATAAGTGCTTGTCCATGGCATCTTCCTCCTTTATCCCTCTTCTCCCCGCACTCCTTTTCACCCTCCATAAGTGCTTGTCCATGGCATCTTCCTCCTTTATCCCTCTTCTCCCCGCACTCCTTTTCACCCTCCATAAGTGCTTGTCCATGGCATCTTCCTCCTTTATCCCTCTTCTCCCCGCACTCCTTTTCACCCTCCATAAGTGCTTGTCCATGGCATCTTCCTCCTTTATCCCTCTTCTCCCCGCACTCCTTTTCACCCTCCATAAGTCCATGTCCATGGCATCTTCCTCCTTTATCCCTCTTCTCCCCGCACTCCTTTTCACCCTCCATAAGTCCATGTCCATGGCATCTTCCTCCTTTATCCCTCTTCTCCCCGCACTCCTTTTCACCCTCCATAAGTGCTTGTCCATGGCATCTTCCTCCTTTATCCCTCTTCTCCCCGCACTCCTTTTCACCCTCCATAAGTGCTTGTCCATGGCATCTTCCTCCTTTATCCCTCTTCTCCCCGCACTCCTTTTCACCCTCCATAAGTGCTTGTCCATGGCATCTTCCTCCTTTATCCCTCTTCTCCCCGCACTCCTTTTCACCCCATTCCTCCATCCAACATTCCCTAAGTTTCTCTCGTCTTCTTTTCCCTTCTACTTTCCAGTTCAGAATTTTATTGAATATTCGATCTTCTAACATTCTAAGCATTCTGTGAAGCATTAAGATCAGAAGAAACTACAGTTCAAAAGTATTGGAAAGCACGAATGCTAATGGCTTCATTGCCAGATGCAAGGCACTAGAAAACAACAACAACATTCTAAGCACGTGTCCATACCATCTCGGGCGTCACTCTTCTGCAATTTCCAAAATGTTTTTGTCAACTTATATAATTTCCTTTATTGTGTATTCTGAACTTCATCTTTCCTGGATTTTCGTGTTTACTGTCTCCAAAAATGCATTTCTAATATAATTTACTTGTCTGCGTATGGTTCAAGATGTGATATGAGTGGAGCGTCAGGAGAACTCCACTCAACCTCTCTTTACATCAAGCATTTCCCGACGGCTCTTAACAATACGATTCAAACACCATACGTTTAAGATATTTTCATGACAAATTAAAACTATATGTTGTATTTTTGGCAATAGTCTTCGGTTTGAATGACTTTTGCATAACTAGTAAACATAAGAGATAGACAAAATGCTATATACTACGCAAAAAAGTAGATCTCGTTAAAACATAGAATTTTCAAATACATTTTTATTTTGTGGAGTGAGACATTTTCGAAACCCACAACTTGTTGCCTTTTTGTAGCAATAAATTGTGCGTTTTTAAAACTTAATTTACACAGAAACTGTTGAATCTATTGAAATACGCCAAAGGAAAAAGTTGTCGTTTATTCAATTTTCTATGAATATAGAATCAAGAATCCAATCAATAATAACTCAGTCAGGTGATGATAAATAGTTTTGATAAAAATATTTTTTTTCTAGAAAACTATAAACTTTTCATCATTTTGGTATTAGACTTCCTTGTTATTCACAACATAAGCAATCCGCGTTAAAGTCTGACGGATCATTTCACTTACACCCTGTATATAATGGGGAAGTTTATTATGGAGTCTAATCTCTTTTACTCCTCATTACCCTGTTCCCTCAGTTCTTTTAACCATTTCAAGCTCATTTTTACTTTCTCTACTGGTAAGTAGGGAAAGTATTGTATTCCACCCAAAAATTCCATGTGAAGATTTCGCCGGAAATATATGTTTTGAGACCCCCTGAATAAAAAAAAAGCATTTTTAGAAAAAGGTCCGCGCAGATATAGACGTCACACACAGACACAGAAACACACACATACATAGAGACACAAAAATTAAATTATTTCGTTGTTTAATGACGCTGCCAATTGCCAGGATTGCATCAGCGTCGCCAGTGTGCCGGAATTTCATCCCGCAGGAGTTCTTTTACATGCCAGTAAATCTACTGATATGGAGCTGTCGTTTTTAAGCACACTTAAAGCCATCGGTCTGGGCCGGATTTGAACCCGCGACTTCGGATCACTAGGCCATGCGTCTAACCAACTGAGCCACCCAGACCGACGACAAAAAATACATACAGACATAGACAAATACACACATACACAGGACCTTTTTCCTATTTTAGTTTTATTTTATTTATTTATTTTTTTTTCTTTCGTATTCAGTGAACCGAGAAACGTATGTTTGGAGTGAAATATGCAATAGTGTGCAGGTGTTAGGGTTAGAGCAGTGCACAGAGGTGAGTAACCTCATTAACGGAAAGTCCGGGGCTTGTTTCTTGATCTATTTTGAAATGTCCCATGATGCCTCGCAGCGTCCCAATGTGTCGCCGAAACCCTTTCATTCCATTTCGTCACGATAGGTAGTCAAGTCTGGTGTCGATGAAGCATTTGTCATAAAAGTGTTGCCAGGTCGCCTGCAGTAGCAGCTAAATTTACCTGAGTTTGTAGGTAAGTTGTGATTTCATTGAGATATGGGCTGCCTGCCTGCCATGCACCTTGCCTTGCCAACGACATCTTTCAGGCTCTGTTAGAACTCACATACAGCGCCTCTATGTTTAATAAGCTCAACTATGTACATATTATATCATGTCCACCGACACCTCTACTACACAGTCCCTCAATCCACTACTAAGTATGATATCCATTAAAATACCACATATTTAGGATATTTTCATGACTACTGAAATATATATCTTGAATTTTCTGTGAATATTCACTGAAGTCCTCTTCGTTCTGAATAGCCTTTGTATAACTGGTAAACTGTAAGATATACACAAAACTGTAGATGTTGCTAAATCACACAATTTATGTGAAATACAATTTTTTGTGAAGTTGGCTAGTTTTATATTTTCCTTATTATCGGTTTGAATTTTCAAATATTTATACTTTTTTCAAATAGGAAGTCGTTGTTCGTTTTTTGTGTCCAGGGCATTCAAACAGAATGGAATTTCAAAGACACCATATAGCGATCGAATCTTAAAAAAATTATCACTTAAAGTCTACTTTATTCCCATACTCCCTTTGTACCTACAAGGAAATTAGTAATAAGATAATTTGTACAAATGTTTATCTCTATTAACATGAAGTAGATATAGGAATAAGTGTTTGTAACGATAGTGAGTAGAGAAAGTGATGTGAGTTTAGGCGCCTCTCTAAGTAAGAATCTGAACTAAATACACATTACGAGCTCTTCTAGCGCTGTCCGCCAATAGCGGATGCCATTACCTCTTCACTTTGCTGATATGGAGATTTCACTAGAAATGCCTGTTTTGAGGATCCCACAATCCCCATACGAATGATGCACTGAAATGCATTGTGGCCAATTTATATTCCGTGACATTAAATATACTTAGGAGCCTTAACTTTAAGATGTATTTTAACTTTTTATATTTGTATTATGTGGGTTAAAAATCCAGAATAAAAAATGCTTTTATTTTGTAAAAATAACTCATAAATAATAAGAGATAAGCAAAATCTTACTACACCAAAAATGTAGATCTCATTAAAACACACTATTTATGACAAAACGTCTGTGCAGTTAATCATTTCCGAGATATTACCTACTGTTATTCATTCTAAAACAGGAATTAGTTGCTTGTTTTCTTGAATGTCCTAGTGATACAAAGAGAGGCACGATGTAGCGACAAGCTATATCAATCACTTAAGGGAGCCTAGGACAGATTATATGGTTTTCTACAGTTTCTTTCCAATCTTTCTGAATTTTTGTATGTTGGTTATCATCACTCAAACAATCGTACTGTGTAAATTTCAGTAAAAGTGAGGAAGTAATTTTTCAGCTATGAGGTACTTTCTACTCTTCATATCGCAGTGTTTGAAAAATATGAAATCCTCTTTGCAGCATAAATATTTTTTTTCATGGGTATCACTTTGTCATACTAAGATATGAACTCCTAAGAAGTGATTCTAGAATGGTTTTTCCATTTTGTGCTTTGAATAACAAAATATTAATCATAATTAATAATGCTGATTTTGCAGCCTAAAAACTAAACATTTTTGGATTATCTGCCCAAAATGTAAACAAACCTATACTGCATGGATTATTTGTTATATCGAAAAATGCCCTGAAAAAAACTTAAATTTTATATTCGAAACATAAATACAGGCAATTGAGCCTGGTTAAAATTTCCCATCCCTTAAAAAGGTCTGGAACGCCATAACATTTAAATATTACAAGGGGTTTATTTTTGCACAAATCCAAAAATCGAACATTGGCCACTTTGGTCAAAAAATCTGCCCTAGATCCCCTTAGCTATACTATATTGTCCTATACACATTGTATCTATAATGAAGTGTGCAAGAAAACCATTTCTATATATATCTGTATTAACAAGAAGTAGATTGAGGACTAAGAGTTTCTAAGAATAATGTGTACGAGAGTGAGTAGAGAAATTCATGTGAGTGGAATTGTAACATCAGTTTTTATTCAAGGAGCCTCAAAATGTGTATTTCCGATAATATATGTATTTTGAAGTTTCGTGTGGAATGCAGTAGCTCTAGTTATTTAAGTTAAGTAGTGGAATAAGTTTAAAAAAATCTGATGTGTTACACTCACGAGTTTCTCTACTCTTGTACTAACCATTCTTACAAACTCTTATTCCTATATCTTCTTCGTGTTAGTCGAGATAAACATTTGCAGAAATTCTCTTATTTCCTTGTAAGTACAAGGGGAATATGGGAATACAGTAGGCTTTGAGCGATAGTAAAATCTTTTAAAGCTTTGAGATCCCGTTCTCTTTGCACATTTAACATATAAAAAGTGAACAACAATGTTCCATTTCACGAAAGTTTTAAGTTTTCCGAAACTCACACACATAACAAGGAATATCTCCGAAATGGTTTACTCCACCAAAAAATTTATTGGGACATAAATTGTGTGTTTTAGCAAGATCTACGTTTTTTGTACAGTAAGATTTGGTCTATCTCTTACGGTTTACCAGTTATTCAAAAGTCACCCAGAGTAAACAGGACTACATAGGCTATAGAAGAAAATTCAAAATAAATCATTTCATTTGTCATTCGAATATCTCAAAGATATGGCATTTTAATCAAAATCGTTAGAGCCATTTTCAAGAAATTCAAAATTTTCAAAACATTTTACATGTAAAGGGTAGTTTAGGGTGAAGCAATTTTTATCAAAATCCTCATGTCGCATCCTCGACTGAGACACACACACACACATTTTTCTAAAAATGCTTTTTTTTATTCAGGGGCCTCAAAACATATTTCCGGTGAAATCTCGACATCTGCTTACCAGTAGAGAAAGTAGAAAGCTGATGTATTTGGCGAGGCATTTAGGATGTCAAATGCTCTGAAGTGAATTGATCTTCTACTACTGGGAACGTAGAAAACTATTTCGTCACTCGCAGAGACTTCGCCACAACTTAACTTTGAAGAAGGGCAGTATTTTTTTCACCGCCTCGCAGTAATTTGAAAAAGGTGCTGGTATTTTGTTGTCGACCGAAACTAGGTGATTAATTACTTTCATTTTGTTCTGTTGCCAACATACCAACAGTTCGTTGACATCTGCGGCACACACACACACACACACACACACACACACACACACACACACACACACACACACACACACACACACACACACACACAAACAATGGACTGCTGTGTTGGATCTAAATAAATCGTCGATAAGTGGAAGTATACAAATAGTCTCAAAATATTACTATTCTTTAAATGTTACGACTTCAATAGTTACTTTTGACATGTCTGGTTTTTGGCACACTATGGTTTCTCCAAATTCTACGCACTATTTTTGCAAAAGATACATGTTTTATCACTTTATGTTAAGCGACCTAAACCTTTTAATAAACAGTTCTATTACACAAATGTTTAACAAGCGAGTCGATATAAAATGCCTACTTTTTACAGGGCATCACAAGAGACCACCTAATGACTGCTAGTTCATAATGCATTGCAAGGATGAATATCTATAAACATGAAGTAAGTTGTTTTCCTTACTGAGATGCACACTTTTATGCAGTAAAATCTTTTGTATCTTTACCAGTTATACAAAAGTCCAGGAAAACAACGATTTATAGGCAATTCCCAGAAAGTTCAACATATACATTTTATATCTCATGAAAATTTCATAAACTGAATATATTTAAAACAAAATCATTAGAGCAACAATTTTCCAAAATGTTTCCTTATAAAGGATAGTTTAGGATGGGAGATTTTCTATCAATCTTCGTGTCAAATCCTTAGAAGAGCTGAACTTAAATACAAAGTTCGATATTTAATAGATATTTTTGTTTTGAGTTATTGATGTCCCCCCCCCCCCCACACACACACACAGGGACCGTTTTATAGAAACTTTTTTTTATTCAGGCAACTTAAACCTAGGGCGACGCCGTGGCCGAGCGGTTAGACCGTTCGCCTATTACCAAGACGGCCCGAGTTCGATCCCAGGGACCCGCATGTGGTATTCCTAGTGGACTATGAGGCGTCTGTGCGGATTTTCTCCCGTTCCCCCCGCCCGTCGTTCCACCAAATGCTCCATCATCACGTTTCCATTCAACGATTTCGCCTGCACTTCTTATCATCCTCTTCCTCACTATCATACCTGGTGCTTGGCTGACCACCCGCTTCCAGGTCTTCCCCCTGTCCGGTCCGTAGACCCCTGTGCTCCCCGACAGACACAGGCTTGTAAGTTCTATGGGCTATAAGTTCTACATAGGGTTATCAGGAAAAGATGAAGCTTAATACGTATATTTTCAGTGAAACCTTGGCAGTGAATTTTTTGGACAGAATGGAATACCTTTTCTACCTATAATTTCCGCGCTAGAGAAAACAAAAAACATTTTTTGGAAAATACGTGTGTAAAATCCAATGATAAGTGCATACGAATATGTTCGAAAGGTAAAAAGTTGTGGTATAGGGGGACTGTAAGCATCCCAAGTTTCGTCACGGATATCCCAGTGAACCGTTCCCCTAGTGGTAGGCAACAAGTCACGCGGGAATGTCAGCATCCCAAGTTTCGTCACGGATATCCCAGTGAACCGTTCCCCTAGTGGTAGGCAACAAGTCACGCGGGAATGTCAGCATCCCAAGTTTCGTCACGGATATCCCAGTGAACCGTTCCCCTAGTGGTAGGCAACAAGTTACGCGGGACTGTAAGCATACCAAGTTTCGTCAAGGATATCCCAGTGAACCGTTCCCCTAGTGGTAGGCAACAAGTCACGCGGGACTGTAAGCATCCCAAGTTTCGTCAAGGATATCCCAGTGAACCGTTCCCCTAGTGGTAGGCAACAAGTCACGCGGGACTGTAAGCATCCCAAGTTTCGTCAAGGATATCCCAGTGAACCGTTCCCCTAGTGGTAGGCAACAAGTCACGCGGGACTGTAAGCATCCCAAGTTTCGTCAAGGATATCCCAGTGAACCGTTCCCCTAGTGGTAGGCAACAAGTCACGCGGGACTGTAAGCATCCCAAGTTTCGTCAAGGATATCCCAGTGAACCGTTCCCCTAGTGGTAGGCAACAAGTCACGCGGGAATGTCAGCATACCAAGTTTCGTCACGGATATCCCAGTGAACCGTTCCCCTAGTGGTAGGCAACAAGTCACGCGGGATTGTCAGCATACCAAGTTTCGTCACGGATATCCCAGTGAACCGTTCCCCTAGTGGTAGGCAACAAGTCACGCGGGACTGTAAGCATCCCAAGTTTCGTCAAGGATATCCCAGTGAACCGTTCCCCTAGTGGTAGGCAACAAGTCACGCGGGACTGTAAGCATCCCAAGTTTCGTCAAGGATATCCCAGTGAACCGTTCCCCTAGTGGTAGGCAACAAGTCACGCGGGACTGTAAGCATCCCAAGTTTCGTCAAGGATATCCCAGTGAACCGTTCCCCTAGTGGTAGGCAACAAGTCACGCGGGACTGTAAGCATCCCAAGTTTCGTCAAGGATATCCCAGTGAACCGTTCCCCTAGTGGTAGGCAACAAGTCACGCGGGAATGTCAGCATACCAAGTTTCGTCAAGGATATCCCAGTGAACCGTTCCCCTAGTGGTAGGCAGCAAGTCACGCGGGAGTGTCAGCATCCCAAGTTTCGTCAAGGATATCCCAGTGAACCGTTCCCCTAGTGGTAGGCAACAAGTCACGCGGGAATGTCAGCATACCAAGTTTCGTCAAGGATATCCCAGTGAACCGTTCCCCTAGTGGTAGGCAACAAGTCACGCGGGAATGTCAGCATCCCAAGTTTCGTCAAGGATATCCCAGTGAACCGTTCCCCTAGTGGTAGGCAACAAGTCACGCGGGAGTGTCAGAGAAGTTGTCGCTGTAGCCAGGGGCAACACGAACCACCAAACGCCTCTTCTTACTGGAAACCTTGTTTTAATAATTAATTACTTTAAAATTATTTTAAAAATTCATTTTATCACCCTAATTGTGAATTATGAAGTGTTTATATTGCAGTGTTATATGCACAATTAATGTCATAACAGTTTAATATCTTTAACTATTTGACTATTTGTGGAAAATGTTCGTTCTTTGTTTCAGTTTTTAGACACACACACACATTTTTTTTTCGAAATGGTAAGACACTACCTTTTTCGCGATCATGCAAACTGATAATTTCAAAGTCTTCTTAAAAAGGTTGACTATCGTTTTAAACTTAAATGTGTAAGGAAAGTTTATCTCGGTTAACCAGTAGATAGAAGAGCGAGTGCAACAGAGCTATTTGCTATGTGTTTCAGATGTGCCCACAAATGCTCCGTTTATATAGACGCCCCTTAAGATATATTTACACATTGAAACAGTGCAGAAGTTCTCACTGAAAGCTAGTTAAACCTCGTAGATTTACAAAGCATGCTAACACACAACACCTACCTATGTAGGTATGCGGTTAACTTGGTATTTATTAAATGGTGAGAAAACAAGTGAGGGCAATGTACGTGTGAAATCAGATACATTCCGAAGAGTAACGCAAAACTTGAGTTTTCTTTCTTTAGTTTTTTATACTCCATACTTGTATTTGGTACCTTTGTACACACAGTTTGTGTCTAAATAAAGTTTTTTGTACAGTGAACCATTTCAGAGATATTCGTTGTTATTTGTGTAAGTTTTGGAGACCTTATACTCCTGTCAAATGGAACATCGCCATTCATTTTCTATGTGTTAGCCGTGCATTGAGAACAGCATCTCAAAGCTTTAAAATAGTTGAC
The DNA here is from genome assembly GCA_030765045.1 of Tenodera sinensis. NCBI lineage: Eukaryota > Metazoa > Arthropoda > Insecta > Mantodea > Mantidae > Tenodera > Tenodera sinensis. Next base: position 178,759,545 of record CM060966.1, read on the forward strand.
TATCGCACAAAGCCTACTGTATTCCCATATTCCCCTTGTACCTACAAGGAAATAAGCAATAAGATAATTTGTACAAATGTTTATCTCAACTAACATGAAGAAGATATAGGAATAAGAGTTTGTAAGAAGGGCTTTTTCTTCTTTTCTAGCATAGCTTCATTTGAATTTAAACAGCCCCCCAATTTAGGGTTTCTTATTATAGTTTGTGAAGCGCAACAAAATATTTAGTACAATGTAAAAATTCCTTTTGATCGCGGGGCAAAAACCCAGAGGCAATACCTCAATATCTCTGCAACAAATGCAGATAAATGGTTGCTTATATTACACTACCAGACTGTGATAAAATATCAGATCGCTCAAATGAAAGTTGTGAATATTTGGATGTATTACCTTAAGAGATATTGGGGTGGGGTGGGGTGGTGTGTTGTATCTCGAAGGATAAAGCAGCAGTAGGCGGCAGCAACTCGAGCTATATTTAGGTTTCCGGCGGTGCCCCATTGCCCTTGGTGGTCTGAATATTAATAGACGTCATGACGTTCGCACCAATATCCTGCTTGTCTGTCTGTTTCCATGGTTACATCTCGCCTTACCGGCAATAAGCATGTCCACGTCTGTTGCACTCACATGACTTTCTCTACTCACTCGTGTACTAACCATTCCTATATCCTGCTTGTCTGTCTATACCGTCTGTTTCCATGGTTACATCTCGCCTTACCGGCAATAAGCATGTCCACGTCTGTTGCACTCACATGACTTTCTCTACTCACTCGTGTACTAACCATTCCTATATCCTGCTTGTCTGTCTATACCGTCTGTTTCCATGGTTACATCTCGCCTTACCGGCAATAAGCATGTCCACGTCTGTTGCACTCACATGACTTTCTCTACTCACTCGTGTACTAACCATTCCTATATCCTGCTTGTCTGTCTGTCTATACCGTCTGTTTCCATGGTTACATCTCGCCTTACCGGCAATAAGCATGTCCACGTCTGTTGCACTCACATGACTTTCTCTACTCTTGTACTAACCATTCCTATATCCTGCTTGTCTGTCTATACCGTCTGTTTCCATGGTTACATCTCGCCTTACCGGCAATAAGCATGTCCACGTCTGTTGCACTCACATGACTTTCTCTACTCTTGTACTAACCATTCCTATATCCTGCTTGTCTGTCTATACCGTCTGTTTCCATGGTTACATCTCGCCTTACCGGCAATAAGCATGTCCACGTCTGTGAACATCTGATGTGTTGCACTCGCATGACTTTCTCTACTCACTCTTGTACTAACCATTCCTATATCCTGCTTGTCTGTCTGTCTGTAGCTTCTGTTTCCATGGTTACATCTCGCCTTACCGGCAATAAGCATGTCCACGTCTGTTGCACTCACATGACTTTCTCTACTCACTCGTGTACTAACCATTCCTATATCCTGCTTGTCTGTCTATACCGTCTGTTTCCATGGTTACATCTCGCCTTACCGGCAATAAGCATGTCCACGTCTGTTGCACTCACATGACTTTCTCTACTCACTCGTGTACTAACCATTCCTATATCCTGCTTGTCTGTCTGTCTGTAGCTTCTGTTTCCATGGTTACATCTCGCCTTACCGGCAATAAGCATGTCCACGTCTGTTGCACTCACATGACTTTCTCTACTCACTCGTGTACTAACCATTCCTATATCCTGCTTGTCTGTCTATACCGTCTGTTTCCATGGTTACATCTCGCCTTACCGGCAATAAGCATGTCCACGTCTGTGAACAACATCTGATGTGTTGCACTCGCATGACTTTCTCTACTCACTCTTGTACTAACCATTCCTATATCCTGCTTGTCTGTCTGTCTGTAGCTTCTGTTTCCATGGTTACATCTCGCCTTACCGGCAATAAGCATGTCCACGTCTGTTGCACTCACATGACTTTCTCTACTCACTCGTGTACTAACCATTCCTATATCCTGCTTGTCTGTCTGTCTATACCGTCTGTTTCCATGGTTACATCTCGCCTTACCGGCAATAAGCATGTCCACGTCTGTTGCACTCACATGACTTTCTCTACTCTTGTACTAACCATTCCTATATCCTGCTTGTCTGTCTATACCGTCTGTTTCCATGGTTACATCTCGCCTTACCGGCAATAAGCATGTCCACGTCTGTGAACATCTGATGTGTTGCACTCGCATGACTTTCTCTACTCACTCTTGTACTAACCATTCCTATATCCTGCTTGTCTGTCTGTCTGTAGCTTCTGTTTCCATGGTTACATCTCGCCTTACCGGCAATAAGCATGTCCACGTCTGTTGCACTCGCATGACTTTCTCTACTCACTCTTGTACTAACCATTCCTATATCCTGCTTGTCTGTCTGTCTGTAGCTTCTGTCTCCATGGTTACATCTCGCCTTACCGGCAATAAGCATGTCCACGTCTGTTGCACTCACATGACTTTCTCTACTCACTCGTGTACTAACCATTCCTATATCCTGCTTGTCTGTCTATACCGTCTGTTTCCATGGTTACATCTCGCCTTACCGGCAATAAGCATGTCCACGTCTGTGAACAACATCTGATGTGTTGCACTCGCATGACTTTCTCTACTCACTCTTGTACTAACCATTCCTATATCCTGCTTGTCTGTCTGTCTGTAGCTTCTGTTTCCATGGTTACATCTCGCCTTACCGGCAATAAGCATGTCCACGTCTGTTGCACTCGCATGACTTTCTCTACTCACTCTTGTACTAACCATTCCTATATCCTGCTTGTCTGTCTGTCTGTAGCTTCTGTCTCCATGGTTACATCTCGCCTTACCGGCAATAAGCATGTCCACGTCTGTTGCACTCACATGACTTTCTCTACTCTTGTACTAACCATTCTTGTAAACTGTTATCCCTACATCTTCTTCGTGTTAGTTGAGATAAACACGTGTACAAATTACCTTATTGCTTACTTCCTAGTAGGTGGAAGGAGAGTATGCGAATACAATAGGCTTTGAGCCATAATCAAATGTTTTGAAGCTTTCAAATTCCGTTCTCTCTGTATGGTTAACATATAAAAAGTTGAATAACGATGTTGCATTTGTAAGTTCTCCAAAACTCAAGACAATTAACAAGCAATATCTCCGAAATGGTTCACTCTATAAAAATTGTATTTGGACATAAATTGTGTATTTCACAAGATCTACATCTTTTGTATAGTAAAATTTGGTCTGGCTCTAACGGTTTACCAGTTATACAAAAGTCCAGAGTAAATACGACTACAGGGGCTATAGCCAGAAAATTCAAGATATGCATTTCCTCGTCAAAATATCTCAAACATATGGCATTTTAATCAAAATCATTAGAGCCATTTTCAAGAAAATCAAAATTTTCGAAAAAGTTTCCACGTAAAGTGTACTTTGGGGTGGAGAAATGTTCTTCAAAATCTTCGTGCCGTATCCCTCAAAGACATTAAACTTAAATACCAAATTTGGTTTTTGACCGACTTTTCGTTTTTGAGTTATGCTGTCCACAGACACACACACAGACTGTCAGACACACACACACACACACACACACACACACACACACACACACACACACACACACACACACACACAAACATACACATATACACACACAGGTACCTTTTTCTAAAAAGGCTTTTTTTGGATTCAGGGGCCCTCAAAACATATATTTCCGGTGGAATCTCGACATCGAATTTTTGGGTGGAATACAATACTTCCCTACTATACTATACGTAGTAGAGAAAGTAAAAGTGAAAAGTTAGTCAGACACTACACTTGGGATTTAAATTAGGATCGTCCAAGGATGCGACACCGAGATTTCGAAGCGGGACAAAAAAATCCCCTCGCCAAATTACACTTTACATACAAACATTTCTAAAATAAAGATTTTCTCAAAAATAAGTCAATTGATTTTGATTAAAATACCACATGTTTAAGATATTTTCATGACGAATGAAATGTACCTGCTGAAAAATTAGTAATTAGGTTATTTCTAAAATATTTAACTCTATCAGCATGAAATAGATAAAAGAATACGTGTTTGTAGGAATAGTTTGTAAAAGAGTGAGTAGAGAAAGTCATGTGTGTGCAAGATGTGAAGGTACGTGTGTGTGACATAGGTGAACAGTAAAGACAATGAGATATGATCAAATATTAATAGCAAAAAACGAGAACGAACTTCAAAGAAAGGCATATAAGTTATATCAGATAGCAAAGGCATATATGTTAGAAATATATATAAAGCAAAAACAATGCCATTTAAAGTCATCCATTCAGTTCGGTCTAAAATAGTTTTGGAAATGAACAGTTGAAGTCTCAAAATTTAATTTTCTCGGATGCGAAATAACATGTAGAACAGACATACATATTTAAAAAAGTCAGCTACTTAACAGGCTAAATAAAAAGAACTTTAAATAATAAAGCAAAGAACGATTTCATAATAAAACTATATGAAACAATGACCGTAACATACGGCTCGGAAACATGGATAAAGAGGGCACAACATAAAAGAAATAATACAAAAATAGCAGGAATGAAATTCCTTGGAGCCAAGACTAGACAAGAAAATAAAACGATCAAATACGACCATTAAAAGTAGAAGAATTGAACAAAACAGTAATACAACACAGAACCAGTTGGAAACAGGGCTTAAGTAGAATTAGAGAAAATAGAACTCCCAAAATAGCAAGTAACTATCAACCACAAGAAACACAGGACGACCAAGGAAAATACTTTGGAGCTGGAATATGCTAAATGGCCTAAACCGTGTTGAAGAAGAAGAACAACAAGAACGGGTGATCCAAAAGACTGTGTACCGGCTGCGCTGTTTTTTCTGTACGCGTGCTCTGCGCTCGTCCCCGACGGCCGCTGTCATACAACAGCACGATGAAACCATACTTGTAAAGGCTTTACTTACCAATGTTATTAAAGGAGATGCTGAAACTGGTCACCGTCGTTGTCCATATATTTTAGCACTTCTATAGGAAACTACCCATCACTCGCCATAGTTCACGTTGAGAAATGTTGGCAATTTGCTGTTGGATATTTGGTTTTAATACTTCCAGGATGTGCGGGTTTGTCTTGTACACTTTATGTTTTAAGTTACCCCAGAGATAGAACTCGCAGATCACCTGGAAATCTTTCTGCAAATCGCACTTTCACTTTGGGAGCTGACTGAGTTAACACATACGAATCATAAATAAATACACGCTGTGCAGTAGAAAACAAATGCTGGGCCACTTTGTGACTAACGAGAGGACAAAATAATAAAGCACACTGGTAATAACTCAACCACACGATATCACGTCAGTTCAATACTGCACTTTCAGAGCATAGAAAACAATTCAACCGCCTGACCTTGTGTACAGCAGCTGCTTTATCGTGTTTCTGTGTGCGCAGTGGAAAAACACCGCGCAGCGGTTCGGATATTTTTGGGTCTATTCTTTCACATCGTTAGGATTATCTAGGGGAGATACGCCGAGCCTGTCCCCCGCTACTGCTTGAACGTATTCGCGTAACAGTGACTTGGGAGTTACGGGCTGCAAGTTGCGTCATTCATGAGAAAACACTATCACATGAAATTCTCCCTCCTTGCTGTAATATGTACATTACGTGTATTTAAGTGCAGCGTCTATTGCAAAGTGAATTAAATGGAGGCTGGTAGGTGTTTAGTGTAACCCTGGCAGTGACAGTGTCGAGAGAATTAAACGCTTGGAGTGATGATGTAATTAGCCGAGGACATGGCAGCGTGATAATTCACAGTTGCGGGAGGCGTGTCTTGCTATTATTTACTTGTCACGGCGACATTTTGTATTACACTCAGCTTGCGATCTTGCTAATTATCTGGCTGCTGTTTTCCTGACGAGGCGTCACGAGTAAGCAAATCAGAAAGCGCTAGTTGTCTCTGTGGTCTGCTGCTTAGCATGACCTCTAAATCCAGGGTCCTTGGTTCGATTACCAACTGGAAGACAGGAATGCTTCTTTAGCCAGGAATATCTGACTCATTAGTAATGCAATGGTAGCAGGCGAACCACTGTTGGGTTATTCATTCTTGCACAGTTTGCTTGAACTCTGGGAAGTAAACCATTTTTTTCAAGTGCAAAGGAGATTCAAAGAGAGCATTTTCATGTAGTGATTTTGTACGACTTTAAATGTGACTTAAATGAAACAGTGACTTGAGTGTTTGAGAGGGGCTTTTGGAGACCATTCTCTGTCACGTGTTCCACTGCTTTGTAGAATTTAAGAGGGGGCGGCAAACTCTTAAAGATGAAGACAGAGACCAGCAACAGTAACATCACCACAATGATTAGGGAAGATCCAAGACTAACCTACAAGGACATTGAGCTAGCATTAGGGATTAGGTTTCTACCGTCCTTCACATTGTTGTATCAGCTCACACCGCTAATGTAACAATGGAGTTTGTGTAAGGAACTGAGACATCAATCCTATAGTCGCAACACGTGATTTCTTCCTGTTCGCTATGGTGAAGAGATCACCGATTTTCTAGTCCTGAAGAAGCAGTTTCAAGAGGAGTTCTCTGCAGTGCCAGAAACTGAGTGATGTGGATACTTCCAGAACTGGTTCAGGAGAATGTAACAATACATACAGTACCAGGGAGAATACTTTGAGAAACTGTGATAAACAAAACGTTTCTGTGACTATTCAATTTTGATGTCTCAATACATATCTAGTGACTCTCCTATATGATGTAACACTACATACAGTACCAGGGAGAATACTTTGAGAAACTGTGATAAACAAAACGTTTCTGTGACTATTCATATTTTGATGTCTCAATACATATCTAGTGACTCTCCTATATGATGTAACACTACATACAGTACCAGGGAGAATACTTTGAGAAACTGTGATAAACAAAACGTTTCTGTGACTATTCATATTTTGTTGTCTGTCTCAATACATATCTAGTGACTCTCCTATATGATGTAACACTACATACAGTAACAGGGAGAATACTTTGAGAAACTGTGATAAACAAAACGTTTCTGTGACTATTCATATTTTGATGTCTCAATACATATCTAGTGACTCTCCTATATGATGTAACACTACATACAGTACCAGGGAGAATACTTTGAGAAACTGTGATAAACAAAACGTTTCTGTGACTATTCATATTTTGCTGTCTCAATACATATCTAGTGACTCTCCTATATGATGGAACACTACATACAGTACCAGGGAGAATACTTTGAGAAACTGTGATAAACAAAACGTTTCTGTGACTATTCATATTTTGATGTCTCAATACATATCTAGTGACTCTCCTATATGATGTAACACTACATACAGTACCAGGGAGAATACTTTGAGAAACTGTGATAAACAAAACGTTTCTGTGACTATTCATATTTTGATGTCTCAATACATATCTAGTGACTCTCCTATATGATGTAACACTACATACAGTACCAGGGAGAATACTTTGAGAAACTGTGATAAACAAAACGTTTCTGTGACTATTCATATTTTGATGTCTCAATACATATCTAGTGACTCTCCTATATGATGGAACACTACATACAGTACCAGGGAGAATACTTTGAGAAACTGTGATAAACAAAAGGTTTCTGTGACTATTCATATTTTGATGTCTCAATACATATCTAGTGACTCTCCTATATGATGGAACACTACATACAGTACCAGGGAGAATACTTTGAGAAACTGTGATAAACAAAACGTTTCTGTGACTATTCATATTTTGATGTCTCAATACATATCTAGTGACTCTCCTATATGATGTAACACTACATACAGTACCAGGGAGAATACTTTGAGAAACTGTGATAAACAAAACGTTTCTGTGACTATTCATATTTTGATGTCTCAATACATATCTAGTGACTCTCCTATATGATGTAACACTACATACAGTAACAGGGAGAATACTTTGAGAAACTGTGATAAACAAAACGTTTCTGTGACTATTCATATTTTGATGTCTCAATACATATCTAGTGACTCTCCTATATGATGCAACACTACATACAGTACCAGGGAGAATACCTTGAGAAACTGTGATAAACAAAACGTTTCTGTGACTATTCATATTTTGATGTCTCAATACATATCTAGTGACTCTCCTATATGATGTAACACTACATACAGTACCAGGGAGAATACTTTGAGAAACTGTGATAAACAAAACGTTTCTGTGACTATTCATATTTTGATGTCTCAATACATATCTAGTGACTCTCCTATATGATGTAACACTACATACAGTAACAGGGAGAATACTTTGAGAAACTGTGATAAACAAAACGTTTCTGTGACTATTCATATTTTGATGTCTCAATACATATCTAGTGACTCTCCTATATGATGTAACACTACATACAGTAACAGGGAGAATATTTTGAGAAACTGTGATAAACAACACGTTTCTGTGACTATTCATATTTCGTTGTCTCAATACATATGTAGTGACTCTCCTATATGATGGAACACTACATACAGTAACAGGGAGAATACTTTGAGAAACTGTGATAAACAAAACGTTTCTGTGACTATTCATATTTTGATGTCTCAATACATATCTAGTGACTCTCCTATATGATGTAACACTACATACAGTAACAGGGAGAATACTTTGAGAAACTGTGATAAACAAAACGTTTCTGTGACTATTCATATTTTGATGTCTCAATACATATCTAGTGACTCTCCTATATGATGTAACACTACATACAGTACCAGGGAGAATACTTTGAGAAACTGTGATAAACAAAACGTTTCTGTGACTATTCATATTTTGATGTCTCAATACATATCTAGTGACTCTCCTATATGATGGAACACTACATACAGTACCAGGGAGAATACTTTGAGAAACTGTGATAAACAAAAGGTTTCTGTGACTATTCATATTTTGATGTCTCAATACATATCTAGTGACTCTCCTATATGATGGAACACTACATACAGTACCAGGGAGAATACTTTGAGAAACTGTGATAAACAAAACGTTTCTGTGACTATTCATATTTTGATGTCTCAATACATATCTAGTGACTCTCCTATATGATGTAACACTACATACAGTACCAGGGAGAATACTTTGAGAAACTGTGATAAACAAAACGTTTCTGTGACTATTCATATTTTGATGTCTCAATACATATCTAGTGACTCTCCTATATGATGTAACACTACATACAGTAACAGGGAGAATACTTTGAGAAACTGTGATAAACAAAACGTTTCTGTGACTATTCATATTTTGATGTCTCAATACATATCTAGTGACTCTCCTATATGATGCAACACTACATACAGTACCAGGGAGAATACCTTGAGAAACTGTGATAAACAAAACGTTTCTGTGACTATTCATATTTTGATGTCTCAATACATATCTAGTGACTCTCCTATATGATGTAACACTACATACAGTACCAGGGAGAATACTTTGAGAAACTGTGATAAACAAAACGTTTCTGTGACTATTCATATTTTGATGTCTCAATACATATCTAGTGACTCTCCTATATGATGTAACACTACATACAGTAACAGGGAGAATACTTTGAGAAACTGTGATAAACAAAACGTTTCTGTGACTATTCATATTTTGATGTCTCAATACATATCTAGTGACTCTCCTATATGATGTAACACTACATACAGTAACAGGGAGAATATTTTGAGAAACTGTGATAAACAACACGTTTCTGTGACTATTCATATTTCGTTGTCTCAATACATATGTAGTGACTCTCCTATATGATGGAACACTACATACAGTAACAGGGAGAATACTTTGAGAAACTGTGATAAACAAAACGTTTCTGTGACTATTCATATTTTGATGTCTCAATACATATCTAGTGACTCTCCTATATGATGTAACACTACATACAGTAACAGGGAGAATACTTTGAGAAACTGTGATAAACAACACGTTTCTGTGACTATTCATATTTCGTTGTCTCAATACATATGTAGTGACTCTCCTATATGATGGAACACTACATACAGTACCAGGGAGAATACTTTGAGAAACTGTGATAAACAAAACGTTTCTGTGACTATTCATATTTCGTTGTCTCAATACATATCTAGTGACTCTCCTATATGATGGAACACTACATACAGTACCAGGGAGAATACTTTGAGAAACTGTGATAAACAAAACGTTTCTGTGACTATTCATATTTCGTTGTCTCAATACATATCTAGTGACTCTCCTATATGATGGAACACTACATACAGTACCAGGGAGAATACTTTGAGAAACTGTGATAAACAAAACGTTTCTGTGACTATTCATATTTCGTTGTCTCAATACATATCTGGTGAACCTCGTACTTCGAATGTATCTAGTTTATGGGTAGGTATTTGAGGTGTTCTGTCGCATCGCCGCCAGTGGTAGAAGTTTTGGCGTTTAAAGCTAATTAAAAATCCCGTCTCAATGGTCGGGGAGAGTGTACTATCTTTGCCAGAGACGAAGTTACGCCCTACTTGTTTGTGCAACACAGAAAACCTAAAATTATATCTGTAGGTAACACCAATAGAGTGAAACATGAATGTGCTGCAGCGATTTATCTCTGGCACAGTACCAACTATTTTATTGCTAGTCTTAGTGTGAACTTAGCAGACAATACGAGTAGTACTGTATAAACATCTGATCTGTTGCACTCTTATAACATTATCATTCTTCGATTAACTATTCTCACGAGTTTTTGTTGTCCTATCTGCTTCATATTAGTACAGATAAACTTTTGCACAACTTGCTTTATTACACATTTCCTTATGGGTACAATGGGAATATGAGAATGTTTTAAGAGCTGGTCACTATGTGACGACCAGGGCCTGGAGGTTTTTGACCTAAAATATTAGAAATATGCAGGTAGTTATAACCAAAAAAGTTAGAAAATATGAATTAATTTTTTTGGGTGCATTTTCAAATTGTTCAGAAACTTAATACTGTTTAAATTAATATTATATTGATAATCTATTTTTAAAATTTTCCATCCGCAATAATAAATAATAAATGTTGCTTTTTAAATCTATTTAATTGCTTAATCCAGAGCTAACCCTCAGCTGTGCACAATATGAAATTAATGTCACATTTTCAAGGACGATGAGAAAGAACAATTACAGTAGCAAATGACATATATTTTAAAGTTTTCAAAGATGAACTATCTTTTATTTTCACGCAACATTGTAACGGGAAAGACTTCCTAATATTACAGATAAGAATTTGGAGAAGTGAAAAGACATCTTTGGGACGACTGCAAGCAAATATGCGAAACTGGAATAGAAATAAATAAATAAATAAATAAATAAATAAATAAATAAATAAATAAATAAATAAATAAATAAATAATTATAGTTATTATTATTATTATTATTATTATTATTATTATTATTATTATTATTATTATTATTATTATTATTATTATTATTATTATTATTATTAATAGTAATAATAATAGTAATAATTAATAGTAATAGTGGTAATAATAAAAAATCTGACGTGACTTTCTCTACTTTTGCACTAACCATTCTTACAAACTCTTATTGCTCTATCTTCTTCATGTTAGTTGAGATAAACATTTGTAGAGATCGTCTTATTGCTTATTTCCTTGCAGGTACAAGGGGGATATGGGAATACCGTAGGCTCTGAGGGATAGCCAAATCTTTTAAACCTTTCAGATTCCGTTCTCTTTGCACGGCTAAGATATAAAAAATGAAGAAATATGTTTCATTTAACGAAAGTTTAAGTTTTCCGAAACTCACACACATAACAAGGAATATGTCCGATATGGTTCATTCTACAAAAAAGTTACTGGACATAAATTGTTTTAGCAAGATGTAAATTTTTTGCATAGTAAGATTTCATCTATCTCTTATGGTTTATTAGTTCTTCAAAAGTCATCCAGAGTAAACAGGACTACATAGACCATAGTCAGAAAATTCAAAATATACATTTCATTCGTCATAAAAAATATCTTAAATATATGGCATTTTAATCAAAATCGTTGGAGCCATTTTCAAGAAAATCAAAATTTTCGAAAACTGTTCCTTGTAACGGGTAGTTTATGGTAGAGGAATTTTCTTCAAAACGTTCGTGTTGCATCCTTGAAAGAGATTAACTACCAACTTTGGTTTTTAAGCGACTTTTCGTTTATGAGTAATGTTGCCCACAGGCTGAAGGCGCGCGCACACACGCACACACATACATGGACCTTTTTCTAAAAATGCTTTTTTCTATTCAGGGGGCCTGAAAACATGTATATTTCCGGTAAAATCTCTACATGGAATTTTTGGGTGGAATACCATACTTGCTCTACCTACTATACGTAGTAGAGAAAGTAAAAATACTTTCGGTATATACAGATAAGGTTCTTTTTTTTAAAATAAATAGGGATTTTGTGTTGGTATTATCCGGAATTTGGGATTTGCGGGGTTGTATTGTATAAGAATGACTCCACATTGAATCAAGGGTTAAAGGACAAATAGATACGCACGCAGGATTGAGTTGTAATCAGACGAGTGGGTGTGTTTAACCGTGAATGACAAATGAGCGTGTAGGAGCGAATATCCGCTTTGTGCGGGCGAACGGTTGAACTGCACATCGAACTTGCCCGGAAATCGGAGAAAAAGAGAGAGAATGATCACACCCACGTTGAGAATAGATCGGTTGCAGAAGAAATGGCGGGCGATAAACAAAATCCCATCGCCAGAAAAGACTTTGCACACGGCACCACTGGCTGACCGCGCCTTCGCACTCTTCCCAATTTTAACACTTCTTGTAGGTACATCTTGTAAACGTTGCGTTGGCCCTTCTCTTTTGTAATTCCTGCCTAACCTCTATAAAAAACCTGGAGGAGACGGCGCCATTTAAGCCTATTCTTCCACTACCTGAGTACCTTAGGGTGTGAGCGAAAGTGTCACAATGAAACAATTGTACACGTTGTATACAATTTTAACATTAGAATAGGTAAAATTGATAAATGAAAAGTTATAATGAATCAGAGATCGCAGATCTGTGACGTAATATGGCTGTTGTTTCAGAGGAAAATGGAAGGCAATGATAAAACTTGACATTTTGAACGAAGTACTCAGTTTATTAATTTCAGAAAAACCAAAAAATGTTTACGAAAACGAATATGAAAAGTTTTGTGAATGGATAAACAAAACAATGACGATTTTAGGTTTTTCTACAGGCACGTTGGAAAAAATTGTTGTACCGGTGATGACGTAATTGGTGTCTTGTTGCCCGGGCAATGACTTCATTTTCTGGCATTGGTGCCCTAGAGAGGGTAATTCCGCACGATTTATAAGCTATGCTAGGATTGCAGAAAACACCTCCCCTCACGTAGGTAAAGAATAATCTGTTATAGGTACCTACGTCAACGTACACAATACTTGTTGTTCCAAATGTTCTTGTAGGCACACGGAGAATATGCATGTGAATACAGTTGCTTTAAGTGACAGTCAAATATTTTAGAAGCTGATTGGTATGTGATGGCTTTGAAATTCATTCTATTTGTGTGGCCTAAAGAAAAAGCGAATGACATGCCTATTTCTATTTGAGAAAAGTATAAGTATTTCAAAATTAAAATCATTAACAATGAATATCTCATAATGATTTGGTATAAAAATTATATAAATTATGTAGTTTAACGAGATGCACGTTTTCTGTAGTGTAATATTATATGTATGTTCTATAGTTTACCCGTTATACAAAAGTCATCCAGAATTGAGACAACTTCAAACACTATTCCCAGAAAATTCAAGATATGTGTTATATTTGTCATGAAAATATCTTAAACATGTCATGTTTTAATAAAAAATTTAGAAAATTAGAGATTTACTTAAAAATCTTCGTGTCATATCCATGAATTTAAATACAGTAGAATCCCGATATCTCGATATTCCGTGTAACGCGACAGCCTATTTTATTTTTTTAAAAATTTGTATTGTTAAATTTGACTAATAATTTCTTTTATCTACTATACGGTATGGTGTAATTAGTGTGCGTCCTCCCTCACAGGGACCACGTGTTGAACTTCCATAATTACGTATCTAGTGAGAACATAGGCAACTGCCGGACCATTGTCAGTAATATATGTATGTATAGCACAAACACTTGTTAGGAAGGTTTCAAGGTTTATTGGTTTACGCAGTACAAAGGTGACAGTTGCGCAATGGTTTATGATCGAGTTCACTTTTGTATACACCAGGTGAGTCAGCCGCGCCGGAAGGTAGGCCACCCATCAAACTCCCTGTGAGCCCTAGTCCAGTTTAGCGCTTCCTAAAAGGCATTTTTTCACGTTCTTAGACAGACGAATGCGCAAAATGTAGTGCAACAGCTGATTAAGGGACAGAACGTACTCCTCGCTAAAGTACACCTCAAAAACATACGACTGGTTTACTGAAAGCGAGTTCCGGGTTTACAGCCGAGTTTACAAACTTTATTAGAGTATACATAGCAACACAATTCAGTAAACGCCTTTGACCTATCATATGAGTACATTAACAACATCAGGTAGAAAGAAAATGGCGGATTGTTGTACTTAGAGCCGGGTTGGCTGCAAGATAGTTGTGTACGTGGTAAGCTCAACTTCCAGTTCCAGTGCAGCTTCCAAGATTCCAGGCTCACGAAGAGACAAGTTAACATGACAATTGGATGTGTTCAGGAGACCGGACAAAGGGATATACCTACCCACTTTATTTGCTAGAATATGTACTCGTATCTCTGTAATTTGCAGTTTGAAGTTATCAGCTGATCGGCAACCTCTCAGTCCACACTAGATCGAGTTATCTGATTCCACTGTAGCAGGAACATGCCGGCCACACACTTGGCAACATGGAATATGTACTCGTATCTGTGTAATTTGCAGTGTTATGAGGTGATGGACAACCTCTCAGTCCACATTAGATCGAGTTATCTGATTCCACTGTAGCAGGAACATGCCGGCCACACACTTGGCAACATGGAATATGTACTCGTATCTGTGTAATTTGCAGTGTGATGTTATCAGCTGATCGGCAACCTCTCAGTCCACACTAGATCGAGTTATCTGATTCCACTGTACCAGGAACATGCCGGCCACACACTTGGCAACATGGAATATGTACTCGTATCTCTGTAATTTGCAGTGTGATGTTATCAGCTGATCGGCAACCTCTCAGTCCACACTAGATCGAGTTATCTGATTCCACTGTAGCAGGAACATGCCGACCACACACTTGGCAACATGGAATATGTACTCGTATCTGTGTAATTTGCAGTGTTATGTTATGAGCTGATCGACAACCTCTCAGTCCACACTAGATCGAGTTATCTGATTCCACTGTAGCAGGAACATGCCGACCACACACTTGGCAACTTGGAATATGTACTCGTATCTGTGTAATTTGCAGTGTTATGTTATGAGGTGATCGACAAGCTCTCAGTCCACATTAGATCGAGTTATCTGATTCCACTGTAGCAGGAACATGCCGGCCACACACTTGGCAACATGGAATATGTACTCGTATCTGTGTAATTTGCAGTGTTATGTTATGAGGTGATCGACAAGCTCTCAGTCCACACTAGATCGAGTTATCTGATTCCACTGTAGCAGGAACATGCCGGCCACACACTTGGCAACATGGAATATGTACTCGTATCTGTGTAATTTGCAGTGTTATGTTATGAGCTGATGGACAAGCTCTCAGTCCACATTAGATCGAGTTATCTGATTCCACTGTAGCAGGAACATGCCGGCCACACACTTGGCAACATGGAATATGTACTCGTATCTGTGTAATTTGCAGTGTTGTGTTATCAGCTGATGGATAACCTCTCAGTCCACACTAGATCGAGTTATCTGATTCCACTGTAGCAGGAACATGCCGGCCACACACTTGGCAGCATGGAATATGTACTCGTATCTGTGTAATTTGCAGTGTTATGTTATGAGCTGATGGACAAGCTCTCAGTCCACACTAGATCGAGTTATCTGATTCCACTGTAGCAGGAACATGCCGGCCACACACTTGGCAACATGGAATATGTACTCGTATCTGTGTAATTTGCAGTGTTATGTTATCAGCTGATGGACAAGCTCTCAGTCCACATTAGATCGAGTTATCTGATTCCACTGTAGCAGGAACATGCCGGCCACACACTTGGCAACATGGAATATGTACTCGTATCTGTGTAATTTGCAGTGTTGTGTTATCAGCTGATCGACAAGCTCTCAGTCCACACTAGATCGAGTTATCTGATTCCACTGTAGCAGGAACATGCCGGCCACACACTTGGCAACATGGAATATGTACTCGTATCTCTGTAATTTGCAGTGTTATGTTATGAGGTGATGGACAACCTCTCAGTCCACATTAGATCGAGTTATTTGATTCCACTGTACCAGGAACATGCCGGCCACACACTTGGCAACATGGAATATGTACTCGTATCTGTGTAATTTGCAGTGTTATGTTATGAGCTGATCGACAACCTCTCAGTCCACATTAGATCGAATTATTTGATTCCACTGTACCAGGAACATGCCGGCCACACACTTGGCAACATGGAATATGTACTCGTATCTGTGTAATTTGCAGTGTTATGTTATGAGGTGATGGACAACCTCTCAGTCCACATTAGATCGAGTTATTTGATTCCACTGTACCAGGAACATGCCGGCCACACACTTGGCAACATGGAATATGTACTCGTATCTGTGTAATTTGCAGTGTTATGTTATGAGGTGATGGACAACCTCTCAGTCCACATTAGATCCAGTTATCTGATTCCACTGTAGCAGGAACATGCCGGCCACACACTTGGCAACATGGAATATGTACTCGTATCTCTGTAATTTGCAGTGTTGTGTTATGAGGTGATGGACAACCTCTCAGTCCACATTAGATCGAGTTATCTGATTCCACTGTACCAGGAACATGCCGGCCACACACTTGGCAACATGGAATATGTACTCGTATCTGTGTAATTTGCAGTGTTATGTTATGAGGTGATGGACAACCTCTCAGTCCACATTAGATCGAGTTATTTGATTCCACTGTACCAGGAACATGCCGGCCACACACTTGGCAACATGGAATATGTACTCGTATCTGTGTAATTTGCAGTGTTATGTTATGAGGTGATGGACAACCTCTCAGTCCACATTAGATCGAGTTATTTGATTCCACTGTACCAGGAACATGCCGGCCACACACTTGGCAACATGGAATATGTACTCGTATCTGTGTAATTTTCAGTGTTGTGTTATCAGCTGATGGACAACCTCTCAGTCCACACTAGATCGAGTTATCTGATTCCACTGTAGCAGGAACATGCC
The DNA here is from genome assembly GCA_030765045.1 of Tenodera sinensis. NCBI lineage: Eukaryota > Metazoa > Arthropoda > Insecta > Mantodea > Mantidae > Tenodera > Tenodera sinensis. Next base: position 178,776,873 of record CM060966.1, read on the forward strand.
GGCCACACACTTGGCAACATGGAATATGTACTCGTATCTCTGTAATTTGCAGTGTTATGTTATGAGGTGATGGACAACCTCTCAGTCCACATTAGATCGAGTTATTTGATTCCACTGTACCAGGAACATGCCGGCCACACACTTGGCAACATGGAATATGTACTCGTATCTGTGTAATTTTCAGTGTTGTGTTATCAGCTGATGGACAACCTCTCAGTCCACACTAGATCGAGTTATCTGATTCCACTGTAGCAGGAACATGCCGGCCACACACTTGGCAACATGGAATATGTACTCGTATCTCTGTAATTTGCAGTGTTATGTTATGAGGTGATGGACAACCTCTCAGTCCACATTAGATCGAGTTATTTGATTCCACTGTACCAGGAACATGCCGGCCACACACTTGGCAACATGGTATATGTACTCGTATCTGTGTAATTTGCAGTGTTATGTTATGAGCTGATCGACAACCTCTCAGTCCACATTAGATCGAGTTATTTGATTCCACTGTACCAGGAACATGCCGGCCACACACTTGGCAACATGGAATATGTACTCGTATCTGTGTAATTTGCAGTGTTATGTTATGAGGTGATGGACAACCTCTCAGTCCACATTAGATCGAGTTATTTGATTCCACTGTACCAGGAACATGCCGGCCACACACTTGGCAACATGGAATATGTACTCGTATCTGTGTAATTTGCAGTGTTATGTTATGAGGTGATGGACAACCTCTCAGTCCACATTAGATCGAGTTATTTGATTCCACTGTACCAGGAACATGCCGGCCACACACTTGGCAACATGGAATATGTACTCGTATCTGTGTAATTTGCAGTGTTATGTTATGAGGTGATGGACAACCTCTCAGTCCACATTAGATCGAGTTATCTGATTCCACTGTAGCAGGAACATGCCGGCCACACACTTGGCAACATGGAATATGTACTCGTATCTGTGTAATTTGCAGTGTTATGTTATGAGCTGATCGACAACCTCGCAGTCCACACTAGATCGAGTTATCTGATTCCACTGTAGCAGGAACATGCCGGCCACACACTTGGCAACATGGAATATGTACTCGTATCTGTGTAATTTGCAGTGTTATGTTATGAGCTGATCGACAACCTCGCAGTCCACACTAGATCGAGTTATCTGATTCCACTGTAGCAGGAACATGCCGGCCACACACTTGGCAACATGGAATATGTACTCGTATCTGTGTAATTTGCAGTGTTATGTTATGAGGTGATGGACAACCTCTCAGTCCACATTAGATCGAGTTATCTGATTCCACTGTAGCAGGAACATGCCGGCCACACACTTGGCAACATGGAATATGTACTCGTATCTGTGTAATTTGCAGTGTTATGTTATGAGCTGATCGACAACCTCGCAGTCCACACTAGATCGAGTTATCTGATTCCACTGTAGCAGGAACATGCCGGCCACACACTTGGCAACATGGAATATGTACTCGTATCTGTGTAATTTGCAGTGTTATGTTATCAGCTGATCGACAACCTCGCAGTCCACACTAGATCGAGTTATCTGATTCCACTGTAGCAGGAACATGCCGGCCACACACTTGGCAACATGGAATATGTACTCGTATCTGTGTAATTTGCAGTGTTATGTTATGAGCTGATCGACAACCTCGCAGTCCACACTAGATCGAGTTATCTGATTCCACTGTAGCAGGAACATGCCGGCCACACACTTGGCAACATGGAATATGTACTCGTATCTGTGTAATTTGCAGTGTTATGTTATGAGCTGATCGACAACCTCGCAGTCCACACTAGATCGAGTTATCTGATTCCACTGTAGCAGGAACATGCCGGCCACACACTTGGCAACATGGAATATGTACTCGTATCTGTGTAATTTGCAGTGTTGTGTTATGAGGTGATCGACAACCTCTCAGTCCACACTAGATCGAGTTATCTGATTCCACTGTAGCAGGAACATGCCGGCCACACACTTGGCAACATGGAATATGTACTCGTATCTCTGTAATTTGCAGTGTTATGTTATGAGGTGATGGACAACCTCTCAGTCCACATTAGATCGAGTTATCTGATTTCACTGTACCAGGAACATGCCGGCCACACACTTGGCAACATGGAATATGTACTCGTATCTGTGTAATTTGCAGTGTTATGTTATGAGGTGATGGACAACCTCTCAGTCCACATTAGATCGAGTTATTTGATTCCACTGTACCAGGAACATGCCGGCCACACACTTGGCAACATGGAATATGTACTCGTATCTGTGTAATTTGCAGTGTTATGTTATGAGGTGATGGACAACCTCTCAGTCCACATTAGATCGAGTTATTTGATTCCACTGTACCAGGAACATGCCGGCCACACACTTGGCAACATGGAATATGTACTCGTATCTGTGTAATTTGCAGTGTTATGTTATGAGGTGATGGACAACCTCTCAGTCCACATTAGATCGAGTTATCTGATTCCACTGTAGCAGGAACATGCCGGCCACACACTTGGCAACATGGAATATGTACTCGTATCTGTGTAATTTGCAGTGTTATGTTATGAGCTGATCGACAACCTCGCAGTCCACACTAGATCGAGTTATCTGATTCCACTGTAGCAGGAACATGCCGGCCACACACTTGGCAACATGGAATATGTACTCGTATCTGTGTAATTTGCAGTGTTGTGTTATGAGGTGATGGACAACCTCTCAGTCCACACTAGATCGAGTTATCTGATTCCACTGTAGCAGGAGCATGCCGGCCACACACTTGGCAACATGGAATATGTACTCGTATCTGTGTAATTTGCAGTGTTGTGTTATGAGGTGATCGACAACCTCTCAGTCCACACTAGATCGAGTTATCTGATTCCACTGTAGCAGGAACATGCCGGCCACACACTTGGCAACATGGAAAATGTACTCGTATCTGTGTAATTTGCAGTGTTGTGTTATGAGGTGATCGACAACCTCTCAGTCCACACTAGATCGAGTTATCTGATTCCACTGTAGCAGGAACATGCCGGCCACACACTTGGCAACATGGAATATGTACTCGTATCTGTGTAATTTGCAGTGTTATGTTATGAGCTGATCGACAACCTCGCAGTCCACACTAGATCGAGTTATCTGATTCCACTGTAGCAGGAACATGCCGGCCACACACTTGGCAACATGGAATATGTACTCGTATCTCTGTAATTTGCAGTGTTATGTTATGAGGTGATGGACAAGCTCTCAGTCCACACTAGATCGAGTTATCTGATTCCACTGTAGCAGGAACATGCCGGCCACACACTTGGCAACATGGAATATTATAGGTCTGTGTTACATAGAGCCTCAAGTTGTAAAACTGTCCAAGTTCAATGACGCGAGAAGCGAAACAGACGCACGTTTTGAATGGATGATTAATGGAAGGATATTTCTGCGCATGTTACTCACGGCCTAATGGAGTACATAAGCCTCAACTTCTCAACTGCCTCTTTAACCTGCTTATGAGAACATTGAATCACTTCCACCAACACAATCATAACTTTTATAAAATACCCGGCGCTGTCCGTGGTTTGAAGATTTATACCTAAAACTTTGGGCCTTAGGTTTTTTGTCCAATAGCCTTGTGTATCTTTGGAGACATCTAAAAATATTACTTAACACACTTCAACAAATATTTAATTAAAACTCTTAAGATACTATACGGAATAAACAAAATCTGATGCGTTGCACTCACATGACTTTCTCTACTCACTCTTATACTAACCATTCTTACAAACTCTTATTCCTATATCTTCTTCGTGTTGGTTGAGATAAACATTTGTACAAATTATCTTATTGCTTATTTCTTGTAGGTACAAGGGGAATATTAGAGTACAGTAGGCTTTGAGCGATAGTCAAATGTTTTGAAACTTTGAGATTCCGTTCTCTTTGCACGTTTAACATACAAAATAATGAACAACGATGTTCCATTTCACGAAAGTTTTGTTTTCCGAAACTGACACAAATAACAAGGAATATCTCCGAAATGGTTCACTCTACAAAAAATATATTCAGACATAAATTGTGTGTTTTAGCGAGATGTACATTTTTGTGCAGTAAGATTTTGTGTATCTCTTAAGGTTTAGGAGTGATTCAAAAGTCATTCAGAGCAAACAGGAATATGTAGGCTATAGCCAGAAAATAGAAAATATACATTCTATTTATCATAAAAATATGCTAAACATATGACATTTTAATCAAAACTGTTAGAGCCTTTTTCAATAAAATCAAAATTTTTGAAAATGTTTCCATGTAGAGGTACTATAGGCTGGAGGAATGTTCTTGAAAATCTTCGTGTCGCATCCTTCAGAGATATTAAACTTAAATACCAACTTTGGTTTTTAACCGACTTTTCCTTTTGTGTTATTCTGCCCACAGACTGACACACACACACACACACACACACACACACACACACACACACACACACACACACACACACACACACACACACACACACACACACGCACGGACCTTTTACTACAAGTTTTTCTTTTTGATACTCAGAGGGTCTCAAAACATATCTTCGGTGAAATCTGGACATCGGATGTTTGGGTGGGTAGTAGAGGAAGTGAAACAATGCACAGCGCTACCATGTACAAACAATGTGTGAATATGCAAACGTAAATCATCAATGTAAACTATCGTCCAAGTACGGTTATTTCTCTGCTATTAAAATCATGTAGGTATCTCCAAACGTGTATTCTGATGAGATCTCCATACTGAAATGTAATACTCCTCTACCGGCGACGGTTGATGGCAGAGGATGTATTTTAGGTCCTTGTATGAATTATGAATGGATTTGGTGTGAAAATAAACGAGAAGTGTTAGGGAAAGTCATGTGAGGTGGTAATATATACAATGTAAAGTGCATATAGTTGAGAGAAAGAGAGAGAGCGTTACGTCAGAAGCTGCATCTCCCCTCCCCCTTGGCAAGGCGGCGCTGTGGCCAAAAATGGCCCGAGCCTCCCGTGACGTAACGTGCGTCTTCCAGAGCGAGGGTCAAATATCATCCCGAGGTCCATCCATTGCTGAAAACATCGACCCCACATCATTGTTAACGTGTTTGTAAACATAGTCACGTGATTATGTGGTTATCTCTCCTGGTTTCTGATACAAACTAGTTGGTTATTACTTCCTCAGGTACAGGTACAGGTACAGGTTCAGTGCTCTCCCCCTCCACCTCTCTTTCTCCCATGTTGTCTACATTTTGTACCATTTCTTTCTCTTCTGTACTATATTCCCGTTTTCCTTTCTCTCCTACTTAAATATTAGGTAGACAAAGGACATGATGCATTCCCCTCAATAAAATCATCATTATTAGAAACAGGTCCTGTATGACCTGTAGGATTTGGATTTTTATGATCTAAAAGCTCTTGGAATATGCATACATTTATGCTGAAAAATTACCAAAATCCTAAAAATATAACCTAAACCTTACAAAAAAAGTACAAAAAACGCATTTACGTTTAATACTTACAGATTAAATAATTCCTATCTCGCTTAATCTTCATTTTTAACAGAATTTTATTGGGTAACAACATACAGTTTCAGATGGTCAAAGTTGAACAACCTTTGGTTTCCAAGTAGAGCCTAATACGCGGAGAAACTTCTTTCTTCATCACGTGATTATTAAACGATTACGTAGACCTCGAGGACCTTTATGCATTACTTCTTTCTTGGTTTCCGGTATAGGCATCGTCTTGTTGACTATTTTAAAAATTTAAAAAATTAAAATTATGCCAACGTTTCGCCTCAAACTATGTTCGGCTTCTTCAATGGGCGACTGCAAAAGCCATCCAATTAGTCACCCTACTCTGACTGGCCTCGCTGTCCCGTCCCACTCGTAATCCTATTGGTTCCTTCTCCAATAGTAGTCGTCCTGCTAATAGGGTCTTCTATATCGTGTTAAGTGGTTTGCCTGTGTCACGGTTCAGGCTGCTCTTTTCTTGAAATAGCAATTTCTATGCTTTCCGTGGCCCATGCCGGAAACCAAGAAAGTAGTAATTTTATTAATAGCTTACTAAAATTATGTGAGTCACACTTTGCATGCATATAAAAGGAATAAAATTCCACTACGATTTCTTTTGTTTGAAGCTTTATTAAGCATCACTGGTTTAAACATTTAAAACACCTATAAGGTCGAATTTAAGGGGCCAAGAAGCATCTAACCATGGCAGTTGGGCACAGTTTTATTTATTTAGATTCCCATTCACTGAATGAAGATTAATGCTACTCGTATTCTGCCCAATTCAACAAATTAATGATGATCATAATAATAATTAATAATAATAATAATAATAATAATAATAATAATAATAATAATAATAATAATAATAATAATAATAATAATAATAATAATAATAATAATAATAATAATAATAATAATAATAATAATAATAATAATAATAATAATAATAATAATAATAATAATAATAATAATAATAATAATAATAATAATAATAATAATAATAATAATAATAATAATAATAATAATAATAATAATAATAATAATAATAATAATAATTAGGGCTCGGAAGTTCATGCATTTTCATGTTTTTTCATAGGGGTTAAAAATGTATGCTTTTACATTATGTGCACGAATTATGGAATTTTAAGTTATTTGGACGTGATTTTATGGTGCGTATAACTGCATATTTTCTTGATGTTGATAAATGCATATTTCAATACTATAGCCTCTATATAGCATATTTTAATGTTTTTTATGTTTTTTTTTTTTTTTTTTTTTTTTTTCACCTCGATAATATTTTTCATATTGGCAGTGTTATACATGTTGATGCAACTCGCGAGGTGAGTCATGTTGTTATGTAGTGAATCCCCTGTTTCCATCCTTTCATTATATGTTTGTGCGTAGAGAATAATCAGTGCGATATCTGAGAGGTTTATATTAACAAAGATAAAGTGCAGGTCAACGTTTTGAGCAGCACGATTATATAAAACGCTTTCCTCCGCGTGTTCCTCAAACGTAACAGTGTTGTGAACTGGTTCCCTCCAAATTAAATTAGGCGTGTAAAATGTTAAAAAGCTCTTCAAATGCCGAAAATAAAACCAACCTGGAGTGCTAGATTAATTAAATTACAGAAAGAGTTTTCGGGTGATTTAATATCCACAGATAATAGGGCACTGTTTTGTGGACAAAAATATAGGGAGTGAGAAAAGATTTCAAATAGTTCAGCACATAAACACAGGAAAACATAAGGAGCATTTAATCAGATAACTCGCAAACAAAGACCTGTTCAAAAACAGCTAGTAGAGTGTTTAGGAAGTAGGGTTACTGAATTTTCCTATGACTTGTGCCAAGCATTTTTAGCTGCTGATATTCCCTTGTTCAAAATTAATAATCCGATATTTAAAAACTTTCTTGCCAAGTACACTCAGTAACATGTGCCTGAAGAAAGTACACTGCGTAAGACTTATGTAGGGCATTATTACAATAACGTATTGTCAAATATACAGAAATGAATTAGTGGATCAGTTTGTGTGGTTGTCTGTTGATGAAACCTGATTCTGAACGCGTTCTATTGCTAATATAATCGTGAGTGCTTTAAATAATGAATAAAAGACTACAGCTTATCTCCTTAATATGTGCAAATTGTCGGCCACTGACAATGTAACTGTGACCCAGTTTGTGATGGACTCTTTGAAATTACAATGCACATGTGGAATAGAATACAACTGGTTGCTTTTATTTGTTACCTTATATGGTAAAATCAGGAAAAACTCTGAAAGGTATTTTTCCTAACTTAATTCATATAACTTGTTTGGCACACGCTCTTCATCGAATTTCTGAGATAATACGCGATTGTTTCCAATTGGTAGATAGATTTGTGTCCAGTACAAAGAGAATTTTTGTTAAATCTCCTGAAAGAGTTAAGTTGTTTAGATCAACAGCACCTAATATCCGACTTCCTCCTGCACCAGTGTTAACTCGATGGGGAACATGGGTCGATGCAGTTTTATATTATACTGAGCACATAGAAATAGTCGAAGAGGTAGTTAATTCATTGGACATGAAAGATGCTTCATCAATACAAACTGTGCAAAATATTCTGTCAGGCACTGGGTTAAAACAGGATCTTGGTTTCATATCTGCCCATTTTTCTTTCTTACCAACAGCCATAACGGCATTGGAGGCTGTAGGATTTCCTTTGCAAGAATCACTGTGCTTGAAAATAAAAATATGTGATCTAAGTTTGGTTCCTGGTAGTATAGGACAAAAAGTGAAAGAGAAAGTGAATTATGTAATTTCAAAAAATTCTGGTTATAAACAGATTGCGATATTCTAGACATCCTAGAAAGAAAACCATCTGTCATACCAAGAGAGTTGACTCTCTGTGAAGCAGTTAACATCATTTAAATATGCCCCGATAACATCTTGTGACGTGGAGAGAAGTTTTTCACGTTACAAAAGTGTTTTGCCAGACAATAGACGACGTTTTACTGTTGAAAATTTGTGTAGTGTTGGTTTTGAACTGTAATTTAGCAGTTAATACTAGCAGCGGAACCACTTCTGCTTCAACCTCTAAGGAATAAGGTAACTTTATTATTTACACTAACTCGTCTACTGCAAAGGGACATGAACTGTTCTAATAAAATAGTGCATATTTCTTGGCATATTTTGAAGTTCTTAAGAGCATATTTGCATGCATATTTCGGTGTTTTTTAGGGCATGAACTTCCGAGCCCTAATAATAATAGGTAATAATAATAATAATAATAATAATAATAATAATAATAATAATAATAATAATAATAATAATAATAATAATAATAATAATAATAATAATAATAATAATAATAATAATAATAATAGTAATAATAGTAATAATAATAGTAATAGTAGTAGTAGTAGTAATAATAATAATAATAATAATAATAATAATAATAATAATAATAATAATAATAATAATAATAATAATAAATAAACTGTACATTCATACCTCTGTTACAAGATTGGCAGAATAGAATTTTCCCATCCGAAGTAAAACATGGGAATTTGTTCAACCACTGTTGAACTAGAGAAGATTTTGATATAGGAATTTTAGGCACCTTGTAGTCACTTTCTAATCACACCGTGAAAACTTTCACTGAACTAACCAAGTGATATCCTGGTAAATGGAAAACGTTCTTCGAAGCTGATGGTCACAGAGGCATGGGTCAGCAACCCTTAAATAAAGGACATGTCCCTCACAATTGCCAAAAGGAGAAAGGGGGAATATTGCGTGGAACAATGCTGTCCACTGTTAAATGCGCCACATATTTTTATCTTGCTCTGAACATCTATTGATTGGTCTTTCTAGATCATTATCAGCCCATTACGTTTTGGTTTAAAATAATTTACAATTAAGATTTAATTGATTTAGCGCAAAATAGGCCAAAATAGTATCTAACGCCTAAATAGGCATTTTCAACCAAGTCTCTCAACCTGTTATTATGGGCCGAGGGGGAAACAAAAAAATTCTGAAATGATGTTTACAAAATATCTGAAATGTTAATATATAAAATATGACTAGAAGTATGCTGTTATTCATTTATTTGGCCCAAATACTACCTGGCAGTAAAATATGGCCGAGTATGTATCTGTATGAGTAATAAACACTGATTCGTGGTGTTGGAAGATGTTTAAATGAACTTAGACGTGATGTGTGAGGAGCATATCTCGAAAATCTCTCCAAACAAAACCATCGTTTGCATAGTGGACACACTCCAGAAAATTCTAAGCTTTTAAAAAATGGCCCTAATGATGTTGTTGATTAAAATTGTGTTTATGTTTAAGATATTTACATGACAAATAAAATGTACCTATATTTTAAATTTTCTGTGAGTATTCTCCCAAGTCGTTTTCATTCTGAATTGCTTTGTATAACTGGTAAACTGTAAGAGATACACAAAAACACAAACGAAACACACACTTTTTTCCTTTTTTGAGATTACTATTTTCGGTGTGTTGCTCATTCTTTGGTGAAGTTTCAAATAGTTATACTTTCCTTAGATGGGAAGTCTTTTTCGCTTTTTATGTCCTGCCGAAGTGAATAACGCCCGCTGTTACAAATGCGGTGGTACTTTTAATACCGCAGGTGGTGGGTGACATTTGTGAGATGGCGGGGGAAACCGCAGATGCGCCGCCTTGTCCACCACAAATTCCACATACGGTCTCCTAGGTAAGAGGCGAATGGTCCAACTACTCGGCCACGGCGCGGCCGTCTACTGTATTCCCATTGTACCTACAAGAAAATATGAAATGAAACTATTTCTATAAACACTTGTCTTGATTCTAGATAGAAGTATGAGCGTTTAGTTTGTACATAAGTGAGTAGAAAAAGTTATGTAAGTGTAACGTCAGATTTTTTTGTTGCTTGTGCGTTTTATTTCTATTTTCACATTTTCTCTTCTCTATACCTTTGTTTCCTGTTGTTTTCCATTATTATTGTTTGTTGTTATAAACTTGAGCACGGCGGCGCAGTGGCCGAGCGGTTAGATCGTTCGCCTATCACCGAGTCGGCCCGGGTTCGATATGGTATTTGCGGTCATCACCATTTCGCCTGCACTTGATATGACCCTCTCTCTCACTGTACTACTGTCCGGTCCATATGCTCGCGTGCTGACCCTAGGCACAGACCTGTAAGTCCTCCATTTATTCAGTGTTGGTTGGTATCTTCTGATGCTTGCGTTTCCTCGTCTTCGTTTTGATCCTCTGGTTTCTTGCTTTTCTGCCGCATGTCTTCCCTTTTGTCATGTTCACTTTGTGTACGATTAACCCAAGGTAAGTAGAGGAAACATGGTATCGTACAATAGAGTTCACATCCTAAGTTAGCGAATTCCAGTTTCACATCAATAGGTTCCAATTGCTGGATGTAAAATGTCAGTTGCACAAAGACTAAACTTTCTTGGAGGATTTCACATATCATGCATTTATTAGGTTAATTATTGTTATTGACGCGTATTTTACTGCAATGTAGATATTGCTTAGTGAATTGATAAATTCATGTGTTTTATGAATGCCTGTTTCTTTCACTTTTATTCTTAAATAAGTATATTAACGCAGTTTCTTTCTCTTTTGTTTCAGGTGAGTCACACATACCTACATGTTGAGTGTGGATTTTGGTAAGTGTAGGAATAAGATGGCAATTTGAAAAGTTTCCTGCATTATGACAAATGAAGCACTGAAAGACTGTTTCATACAATAGACACGTTAAATTATATAGGAATTATCACTTAGTGATTCTTCTGTTTTGTAGAAATTATCACTAGGTCATTCTTTTGTTTAGCCAGAATCGCCAGTTGTATCCCATAAATTACTAGCAATTGATTGCAAATTACAGTCGATTAACAATCAAAAATCAAAATGTAAGGTAATTGAAAACGGTTTGGTTCTCTGTTATAGCAACTATAAGATCGAAATATTTGTTTTCCTCAGTTGGCAGTACTGAACTATACTAATTGAAATGAATGTATGTTATGTTATTTTGTATATAATTTAACATTTTCTGTTCAGATATTGTATTTAAATTCATGGTTTATTTATGAAATAGTCCATATAAATATAATTCGGCAGTCTGACTTTCACTCCGCTCGAGAATTACGTCAGACGTCTGATGAGTGAGTGAGTGATTGGGGTTTAAGGGCCCGTCGACAGCTAGGTCATTAGAGCCCCCAGACGTCTGATGATATTGTGATAAATTCAAATAAAGTTTATCATTAGTTTCCTATTATTATTATTATTATTATTATTATTATTATTATTATTATTATTATTATTATTATTATTATTATTATTATTATTATTATTTATTATTTATTATTATTATTATTATTATTATTATTATTATTATTATTATTATTATTATTATTATTATTATTATTATTATTATTATTATTATTATTATTATTATTATTATTATTATTATTAAACAGGCAATTCTTCAAATCGCTCTCATATAATTAGATAGAAAATCCAAAACGTGTGATTAAATGCAGACGGGGACACACGTGCGTTTATTTTGCGTGCGCTTTAGGCACGTAATGTGCGCGCGGCTTAACTTCGCTAGGCATCTAATGGAACAACACACATGCTCTGCGCATAATGGTCACAAAACCAAGCGCACACAAATGTTAGAACGTCGGTAATCTGCAAGCTGAGTGCGCTTTGAACTGGCTAGCATAACCAGAAGACAAGTGAAACACTACATTCAGCGCGTTTCGGTTGTGTTCTGTTTCTCTGCAATCGCCAAGATGGATGCAGAGCAATTAATAAGTGAGGTTCACATTTGTCCTGTGTTATTGAATACCGCTTGTGATGTATACAAGGACAAGCATATCTTTGTATTTGAAAGAAGTTCATTAAATGAAGAAGCTGTCATTAGAAAATAACTTTAAAAAATCTCATGTGTTGCACTCACATGACTTTCTCTACTTTTGTACTAACCATTCTTACAAACTCTTTTTCCTGTATCTTCTTCGTGTTAGTTGAGACAAACATTTACAGAAATTATTTTATTGCTTATTTCCTTGTAGGTGAATTATTGGGTGGTATACAATACTTCCCCTACTTACCAGCAGAGGAAGTAATATTGTCACTATGTTCACGGAGTGGAGGATATAGTGTGTAAAATTTGGCATGCAAATGTAACTGTCTGTTCCCAGCACCTTCTTCCGTTTTTCCTTCTCATTAATACGAGATAGGCAAGACCCACTACAGCAATAACCACATCAGCTTCCATCTTGGAGAACTGCACGGACGATAGAACGTGAGTGTTGAGATCTCAAACGCACGCAAATATTAGGTGCGTAAAAGCGGACGCAAAGATTACGTTCGTGTGTCCTCAGTGTAATGCGCGAACACTTGGGTCGTTTACTTTCTTCGCCGCCTGCGTGTTACTACTCTTGCATTGGCGCGAGAAACAACAGAATGGTGATCAAGCACTTCAAAAATATTTCAAATCAATCGCAACGAATACCTACAGATGTTATTACCACAAATCATGTGTTATTCAGGTGACATATTACTGACATTTAAGAAATGTGTGCCAAAAATTGGATTTTATTTATTCGTTGTTTTAAAGAAACGTTCAGTTCTTGCTTTATCAGAAAATATTACTCAGGATTAGGCTACGGCGCCCGTTGCATGTTGTGTTTCCAGGGAGGTTTTCTACTACCCCTATCTAACGGGTTAGGTTACGTAGGGGCGGTACAGACAGGTTGCTGTAGCGGTGTGTAACCCTCCCCTTCCCTACTGTCAACATACATGAAGTAGAGTAGATCTATCTCAACCTAACTCCGTTTGCAACCGCGACCGAAGCCAACTCGTAATACTCCGCCAGACACCAATTTTAAGATTGGATATTATTTTAAAAATTGGTTTAGATACAGTTGCTCTGGAAAAACCCTGTGGTGCAGGCAGTTCTGCATTTTCATTTGCTATTATCTGAATTTATTATTTTCCATTGTTTTTCTCTTGAGTAATATGCAATTAAGATTTACTGAGAATGCAGAGAAAAGTGCAAGAATTAAACGTTATTGTAAATTTTTATCGCTAAAACATGTGCATTTATTTTATGCATTCTGTTATATACTTGCAATCACACATTCCTAGAAATTCAGAAGTAAATTTTATACATTTGTTGTTCCCAGGATATTAAATCCCCGACTAATCTTTATTTCTTAATCTGATAAAAAGTTTCCATATTTTTTCAGCTTAATCAAATTAAAAATCGTATGAAAGGAACTTTTTTATGTCGAGTGATAATTTACACTGCTTAAGTATGAATAACTTTGGAACTAATATTGCTAAATTGTTGAAATTTGGTTAAGTCGTTGCTGGTGGGTGTACGAGTATTATTATGTGATTAATGTTTCATAGTGACAGCATTACAATTGTAGAACGTGAAAAATTGCCCTAACTATGCTTGTAAAGTAAGGCTGTAAAAGGCAGGAGCGAAAGAATGAATGCATTTATTGTATATTTACCTACATCTTGACACACTATGCGTCATGTGCGTTTTCTGTGCTGTTGGTTACCTGTTGCTTTTGGACCTACTGTGTATGTGGTAGATACAGTAGAAAACCAAATCAGTTAGAAGGACTATGTATTTTCAAAGTTAGATTGCTTGAACGGGGAATTTTGTTGAAGAAGGTGCTTCAGCTTTCTGTTTGGGTAGAACCAAAGAACAGTCCAGTTCGATATGTTCAAAGGCAGGCTCACATAAGAGCGAATGAGGTCACGTGGATATTTTGGAGAGCTGCAGGTGGCAACATCCTTGTTGGCAGTGAACACTTAGCTTCCTGACAGATGTCCCAGTTCACAGTCTCCTGTCATTGTATACCAGCTACACTATTTAAAAACTGACATTGTGGAGGAATTAAAAATTAATGTTGCTTTCTAAAACGGGTTTGTTTGTCACATAGCCAATGGATAGAAAACAACGTTTTCAAACTCTGTGAACAATACTACCGCTGGGTGCTTGTGGAGGACTGGCCTGGTGAACACTCATGCGCCCAAATCGGATTCTGTCTCCTAATTGGTCGAACGTATGGCAATTTGTTACATAAACTTTACCTTTAAATACCTATACCACATAGATTGAAACATCACATGTATTTAGATCCGGAAAGGTGTAAATTGTCTCATCAAAAACATGTTCTAATGCTGTGTTAAACCGAAAAATGGATAGTGACGAATATGAATTAAACTGAACTCCAAGAGCCGAACACGAGTATGACGATCGCTTCGTTGATTGCTGTAAAGTAAGCAATGTCATAAAAACATCTACAAAATTGTCTTCTAATCCCACTTCTGACACCAGTGTAACAAAATCACAACTGTCCAGTTACATTTTTTTATTACTTTATTTTCTTCTAGACGTTTGCACAAATATACCGTTCTCTTTTACTGATATTAACAGAGTTTTCAGCACTTCGTGATATTACAACTCAGAACTGTTTTCTTCACATAACCTTGACTCACTCCTTTCACTGTCTTTCTTCACTTTCTGTGTTTCAAACCGTTGACTTTGACGATACAATCACTCAATACTCATCAACTGCTTCGCCATCTTCGTTCACGACGGGCCAGTTCTCTTACGACGACCGTATACATGCAGCTCACACACACACACACACACACACACACACACACACACACACACACACATATATATACTAAAATGCCTGCTGCGATGACTAATCTCTATAATAACTAACTCACGCTTCTCATCGGCTCGCCTCCTTATATAGCGAGGATGACGTAACATGGGCCTTTCTCGAACTTCACCTTTTCTGGAACTTCTACAAATACGGCGGCGCCTCTCGAATAATCTCGAAAACCTCTTGGTCTACCGCTCTGATGTGTTTGCTCGCCGTGAGTGGTGGGAGGTAACTTTGTTGTGTTCCGCGGCCGGGTCACAATCTTTTATCCACTACTTGCTCGTTGCCGTTTTTCCGTATTTTCTCCAATTTGCTTCACATTTCTTTTAGTCAGCTTAACTTCATTTATCATGAATATTTCCCTGCTTTCTCCGTATATTCATTTGAAGTTGAGTTAAAACTTTTCCTAACTTTTAGCGTTGTTGAAAATGTTTTCCATTTCTCAGGCATTAAATTCTTTTGTATCACGACATTCTGGAATATAATGGCAGTTGCAACATTTAGTGCATCTCTCCCCGTTCTTCTACATGTAGGTCACTTAAGTTCATTCCAGCTGTCCTCGTCCATGTATACCCCATTCTGCACACTTGTATACCTCCATCTATTCTTGTGTTGCCCATTCCATTTACATTTCTAATCTATTAATGCCACATGTTTAATGTATTTTTTGCGACAAATAAAATGCATATTTCGAATTATTTGGCTATAGCCCATGTAGTCCCGTTTACTCTCGGTGACTTTTGGATAACTGGTAAGCCATAAGAGATAGACCAAATCTTACTATACAAAAACGTAAATCCCATTAAAGGATAGAATTTATTTCATATGCATTTTCTTTGTGGAGTTCACCATTTAGAAGTAGCGGCCCCAGGTCGAGGCGCTGACCATGTACCACCCTCCGGTACTATGGATGCACTTGACCAGTATTACGGGCATGTGTTTACTTTTTCCTTCATTAATATGCAGATTCATCTTTCTTGCTGCTCTTTAAAATTTACTGGAAAGTTCTCTCATTGCTCTTGATGTTCTTGCAATTATACATACGAGTATATCGATATCATCTGCATATGCCAAGATTTGGACTGATTTATGAAAGATAGTTCCCCTTCTTGTTAATACCTGAATCTATTCCAGAGCTACATTGAACAAAACTAGCTCCATTCTTGGTCGTTACAACATTTGATACCATGTTCTGTATCTTAATTTGACTGCTAGTATTTTTCATGGTAGCTTTCACTAGGTTGAACTCCACCATTGCTACCATAAGCTCGCCTAAAATCAATGAAAACATGGTGTGTATCAGTTCCAAATTCTTTACATTTTTCAAGCATCTGTCGAATTGTGAAAATGTGATCAGTAGTAGCGGAATCCACATTGATAGTCGCCCACCACACTTTCCACATATGGCACCAGTCTGCTAAACAGGATGTTAGAAACTATTTTATAGGCAATGGATAATAGAGAAACACCTCTATAGTTAGAGCACATCATGGCACCACGAGATGATACCTCCATTCCATTCATCAGGTATTATTTCAGCTAAAAGTTCTTCCCATGCAGCCCTAACATTGAAATGGGTCAACAGGAGACTGCGAGGTAATTATTGTAGTGTCCGATTTAGTTGGATTTCTTGCAATAGCCTGCAGGCAGCGGGGTTAATGTGATTTCCGCGGATTTTCCAATACAGTGGCGCATCTAAGAATAGAACAAAGGGGTATTGTCTTTTCCCTGTGACTTTGCCAAAACATTTAATTAAGCGCATCTGTTCGTCGTACACAACAGGAACACAGTTGTGTTTTAGTGTTTACTAGTTCTTAAACAGACTAGAACTGGCAAGCTTTTTATGACCTCTCTAGGACATCTGGAAATTACGTTTTAAAAAATATGTGTGCACTCTCATGATTTCACTTCTCACTCTTAAAACGCGTATTCTCTTGTCTACCAATAACGTCTCAAGTTCTCTTCATTCTGAATGACTTTTGTACAACTGGTAAACCGTAAAAGATCTCGTTAATACACACAACATGTCTTTTTTTGTGTGTGGAGCTAGCTGTTTCCGAAGAAATCGTTATTATTGCTTTGAATTTCTTAATACTTATACTTTTCTCAAATGGGAAGTCGTTATTCACTTTTTTACTTTCTCTACTGGTTAACGAGAGGAAGTATTGTATTCAACCCAAAAATTCCATGTCGAGATTTCACCGGAAATGTTTTGAGACCCCCTGAGTCCAAAAAAAAAAAAGCATTTTTAGAAAAACGTCCGCGCGCGCGCGCGCGCGTGTGTGTGTGTGTGTGTGTGTGTGTGTCTGTGGACAGCATAACTCAAAAACGAATAGTCGGTTACAAACCAAAGTCGGTACCTAAGTTTAATGTCTTTCAAGGATGAGACACGAAGATTTTGAAGAAAATAGCACCACCATTTTGATTTCCTTGAAAATGGTTCTAGCGATTTTGATTAAATGTCATATGTTTAAGATGTTTGTATGACAAATGAAATGCATGTATACCTTGAATTTTCTGGCTATAGCCCATGTAATCCTGTTTACTCTGGATTACTTTTGAATAACTGCTAAACCATAAGAGATAGACAAAATCTTACTCTACAAAAAATGTAGGTCTTCCTAAAACACACAATTTATGTTCGAATAATTTTTTTATAGAGTGAACCATTTCGGAGATATTCCCCTTTATTTGCGTAAGTTTCTTAGAACTTCTACTTCTGTCAAATGGACATCGCTATTCAATTTTTTATATGTTAACCGTGCAAAGAAAATTGGATTTGAAAGCTTTAAAAGATTTGACTATTGCACAAAGCCTACTGTATTCTAATATTCCCCTTGTACCTACAAGGAAATAAACAATAAGATAATTTGTACAAATGTTTATCTCAACTAACACGAAGAAGATATAGGAATAAGAGTTTGTGAGAATGTTTGGTACAAGAGTAGAGAAAGTCATGTGAGTGTAGCACAACAGATTTTCAGCTCCTCCAGGCTTCTAACAAAGTCTGCACATTGCATATACCCACATAAGCTACAGAGATCTGTTCCCATAGCAACCAGGCCTTTCGTACTCGACGAATTAAACTGTTAACGTAAATAAATAAGTTAAGTATTTCAGGAAAATACATTATGTTGCAGTCACATGACTTTCTCTACTCACTCTACTCTTACACTTATTCCTCCATCCACTTCATGATAATAGAGATAAGCATTTGTACAAATTATCTCATTGCTAATTTTCTTGTTGGTACAAGGGGAATATAGTAGGTTTTAAACGATGGTTAAATGTTTTAAGATTGGTAGCTATATGATGGCCTTGATCTTCTGTTCTCTTTGTGTGACCAAGAGATAAAAAAATTAATACCACCTCACATTTGAGAACGTCTATATGTATTGCATAATTCTGACAAATATCAAGGAATATCTCCTAAATGGTTCACCCTACAATAAAATTTATTCAGACATAAATTGTGTATTTTAGCAAGATCTACATTTTTTGTAGAGCATGATTTGGTCTATCTCTAACGGTTTACCACTTATGCAAAATTCGTCCAGAGTAAATACGACTACAGGGGCTATAGCCAGAAAATTCAAAATATGCATTTCATTTGTCATAAACATATCATAAACATATTGCATTTTAATCAAAATCGATAGCCATTTTTAAGGAAGCTAAAATTTTCCACGTAAAGGGTACTTTAAGGAGGAGGAATTGTCTTCAAAATCTTGTGTTGCATACTTGAAAGACATTAAACTTAAGTACCAATTTTGGTTTTTAACCACCTTTTTATTTTTGAGGTCTGCTGTTCACATACACACAGACACACACACACACACACACACACACACACACACACACACACACACACACACACACACAGACAGACACGCGCGCGCGCGGATCTTCTGCTAACGTGCTTTTTTTATTCAGAGGATCTGAAAATGTATATTTCCCTTGAAATTTCGACATCGAATTTTTGTGTCGAATACAGCTCTTCCCCTGCTTACTACAATGGTAGAGAAAGTAATAATATATTGGCTTTTAAAGCATGTGTGGATGGCGTCACATCCTGTACAATAACGGTCTAATATTTTGCTTCCTTTTTGTAAAAGTTTCTTTTCAGAATATGAAATTTGAGGTATCCGACTATGAGTTTTCGTTTTATTTGAATTATCCCGTAGTTACGTAAGATGTGCGTGTGTCTATCAAGACGACATACGCGCGGTTGATGTGAAGACGTCGTGCACAGGTTGGTAGCGGCGGCCGACTTGGCTCGCTTTTAGAATGTCACTAAAATGTTTTGCCAACTTCGTCTGCGTTGTGGCCCTCATTCTGTGGGCGGGAAACTGGAGTCGTCCACTGACAGCATTCCGGAAATGCATACGTCATTGCTCCAGGACGTTTGTTTCCACGTTTTCAAGGTCCATCGCATCTCCTGCAGATTACGTTTGGGGTGCCGGAATCATAATCGTGTAGGTAGGAAGTTTGGTACGGGCTTAGCGACCAGACCAGGAATATCCTCAAGGTAGTTCGTCTCCTAACTGGGACACGTCCCAAACGAGAGCTGGGATCGGTCCGAGCAGGTCTTAGAAGCGAATCGGTGGAGTGAAAATGTTGTAGGGGGTAAATCATGGGGTTACTGCTCTCTGTGCTAGTGGTGTGCGTCGGCGTTTTGGAAGTCATCGCCTGTGTCCGGCATTTCCAAGATGGCTACCTACCTTTGTGGACTCCCCACTGTGCCGTAACTTCCGGGTTTGCGATTACACACGATCGCTGGCGAAAACTACCGAGTTTTGATTATGCGAAAAATGACGTTGAAAAACATTTCGAAGATTTGACAGGAGCTAAAAATGGTGCTGTGTCCTTAGGATTTCAAGATGACAGTGTCGAGAGTGTGAACAATTTTGGAAAAACTTTACATTGTGCTACATCGCTGCAAGATGATCAAAAAATTGTTAGTGAAATTCACTTGCAGGAATCTGGAGCCACCTTTGTTGCTCAAAAGTTATCAGACAATCTAGCGTCTGCCAATGAACCTGAAGATAAGGTCCTTAATTTCACCTCTGACATACAGAAACAAACGGGCACAGATGCGTTTCAGTCTGACATTTATAACAACAACTTGGTTCAAACAGAACACAATCTCGAAGCAGACATCATATCGTTTCACATTCAAGATTCCAACTTAATCAGTGATCAAGAAATTCAAACAAATTATGAAGCACCAGCCAAGAAAGCAGAACTCATTCAACAGCCTCCAGAAGACATCTCTGACGACAGTGTGAAACATGTTGAACACGAAGACAGCGATACTCACGAAACGACCGTGGTGGGCACCATCCATCATGAAGAAACAACCACGAAAGACAACAGTACTGAATCAGGCAGTCGTTTGGAACCTCAAACGCTTTCTTCTGATGCTGATGTAGTACAATCTGCAGATATTACGACACAGCCTCCAGAAGCTGCTGATGCTGAGGTTAAAGGTGAAGAAACCTCTGCGGAACTAATTGAGACGTTGAAGAAGACGCCTTCTCCAGTCCGGATTAGTTCGCCGATCTCCACGCCTCCCTTGACGCCGAAGAAATCCAAAGCAGATATATGTTGGCCCACTTTCTTCCCCGGTGCACCGGTGATCAAGCGACCTTCAGTTTCATTTGCCACACCAGAGGCGTTACTAGCAGGTGAAGATCCAGAACCTCGCCCAAGAAATGACGAAGAAGAGAGACCGGTAACACCTCCACCGATCATCAAGAGGTCCAAAGAGAACACCCCAGTACCAGCAGATTTGGAATCAAGATCAATGACTCCTGAATCCCTCGACGAAGATGTCGATCAGGAGGAAGAAGACATCGACGAGCAAAATTTATTCAGTGGAATTAGAGAAAAGTCCCCAACGAGCATCATATCTGGGAACGACTTCTCGAAGAAGGAGCTTGAGTTACAGCGTCGTAAGAGCTACAAACTGAAGAGGTTCAACTCTGCTGTTGAGACTGTCTCTCGAGATGAACAGACGGAGGACCGGTCGTTCAGTGAGGACAAGAAAGGTGTATCTCATGCTGTTAAGTCAAGGGAGCCGAAAAGAAGGTTGAAGAAACCCGTCAAAGCAACGTCCTTCGAGGATGCAATGCTGCGGGACATCAGGGATGGAGATGTTTTTGATGCAGGTACAACTCTGAAGCTGGGTAAAGAGGTGAAGTTTGTTGACGAACCTGCTGTAGTGACTGAGGAAGAAGAGATTTTACTGGAACAGGAAGCTCAAACTCCTCAGGAAGAGAGCAAGTTTAAAACGGACGAGGGAATGAGGGTGTCTTTTGGACAGGTGGAATCGGAACCAGAGAAATGTGTGGTATACGAGAAAGAAGAACAGATTGAGAAAACTTACTTCACTGAACAAAAGGAACCAGTGATAAGTGAACAGAAGAATTTTGATGAATCAGAAGACATTCAAATTGCTTGTGCTGAAAGTCACAAGGAGGAACTAAATGAAGAACAGTCTTCAGCAGTGACGAAAGCAGTTGATGAAAACAAAGATATAGCTGGGGTTATAACCGAAAAAAAAGATGAGGTTTCTCACAAGACCACAGAAGCAGGATCTGGCGGTGAGAGCATTAAAGAAGATGAAACCCATCAACAAGTCATCGAAGAAAAGAGTATGGAAGTGCAGGATGTTTCTCAAGTTCATTCGAAATCCGCAGAGGTGAAATCAAGTGAAGAGTTGATTGCTAAACTTGACTCAAAAGAGAATGAAGAAAAGACGGACGATTTACCAGGCTCAAAAGAACTAGAAACATTGAGGGATAATTCAGAAGTGCATTCCAAATCAGCAGAAGCAAAATTAATGGAACAGTCAACCAATAAATTTGACTCAAAGCAGAGTGAAGTAAAATTAAAAGATAAACAACTGTCAAGAGACGAAAAAGAGGAGGAGGAAGAAGTAGAAGAAATTGTGGAGTGGATAGAAGAAGAAATATTGGATAATTCTGAAGTTCCTTCCAAAACAATGGAAATTAATAGAAGTAATGAAATTCCCACTAAATTAGACAAAAGACAGAATGAAGAAAAGGGCCAGACTAAGCAAGTTGTGGCAGAAGAGCAAGAGGAGGGGGAGGAGGAGGAAGAGGAAGTGGAGGAAATAGAAGAACAAGCAATGGTGTTGGATGATAATAAAGTTCACTGCAAGGCTATGGAAATAAAATCAAGTAATGAAACGTTCACTAAAACAGATACAAAACAAGTTGAAGAAAAGGACGAAGGTAAGCAATCTGTTACAGAAGAAGTGGAGGAGGAAGTGGTGGAAGAGGTGGTGGAAGAGCAGGAAGAAGAAGAAGAAGAAGAAGAAGAAGAAGAAGAAGAAGTGGCACCGGATAAATCAAAAGTTCATTCCAAGTCAGTTGAAATCAAATCAAGTGAAAAGTCAATTAAAAGAGATTCAAAGCAAGATGACAGGAAAGGCGAAAGTCAACAAGCTGATGCGGAGGAAGAAGACGTAATGCTGATGGTTAATCCAGAAGTTCATTCCAAAGCGAGTGATGAAATCTCAAATAAAACAAAGCGAGATGGTGAAAACGTGATGATTGATACTTCGAAAGTTCATTCCAAACCAACAGAAACAAAGCCAAGCGCTGAAAGTACCAGTAAAACACTTGCAAAGGACGGCGAAGAAGATGAAGAAGATACGGGTTTGAGAATAGAAGAGAAAGCTTCGGCAGTGAAAGAGTCTGATGAACAGGAAAAGGGTGAATCTTCAGCAATGAAAGTGTCTGACGAAGGCCAGCAGCAGCAGAGACAGTGTTCAACAGGTGTCCGGTCGACCAAGGGTAACGAACAGCAAGAGGAAGAGGACAGCAGCAGCTACACGTTGAGCGAGAGCGCCCAGCAGAAGACGCCTCCCAAGGAAGCCTTCTGGGTAAGCAGCAACATTACAGACAGATATGATTCCCGTAGTAGTCGGTCGATATGTTTTATCCTAGCATGCTCACTTTTACTTGTGCAGATGCAGTAACGAGATGGACGTTGAGCGGGAAGATCTGACCTGCGTGGACCTTGTGCGGCCCTCACCGGCATGAAATGTCTTTAGCCCTCCTCACTAGACTTTACTTTACTTTAGGGTTATAAGGTTTGATTGCTATTTTAGAAGCAAGCCACAAATCTTAACAGCTTTTTAGTGCCACGTTTTTTATTGGTTAACTGAGCATTTAATGAAGCTTTTTTGCCTTTGCTTTTTTCTGACTGAAAGCGTTTACTCTTAGTTCTTGCTTTACAAATAGTTATGTAAAAAGCCAAATATTGTTGAATAATGTAACCAAAGTACGCCTAAGAATTTTGTCTTTCCAAAAAAAGAAATATCATCTGCTTCTGAGTAGTTCGAAAAGTGACTAGAGATGGCAATAGCATAAACATTCTTTAGCACAACCTAACCTTAAGGCCACCTACCGGCAGAAATGGTTTATTAGCCTTATATTTTTGTACGATAATTGGCATTTACCGTGCAAGTAAAATATCAGATTTGGAACCACACGCTAGAACATCCCAGATCGGGCTAGGGCATCCGACGACAGGGTAGCTTACCACTACATCTCCATGTCCTAGATGACACGTAAACACTTGATTCCCTACTCTGGGCTCGTAGACATTCTAACTGGCACTCATATCCCTAGTCTATAGCAAGAGAGAGTAACCAATCATCACCATTGGCTGACACTGACAAAAATAGCTTGTAAAATGACTACATCTTTCATACCTCACGGGTAAATCCATACTAAATGGATGGGTACCGTGGGCATATATCCCGCTCGGGTAAACCCGAGCGACCTGATTTGGCTCTTGGCTCTTGGCTCTCTACTCTGGGCTCCCACACAGTCACTTCATAGCACGTGTGTCCAGTGATATTTGCAACTTTTCCGTTTCCCACATATACTCGTATGTTGAGCAGTCATCCTTTACCAGCCGCGCATCCTCCGTGCACAGTAACTTTGCTACCTTCAAAGCCGAGTGTTTGTCAGGCGTTTCATTAGCGCATCCTCCGTGCACAGTAACTTTGCTACCTTCGAAGCCGAGTGTTTGTCAGGCGTTTCATTAGCGCATCCTCCGTGCACAGTAACTTTGCTACCTTCGAAGCCGAGTGTTTGTCAGGCGTTTCATTAGCGCATCCTCCGTGCACAGTAACTTTGCTACCTTCGAAGCCGAGTGTTTGCCAGACGTTTCATTAGCGTTACGTTTTGTAAAAATGTCACGTTAGACATGTTCCATATGGTAGAGTCAGTGCTAGAGAGAGCTTTCAACAATATATCAAATTAATTCTGTGATTTTTATAAGTAGATCGATATTCACTGTAAATACACTTTATTTGAAATGATCTACCTTTGTCTGAAACTTTTCTTTTCTTGGCGGTTCTTGGAAGCCATGATTATCACTTCAAATAACTAATAGGTATATGATAATACTTTAATAAAAGTAACACCTCAGTATAGCTTAATATTAGCTATTTTTAAATTAAGTTGTATATCTATCTTAGAATTTTGGTCCTATTTAATACAGTAAACAAACCGAATCATGTGGCTCGCAAACCCATTCACTTGGCCCTTTTTGAAAAAGGGTTGGACACGCCTGCTTTATAGGACCCATTCGGAGCACGTGGACCCCCCCCCCCCTCCCGCCCCCAATTTCCATTTTGAACACATTGCTGCGTTATCTGACGGAGGTCCTGCCTATTCATACGGTCTCTTCTTGTGATTTTAAGTAACTTTCTCTAAACTATTACGGCTAAATGTTACTCGCAAATTAGTTATTTAGTGAAACTTTAGGTTCTGAGTGTGCACCGTTTCTAAATGTCCCCAAAAAACTAATAGCGTTATCACTGAATTATAATTTGATATGAGCTTTTTCCAACGTATTGTCATATCGGACGGTGAATGAATGAATGATGCTCAAATTAGCCCGAGATCCATGGAGTTTTGGGATGTGATCATTAGTTTTACTTTAAAAAGTAAAATATTAATGCCATACTTTGTTTTTCGTTAAGGATTATATAACGTCCTTTATGCAGTCCAACTTATTACGAGGGCATAAACCGTGCGAAATTACCCTCTTTTTGGTACCATTTCCAGAAAATGAATGACGTAATTATCATGGCCACAATACAGCAATGACGTCATCACCACAACATAATTTTCTACGCTGTGCGTGTAAGAAAACCTGGAACCGTGACCCTCGCAAACTATTGCATTTTTTTGGTTTCATATTCTTTTTTGTAAACTTACCTTGATTATTCTGGAATTAATAACCTTTCAGCGCTTCGTTCAAAATGTCAATCGGAATAGAATCCATATTTTTAATAGTCCTATCATTACCTTCCTTTTCCTCTATAAGCGTTGAAACAAATGAAACAACAGCCATATTACGTCGTACATCTGTGATCTCTGATACATACTAATAGATTCATTTAGACAATATATTAAAGCTTTTTAAGTATTTAGTACTAAAATTACATAAAACGTTGTGTGTGTAATATTTTATTCGTGTTATTATACCAAAATTAGTTTCTTTGTGAAACACTGCTCCGTCAAATTTCAGAACTTTTCAAAACAATTGTCTGAGATTTGCATCCTATGGACCAATTTGAAAAGGATTATAAATGGGAGGGGGTCTCAAGAAAAATACATGCCTACCAACTTTGATATTTCTGGATTATTTCAAAAACATCACAGTTAATGGAATGTTGAAACCAGGCTACGAAGCGTGTGAAAATCGACTTCTTCGACCATTTTTGGGGCAAAATTTCAGAAATGAACTGCGTTAAGGGGAGACTAAACGCAGAACATTTTCCAAAATTTTATTTTTAGTCTTTTTATCGTCTTACAAGTTGGAATTAGAAGATAGCAACAACAGTTATATTCATATGTATTAAAATGGTCCTAATACATGTGCGACATAATGCAGAATTCAGAACACACAATGGCAGCTCTTATGTTAGTTTAAAAAGATATTCACAATGCAAGTATTGTGACTATACTTACTATTTACAGTCAATTCATTTTTCATGAAAAGGAAGGGAAACGAAAGTAAATGACTGCTTTTGTGGTAAATAGTTATCAAATGAAAGCATTCTGTTTATAATACGATATATTGCCAGCTCTAGTTACTGAAGGTAGAAAGTGTTGTTTGTAGGTGCCGTTCAACGTTTTGTATTTGCAAATGGTATTTATATTTAAAGTAGGAGAATAAAATGTGTAACTTAAATATCATACCTTTAAGGGAATGCACCACTGAAATCTGGGCGCTGGCCGATGATTGTTAAATGCGTTTAAAAGAATTCCGGCGTTGATACGACCCTGGTAATTGACAGTTTAAATGTGTAGGTATTTTATAGCAAAGATTTAAAAATTGATTTTCGCGTTTCATATTGTGAATACCTATTTACCTTTTTAGTTTAAATTCAAGTTTTTTAAATTGTTTTTCCTGGGCATTTTTTGTTAAAATATTTCACAGGAATGTTTTGTACAATAATTGTGAAAATGTTCATGAAGTAAATTTGCAATCACAAGTTTTTAAAGTCTTTTGTACTAAACCAAAACCAATAATTTTTGTTGCTTTAATGATATAAATGATTAGGATTATTTTTAAAACGTCATCTGAAACAGTTAAATTAATTTTTGAAAGGTAATAACTTCAAAAAGTAAAGAAATATATGGGAACGTAACTTAAACTCTTAAGTGTTTTAGGTATGACGCATGTGCCCAGCTGCGGGGGGGACTTAGATTATGAATACACGTCTACCTTCAGTAGATCTTTTGTTTTTTGTGTTTCTGAGAGAGTGCCTCCGGGTGGGAGGGATGAGGTGAGAGGAGGCAAAAGGCGGGCGGATTGGGAGTCACGGTAGAAGAGGGCAAGGGCCTCCCAAGTGTTTTCACGTTGACACTCCGCGATGTCAGCTGGTACAATTAATTGGCTCCCCTCCAGCCTGTATACTGTGGCCCGAGACCTAGCTCCTGGAACATGGAGACTCACCCCAACACGTACAACAGGGTGAAGAGAAATGGAAATGCGGAGTTCGACACAAGGAACCCCATAGGTCAGGAAGGTTGTGCCGCGTTGCCGCTTGTGTTCAATTGTTCAGTGGTGAATTCCCTCAAGACCTGTTTGAAATTAAGCCCCGAATGCCATGTACGTACGTATTTTTGTTTTTATGAGGCAGCCTTACCATTAGGTATTAAATAACGCGCTCAAATGGGGTTAAACGGCGGCGGGCAGATGCTTTTTGGTGGGAAATATTGCTATGCTCTGATTGCAATGTTCGCCCAACTGATCTAAGTTTAGACGTTGGCATAGGATGCGCCAGGCAACATGTTATATATAGCTGCTCCGTTGATTCACTCCGGTTGCTCTGGATTAATGGACCATTCTCGATCATTGTCAACGGATTTGTTTTCCTTGTATATGTTTTTTAATTTTACTGCGAAACCGAATCTTGCTTTCTGCACAGACAGATTTATGTGTGCCAAAAATATTGGCATTTATTTCTGTACGTCTGAAGAACCGTTCAATTAACATAAATGTATCTGAAATTTGACATAAAGTCGTAAAAATAACATTTTTGTTTCCTTTCTTATACTTTTGTCGAAAACCGAATAAAAATAGTAACCGAGTAAGTTGGCTCAGCGGTAAGGTGTGAGGCTCGCATCTTGTGTTTCCTTGGTTGCTAGGCGAATGCTGGAGTAGGTTCTCATCTATCACAACTTCCCTTTCATTTCCTTTCCTTCTCATCTTTCAAGTGCTTGGCTTGACATTTGGCATGGATGTTTGCTCAAAGGACACCAGAGGGCTGCTTGGTCGTCGGCTCGTTCATTGCCCTCTCTAAACAGCTCCAACAGTGACTTCCGCGCCTGTCTAACATATAATCTGTTTCCTTTCTTTTGAAGGGGTGGCAGCCACAATATATATCTAGGTCGCCGTGTGCCAGGTGTCCCCCTCTCTTGTATAAGTTATACTTATGAATGCACTTATCTAATTCTACAATATTGTGTGTACTCGGTAAGATTCGATTTTTTCTTAATTACATTATTTTTTATTAAGGATACCAATGTCTCAAATTTCTAAAATCTACAAAATCAGTTGGATTCTCTTGAAATTTTAAAGCACAAACCGCGGTTTTAATATATGTGTGCATTGATGTACAAAAAATGTGGCCCGTAACGCACCGCAACGCCGAAGTTTGTGTTTGTACTGAAGAATACAACCTCACCCTCTGTCAGCGTGAACTGGTCTCTTACTCCAATACCTCTACTCACTGTATTGACTTCGCCTCTCGAAACCGCCCAACAGTAACATTACAAGCTACATGTTCTCCTAGCGGAGGATCATTAACGCATGCTTGTTTGTATTCGGTGCAACACAAAAATATCGAGTAAAAGGGCATTGCAACATCAGAACGTGTATTATTGGATGTTTAAATTGCCAAATAACGAAGTTCTGAGAGTAAACTCCATGGTACGTAACTGAAGGTAAATGCTACAAATATTTTTTGGAATGAAAAACTAATTTTTCAATTTTTTGAAATTTCCTACCAAGTTTTAGCGTACCCTTAAATGTATTTGTACTTATCGTGCTTCCGAAAACTTCAGGAGGGAGAGGTGAGGTGAAGGACACAGGCGGAGTCCCTAACCTGTTCAGATGTTAAATCCCGAGACCGACGACACCACTTATAGAGACCTCACAGCAAACTGCGCTGTCCCCTCGCCTGATCCATCTACCCTGAAACATGATAAGAAAACTTCGCCTACCAAACAGGGACAACTACGAAGAAATTCAAGTCACACTGACCGGTCGAAGGGGAATCGAATGCGGTACTTCTGAATGCGGGTCTCTCACCTTTACCGCGGAGCCACCTGAAATTACTTATCTAAAAACTACTTAAAGGCTACAAATTTGATAGTTCTTTCAACTAGTTAAAGATATAATAAAATATTTATTTTTCATTTTTCGCAGATACATTGTAATAATACAAGACTCCACGTTTATGAAACTTTTAAATTACTTCTGATAAAGTTATATTTAGGTGCTTCTAATAAAAAGTGTTAAATCTGAATACTGCTGAAATTTCCGATGAGGTCATTTAAAAAGGTAAATTCTTATAAAGGAACTGGTTAATCGAAGAATATAACTACTTATTCTTATTTATTTTGATTAATGCATTTATTTTGGCGCTTTGTCATTTTGACACATTGAAGACTTATTTTCTATCGCTTTTTGAACAATATTTTTTTGTCCCATTGCTTGCTTTTTCTAGAATGTTGGGTAATATTTGGTATGTTATAGGCAGCTTTTATAGTGTAGTATTCTTTGCAAAGGCTTATATTAGTTTCTTCTTTTTTTCTTAAGATCATTGTTATAAGGAATCACATATCTCGAGATGAAGTTCTTTGGAATGAAGGTTCTGTTTCAACTTCAATTGTTGTGTAATAAAATCGACTGATGTATCTCTTGTGATAGACAATAAATTTGTTTCAGGACTCAAACCATTTCCATCTGAATCACCCTTGTACCCACCCGTAGAAAATATCCTTGTTGTGCATTTTGGGCATTAAGAACCACATTTATCCTTCGTTAATTGTTGTAGAAATTATTTTATCCCTGTGATGTTCGTATATGGTGTTTGATAAATTCTTATTGGGAATTTGAATCACACTTTTAATATTTATTAATTTCTTTGCTTATGAAGTACTAAGTCATACTAAGCATTTTTTCAAGTAGATGCTCTTACCACATCTCCAAATTTAGTTTTCAAGTGTGATTCAACTTTCCAGTGTAGTTTTCCTTGTTTGTACCTATTTACGTCAATTAATATAAATATGTAATATGTCTCCTTGGAGGAATGAGAAATAAAACGCTCAGAAAAAGATAAATGTTGGAAAAGAATAAGATTGTTCTGAGTGAAAAATTAAAAGTACGGAAATTCACACAATCATAATGTTCAATATTTCGGGTTTTATTTTAATGAAGAGATTATTTCTCGAAATAGTCTGTGAAGTGTTCTTCCTTCTGAAGGATTTTTGTACAACTAATAAAGCGTAAATATTTATTCTTCTGGGGGTAATCATTTTTAAATAATTTCTGATTATTCTTATGTATTTTCCAGCACTTACATTTTTCTCAAATAAAAGGTAGTTTTTTATTGTTATCTCTGGCTATACAAACAACAGAATTTAGAATTCATCACATATTGGCCAGCTCTTAAAAAGTTTCACTATCACTTAAGTCTAGTGTAGGAACCTCTTCGACAAATTCATTTCTAAGCTGACCTTCACGTTGTTTTGGCGAAAATTACTATTTAAGATGGAAAAGAATCATAGCCCGCAAATGTTCTGTAGTCACATTAATTTTTGAGTGAGTACAGAATGCTTAAGTAATAATTAACGCACTATTATACCAAATCTAACAATCGACATGGCAACCCACTCGGAAAAAAAAAATTACAATAGGTGTGAAACATAAACAAATTTGAATCGGTGACTTGAAAATGGAAACAAGTCTAGGTTTTGCAAAAATAAGTTGAAATACGTACATTTCGTTGCTCACTTTTCAAGGTATCAGTTAGTGTAAAAGAAGTTTGTCCCGTATAAAGGATGACTCCTACAGCAGATGAAGGATTCCAGTCTCTTATACACATTGAAGCAAAGAGTCATTGATTGTTCAACAGGTAGGTCAAATACTGTCATTTAGTGATCGATTCCTGTTTTCAACTAACAGTGTAGTGAATATTGTAAGATTATCAGCTACTTTTGTGCTACTTATTATGTAAATATATTAGAAATATATATTAATATATGTATTAAATATATTAGAATAATATATTATATAAATATATTAGAATATATTAATTAACCTCATGAGATATTATTACCAGATTATTTTTTTTTTAATTTATTTACAGTCGCTTTAACAATTAAGTCATATCGTGACTATTCTATGTAATACAGCGACCAGATTATTTTGTTTTATAAGTCTTTAAGTACATAAATAAAGTCTAAAGCATTCTTAATCTTCGTTAATTATTTTATGAAACAAGTCCTGAATATAAAAAGTTTTCTGTAAATCAATTAAGTGCAAAACTGAGGCCACTGAATAGTCGAAACAATCAATAATGTATAGATCTGGACGTAATCTATGAAACACAAATTCCCAAGATGCCAAATTTGGATTTTACTCAGTTTTTCTTGGTTTTCCAAAATCGATGGTTGTAGGAACTGTTTTCCTTTTCAAATCACTGATTCATTTGATTTGTTATTAAATCTTCACCTGCTGTACTTTAGGTAGCAACATAAACAAGAGCACGTGTTTGAGTTTGAGTAAGTGTTCATTAAACCGCACAACTTCCACGTCAGCTGGCGCGAATGAAAATGTAGTCCGTTAACTAACATACAAAGTAACTTTAGTTGTTGTAGTTATTTAACACCTTTTAGAAAAGGAGTTTGAAAAGCTTCTGTTTAGAATAAACGAACTAAATTAACATGCAGCTTCATTGTTATTAACAGATTTAACTGAGATACGAAATGCACGCAGCCATATAGGGAAGTGAAGGAACAGACCATACGTTTTGTTCAAAATGGCGTCTGCCTTGCAGTACGTAAAACGTGGCCGAAAAAAAAAAAATTTTCTTATTTAACGACGCTGTCAATTGCCAGGATCACATCAGCGTCGCCGGTGTGCCGGAATTTCGTCCCGCAGGAGTTCTTTTACATGCCAGTAAATCTACTGACATGGAGCTGTCGTTTTTAAGCACACTTAAAAACCATCGGCCTGGGCCGGGTTTGAACCCGCGACCTTGGGATCACTAGGCCAGCGTCTAACCAACTGAGCCGAGAGAAGTCATTATGAAGCGGTAAAAAGGCATTTACTCGTTTAACAGTGGGATTTTGATCTTCACACTTTGGAAGAGGATTTTGAAGACTGTATAGAAGCAAAAACCTACGATCTTGGCATGGAAATGGACGGAGAGTATCAGGATTGTAAAGAAGGAGAAATGAAAAGGTGAAACAGATGATCGATATGGAGGAAACAGTGGTGGAGAGAATTGAAAAGCGGGGTCTTCAATGGTATGGGCACGTTAGAAGAATGGAGAATAGGTCACCCTTTTAGAATGGCCACCGTGGAAGAAGGAAGCAGGGCAGGTCAAGAGTAGATTCATACAATGATGAATGATCGAGGCCTGGAGGAGGATGACTTGCTCAAACGGAAAGAATAGCAAATGGAAATACAGGGCAACTGCTGCAGAGTAGAGAAGCCCTTAAAGGGGAAGAAGGAAGCAGGGCAGGTCAAGAGTAGATTCATACAATGATGAATGATCGAGGCCTGGTGGAGGATGACTTGCTCAAACGGAAAGAATAGCAAATGGGAATAAAGGGCAACTGCTGCAGAGTAGAGAAGCCCTGAAAGGGGAAGAAGAAAGCAGGGCAGGTCAAGAGTAAATTCATACAATGATGAATGATCGAGGCCTGGAGGAGGATGACTTGCTCAAACGGAAAGAATAGCAAATGGGAATACAGGGCAACTGCTTCAGAGTAGAGAAGCCCTTAAAGGTAAACAAGTAAGCATTTACACTCTCATTCATACTTCCAGAGTCTAGGGAGGACACCTGACGGGAATCGAACCCGTGACCCCTTGCACAACAGGTAGGTGCTCTACCGACAGAGCTACGGGGTCAGTCAAAAAGTGAATTGTTTTAAACACATTTACAAAATATTGTGAGAAATATCCAGCACCATAATTGTGTTATTCTTTATTTTATGTAAGAGTATAGAATATGTGCTTTTTCACTTCCTTCTATGAATGTAGACAAAAGCCGCTAGATGGCGTTGGCGCTCCTATGCAATACAAAGTACAAACGCCAGAACCTACTTACGTGACGGATACAGTTTATACATATAACACACATGTTGTGTCGCGCCTATGTCTGCCAATCTTAGGGGCCGGCGGAGGAATACAATGTTGCACTTTGTTTACATTGCAACATTAAGTAAGGCAAAGGCAAAGCTATAGAAGCGTTATTTTAATAAACATGAGTGTCGCCGTTGTAAAAAGGACAGAGTTTGTGGTTGTGGCATGCACAAGGAGAGAAGGATGTACAGGAGGAACCAAAGAAGCAACGACTGGAACATCGCAGCATTATCCCAGTAATCGATGCCGAGCAGCTGTTTTGTGGTGCATCGTTTCCTTCACGGCCTTTTCGTGAGATTAATCAGGGACGCTTTGTGACGTAGCCATCCAAGCGTGAGACGGCGCCCCATCCTGCAGTCTACAGTGCTTGCAGCATTTCCGCACATGATCTTCCCTAACAGCTCTTCTACAAATATTATAAAATATTCTGTGCAATTTTAGTTTCTTTACGAGATGCAGCAAGTTTAGGAAATGCACCATTTGGGAACCCCTCAATCTCGAACAGCATTTTTAGAACAAGGTCCGTGTGTATGTGTGTATGAGTGTGAGTGTGCGTATGTGTGTGTGTGTGTGTACGCGCGCGTGCGTGCGTGTGTCAGACTGCGGGCACCATAACTCAAAAACGAAAAGTTGGTAATAAACCGAAGTTGGTATTGCAATTTAATATCTTTTAAGGATGCGAGACGAGGATTCTTAAAAAAAAAATCCTCCTCTCTAAACCTCCCTTTACATGGAAAATTTTTATTTTCTCGAAAATGACTTCTCGATTTTGATAAAAATGGCATATGCTTAAGATATTTTTATGACAAATGAAATCTATATTTTGACTTTTGTGGCTTAGTCTATGTAGTCCTGTTTACTCTGGATGACTTACACAACTGATAAAGCTTAAGATATAGATCAAATCTTACTATACAAAAAATATAGATCTTGCTAAGGCACACAATTTAGGTCCAAATAATTTTTTTGTAGAGTGAACCATTTGGGAGATATTCCTTGTTATTTGTGTAAGTTTTGGGAAGCTATTCAAACGGAACATAGTTATTCGTGTTTTAAAGGTCTGACTATCGTTCAAAGCCTACTGCATTCCCATATTCCGTTTCCAAGAAAATAAACAATAAGATAATGTGTACAAATGTTTATCTCAACTAACACGAAGAAGATATAGGAATAAGAGTTTGTAAGAATGGTTAGTACAAGAGTGAGTAGAGAAAGTCATGTGAGTGTAACACATGAGGTTTTTAACATTAAGCACACTCACATTTGCTCCCACATTCATACTTCCAGATTCTGTAGGGCATAGGGAATTCTTCTGGTTAATAGATAAACTATAAATAGATAAAAAAAAGTCATTGTTTTGTATTACAAATACATAACAGCAATTTGGGTACAATGGTCGTTAATATCCAAGAATGGTACTCACTGTGCCGAGCCCAGTCGTTTCCTCGGAATGGCAACATCCATTGAGATAACCTGGCACATTGGAGTCCTGGTTTGACAAAAATTGGGCTCAAAGGGGTTAACAGTTGCATCTGATTATCCATTTCCGTTGGGGAAGAATAAATGCTATATGTTTATTTCTCTTACTTAAGTAATTTTAATGAGTTAGCTTTTTTACAAAGAGGTCTTGGATGAGATATTTCCGGAACTTATATTAATTACGTCATCACTTCTTAAACTAACTTCCGCTTTGAAGAAGCCTTGGTACTGAGGTTTCGTAAGGAACTAAATTAGTTTCATCAGGTAATCAAATTTCACCGCCCTCTGTTAAGTTTACGTGGGAAATTCTACCCGTATAAACTTCAGCGCCAAGAACCATTCTGGTAAAACATAGGAACATTCCAAGCAGCTTTCTCGTATACAGTGTATGCCCAATAATTATCTGGACTGAAGTCATGATTCATTGAAATTACAGAAACAGCCATGGAAAAAATGACAGCGCATTTGCGTACATTGGTCCGTAAATTTAATTCTGCACTTTACAAGATAGTTTGGTTATGAAACTTATGCAAGTTCTGCTCGCCTGCTTGTTAAATATCCTCGAAACAGTGAAGATCGGGTTTATTCATGCATTATTTGTGAGAAAAGAAAGGTCCAATGTAATTTTATTTGTTATCAAATTGAATTACAAAAACACAGTTCTCTGTTAACATGACCTTGTAACTCACATCCATTCTGTTCTACCATAACCCTGATACTAAGTAACATTGCTGTACTACACTCAACAAACAACTTCGACAATTAACTCTCTAAAGCTGCTTAACTGACTTAGCACTAAAGGCCCGTCCGACTCGCTTATGTAGCCGAGAGTTAAATGTCTTCGATTTCTGTATAAATACACGTTTTCTCTAAGCTTCTCGTATTGTCTAGAATCGGCTTGTTGCGCGAGGTTTGAGAAAACATGGATTTCGAGAAAAGTGCGTGTCGCCTCATTGTCGTCTATATAAGCGAGACGAGAAAGCGAGAGAAACCCGAGTTTTCGTTGAACGAGACAGCTGCTAGGTGTGTGTGTGTGTGTGTGTGTGTGTGTGTGTGTGTGTGTGTGTGTGTGTGTGCGCGCGCGCGTGCGTGTGTGTGTGTTAAGGTTAGGAGAGGACAGGACAGCTGTCAATTGTAAGGTCACGATGAACTGTAGTGTGTTAATAAGGATAAAACGAAACAGTGTTTTGTGCTTCAGTTTTAGAAGAGGAAATAAAGTGACAGAAGAATTAACTGAACTTGTCATTTTGTCAGAGTATTATATGCCTTGGCCGACTGGTTAGACCGTTCGCCCATGGGACCGCATACGAGATGAGTGGTGGACAAATCGGCATCTGGGCGACTTTATGTCACTAATGACTATCCAACGTGTGCGTCACTAACAAAAACCGAAACTAAAAGTGTGCCTTCAGATAAATAATTCTATTCCAACCCTAAAGACACAAACAGGTCAATTTTGTCTTTATAATGTTGGCATAGAAGTATAACTGAGCTTCTCGTGACTGTGACAGAGAAAGACAAACGAATGTGACACATGAGAGAGGATTTTAATTCTAGGACAGCACATATTCATACTACTACCTTGTTCACTTAAATCAATTTTGTGAAATTGAAAATAGGTTCATCTGTATTGTCAGTAGCAACTCTGTGTAGTGATCCGTATAGACAGAGGATACCCCTTAAGCTGTATGAGCCGTGTTAAACAAGAAGTTTACATTGACAAGATTGTGAGGTTATGTAGGGAAAAGAAAGAAGGTCGCAAATTGCATCCTCCGAGAGAGGCTTGACGCAGCCAAGTGGGCAGTTAGCCAGACACGCATGCGCAACATGTGCAACCCGAGTCCCCTTATGATTCCCGCACACACATTAATATTATTTCATCGCAGTAAGAGCTAAGTTTAGCCGCGCCTTCAGGAATTTGGGTTACAGCGCGGTGTAACGTTCACCATCACATGGCTTTCTCTACTCACTCTTGTACATATCTACTTCATGTTAATCCAGAGAGAGCATGTAAAATTGCTTTATTGGGCGCTACAGGAATAAGAGAATAATTGAAGTTAACTAATTTATTTTATTCAACAACATCACTCGTTGAAGTGTTTCAAAATAAACATGTATGAATATATTTTACATCAAATCTCAAATTTTACACACGTATGGAGTTAACCGTAACCAAATCGTTAACATTTCTAATTATTCCAAATTCCAAATTCAAAGAAAAAACGTTAGTTCGACTTTAAAGTACCTTTCTTAGACAAACTGTTGAATATACATCTATTA
Organism: Tenodera sinensis; assembly: GCA_030765045.1. NCBI lineage: Eukaryota > Metazoa > Arthropoda > Insecta > Mantodea > Mantidae > Tenodera > Tenodera sinensis. The sequence goes on from CM060966.1 coordinate 178,813,775, forward strand.
TTTGGAATACTAATACCACAAAATATATCAGTGTAATAAAAAAAGTAGAGTCTTTTTGTTTTAAATTCGTGTAAATAAATAGTCAACTGTTTCAAGAACTCGTCGGTATGTGATAGCTTTGATATTGTATTATATTTGCATAGGCAGGAGATGCAACAAAAACAACTGAATAACCACCTATTTGATAACAGTATGTGTTTGAAAATTCACACCAGTAATAGGGAAGTGATTATCCCATCCCCACAGAAGAGCATATGACAGAAAGTATGTTTTTAATGAGATCTAAATTTTTTAATATGTTGTCTATATCTTACTGTTTAACGTTTATACAAAAGTCGTTCAGGATAAAGAGAAAAATCCAGAAAATGCAAGATTTACATTTCGTTCGTCATGAAAACATCTTAAACATACAGTACATTAACAAAGATCATTAGAGCTATTTTTGAGGGGAAAAAATGAGTATTTCCTAAAAGTGTGTTATGCAAATGTTGGTTTGGGGTGGGGAGATTTACCTCAAAATGCTTCGTGTCGCATCCTTGTTGGAATATGCTGAATTTAAATACCAATTATCCCCCCCCCCCTGTTCTTCATGAAATCACTTTGTGGCCCTTAGTACATATTTCAATTTCTTTTTCCCCGAATTTTTATAATGGCACACCATAAACCTGTTTCATTCCACATGAAAACAACCTATGTCCTAATTGTAACCTGTGACAACTTACATCAAGTTGCGCATTTTCCCTAGAAATAAAAATACTCTTAGACAACATTCTGTTATATTGCAATATATTTCATGTACAGTTTTCACACGAATTATACTTGATTAGTATTTTTAGTTTCTCTAGTGGTAAGTAGAAGGAAATATTCTATTCCATCCGAAAATCCCATGTTGAGAATTCATCGGAAATACATGTTTTGAAGCCCTCTGAATAAAAACATTATTAGAAAAAGGTCCGCGCGCGCACGTGTGTGTGTGTGTGTGTGTGTGTGTGTGTGTGTGTGTGTGTGTGTGTGTGTGTGTGTGTGTGTGGACAGCATAACTCAAAAACGAAAAGTCGGTTAAAAACCAAAGTTGGTATTTCAGTTTAATGTCTTTCAAGGATGCGACACGAAGATTTTGAAGAAAATAGCCCCACCCTAAACTACCCTTTACATGGAAAATTAAGTTTCCTGAAAATGGCTCTAACGATTGTGATTAAAATTGCATATATTTGAGATATCTTTATGACAAATGAAATGTGTATCTTGAATCACAATGTTCCATTTGATGAAAGTTGAAGTTCCAAAAGTCGCACATATAACAAGGAATATCTCCCAAATGGTTCACTCTACAAAAAAAAAATTTTTTGAACATAAATTGTGTATTTTAACATTTACATTTTTGTATATTAAGATTTGGTCTATCTCTTTCGGTTTTCCAGTTATACTAAAGTCATCTAGATTAAACAGTAGTATCAAGGTTACAGTCAGAAAATTCAAAATACACATTTTATTTATCATAAAAAAAAGCCTTAAACATTTAGTCAAAATCGTTAGAGCCATTTTCGAGAAAACCAAAATTTCCAAACAATTTTCCCTGCAAAGGGTAGTTCAGGCTGGAGGAATTTTCTTCAAAATCTTTGTGTCACATCATTCAAAGATATTAAACTTAAATACCAACTTTGGTTTTAGCCGACTTTTCGTTTTTTAGTAATTCTCTTCACAGACACATAGACACACACATGGACCTTTTTCTAAAAATGTCTTTTTTTGCGTGTATTTGAGCCTCAAAACATATATTTTTGGTGAAATCTTGACATCGAATTTTTGGGTGGAATACAATACTTGTACTTATTATACGTGGTAGAGAAGTGTCCAAAGTTTGTCAGTTTCTTAGGCGTATTCCGAGTATTGAGATATGGAGTTGTTCGTCAACGACTGCAGAGTTGGTGTAAGACGTGGGTATCGACTCCACGTGTAGGAAAGGAAGTGAAGCACGCCCCCGTGGCTGTAGTCATAGCAACCGTCCCAATTTCAGGAAGACACCTTAGTGTGGGTACAATCGGCACGCGTCGTGTGCTTCAAAGGTGGAAATGTCAGTGCTCATTATTTCCTCTAGAGCTCGCTAATGTTGATAAGGACATACTTGCGTGACATATCATACTCGGGACCCGGAACATGTTAGAAATATGCAAGTACTTATCACCGAAAACAATTAGAAAATATAACAATAAATATGACCTAAAATGTTTCTCAGATCGTTTTTGAAATCTTTAAAACCTTAATACTTATTAAATTAATATTACTTTGAAAATCTACTTTAAAATTCTAGCACACTCAATAATAAATAAATAATATTAATTTTATTGTTACCTACACTTCGAATTTCTTTAATTACTCAATCTAGAGCAAATCCTCAGCTCTGCACAGAATGAATTAAATGACACATTGTGGAGGAGAATTACGGTAACAAATTACATAAATTTTAAACTTTTAAAAAATGAATGATCTTCTATTTGCACACAACACTGTAGGGGGGAATAAACTTCCTAATATTACGGAAGAGTAGGAGATGTGAAAAATAGTTTTTGGGGACGATTGCAAGCACTTATGTTGAACTAGAATAAACATATGAGAAAATTTAAGACAAAATATGACTATAATATGACTATAATATGAACAATGAAAAGGGGGGAAAAGGCTAAGAAAGGCCAAAAGGTGACTTTACATGACCCATGAGAATCACATGATTTTAATGACCATTGATAGAACCGTACTTCGCTTATATTGTCCATGAAAAAAAAAAAAAAAAAAAAAAAAAAAAAACATGAAAAACTATGACAAATCATAATCATCCGGGCCCTAATCATAAATATACTATCACTGGAGTTGCACTCTACCAAACTTGCGGTTCCCTACTTTTGGTACATTGGATAAATAACGTAGTAAATGGTAGAATTACCAGTAGCACTGCTACAGAAAGAAACAATACAAAATACAGGCAATGAAGATATTTAATGAGAATAGCAACCCTAGTAAGCACCAAAAACTGAGATCATTAGTTTGGTCACCCTGATCAAAGTGAAAATAGTACTTTTCGGTTCAAAATAATATTACTCGTAATCACTTCGATCTGAGCTGTAGTATACTTAGAGGACCTTCCAAATACGAGTATTTATGAAAACACTAATGTTCCGTACCGTAAGTAAAGTGGCTCTTTATATAGCCTCTCAGTTTCGGAAAGGTTTGAAGTTCAACCACTTCCGTTTTCCAAAGGAATCCAGTAAAATATGATAAAATACGCAGGCAACACGATCTACATAAGGTAACGCCCTGTATATAGGCAACACACCTAACATACAGGTAATGTGGGTATGTTCTTAACTGACCAATTCTACTAGGAAAACTATCGTAGTCTACACTTATGATATATATATATACAACACACCTAACAAACAGGTAATGTGGGTATGTTCTTAACTGACCAATTCTACTAGGAAAACTACCGTAGTCTACACTTACTTATGATAGATATACAACACACCTAACATACAGGTAATGTGGGTATGTTCTTAACTGACCAATTCTACTAGGAAAACTACCGTAGTCTACACTTACTTATGATAGATATACAACACACCTAACATACAGGTAATGTGGGTATGTTCTTAACTGACCAATTCTACTAGGAAAACTACCGTAGTCTACACTTGCTTATGATAGATATACAACACACCTAACATACAGGTAATGTGGGTATGTTCTTAACTGACCAATTCTACTAGGAAAACTACCGTAGTCTACACTTACTTATGATAGATATACAACACACCTAACATACAGGTGATGTGGGTATGTTCTTAACTGACCAATTCTACTAGGAAAACTACCGTAGTCTACACTTACTTATGATAGATATACAACACACCTAACATACAGGTAATGTGGGTATGTTCTTAACTGACCAATTCTACTAGGAAAACTACCGTAGTCTACACTTACTTATGATATACAACACACCTAACATACAGGTAATGTGGGTATGTTCTTAGCTGACCAATTCTACTAGGAAAACTACCGTAGTCTACACTTACTTATGATAGATATACAACACACCTAACATACAGGTAATGTGGGTATGTTCTCAACTGACCAATTCTACTAGGAAAACTACCGTAGCCTGCACTTACTTATGATAGATATACAACACACCTAACATACAGGTAATGTGGGTATGTTCTTAACTGACCAATTCTACTAGGAAAACTACCGTAGCCTGCACTTACTTATGATAGATATACAACACACCTAACATACAGGTAATGTGGGTATGTTCTTAACTGACCAATTCTACTAGGAAAACTACCGTAGTCTACACTTGCTTATGATAGATATACAACACACCTAACATACAGGTAATGTGGGTATGTTCTTAACTGACCAGTTCTACTAGGAAAACTACCGTAGTCTACACTTACTTATGATAGATATACAACACACCTAACATACAGGTAATGTGGGTATGTTCTTAACTGACCAGTTCTACTAGGAAAACTACCGTAGTCTACACTTACTTATGATAGATATACAACACACCTAACATACAGGTAATGTGGGTATGTTCTTAACTGACCAGTTCTACTAGGAAAACTACCGTAGTCTACACTTACTTATGATAGATATACAACACACCTAACATACAGGTAATGTGGGTATGTTCTTAACTGACCAATTCTACTAGGAAAACTACCGTAGTCTACACTTACTTATGATAGATATACAACACACCTAACATACAGGTAATGTGGGTATGTTCTTAACTGACAAGTTCTACTAGGAAAACTACCGTAGTCTACACTTACTTATGATAGATATACAACACACCTAACATACAGGTAATGTGGGTATGTTCTTAACTGACCAGTTCTACTAGGAAAACTACCGTAGTCTACACTTACTTATGATAGATATACAACACACCTAACATACAGGTAATGTGGGTATGTTCTTAACTGAGCAATTCTACTAGGAAAACTACCGTAGTCTACACTTACTTATGATAGATATACAACACACCTAACATACAGGTAATGTGGGTATGTTCTTAACTGACCAGTTCTACTAGAAAAACTACCGTAGTCTACACTTACTTATGATAGATATACAACACACCTAACATACAGGTAATGTGGGTATGTTCTTAACTGACCAATTCTACTAGGAAAACTACCGTAGTCTACACTTACTTATGATAGATATACAACACACCTAACATACAGGTAATGTGGGTATGTTCTTAACTGACTAATTCTACTAGGAAAACTACCGTAGTCTACACTTACTTATGATAGATATACAACACACCTAACATACAGGTAATGTGGGTATGTTCTTAACTGACTAATTCTACTAGGAAAACTACCGTAGTCTACACTTACTTATGATAGATATACAACACACCTAACATACAGGTAATGTGGGTATGTTCTTAACTGACCAATTCTACTAGGAAAACTACCGTAGTCTACACTTACTTATGATAGATATACAACACACCTAACATACCGGTAATGTGGGTATGTTCTTAACTGACCAATTCTACTAGGAAAACTACCGTAGTCTACACTTACTTATGATAGATATACAACACACCTAACATACAGGTAATGTGGGTATGTTCTTAACTGAGCAATTCTACTAGGAAAACTACCATAGTCTACACTTACTTATGATAGATATACAACACACCTAACATACAGGTAATGTGGGTATGTTCTTAACTGACCAGTTCTACTAGGAAAACTACCGTAGTCTACACTTACTTATGATAGATATACAACACACCTAACATACAGGTAATGTGGGTATGTTCTTAACTGACCAATTCTACTAGGAAAACTACCGTAGTCTACACTTACTTATGATAGATATACAACACACCTAACATACAGGTAATGTGGGTATGTTCTTAACTGACCAATTCTACTAGGAAAACTACCGTAGTCTACACTTACTTATGATAGATATACAACACACCTAACATACAGGTAATGTGGGTATGTTCTTAACTGAGCAATTCTACTAGGAAAACTACCGTAGTCTACACTTACTTATGATAGATATACAGCACACCTAACATACAGGTAATGTGGGTATGTTCTTAACTGACCAATTCTACTAGGAAAACTACCGTAGTCTACACTTACTTATGATAGATATACAACACACCTAACATACAGGTAATGTGGGTATGTTCTTAACTGACCAATTCTACTAGGAAAACTACCGTAGTCTACACTTACTTATGATAGATATACAACACACCTAACATACAGGTAATGTGGGTATGTTCTTAACTGACCAATTCTACTAGGAAAACTACCGTAGTCTACACTTACTTATGATAGATATACAACACACCTAACATACAGGTAATGTGGGTATGTTCTTAACTGAGCAATTCTACTAGGAAAACTACCATAGTCTACACTTACTTATGATAGATATACAACACACCTAACATACAGGTAATGTGGGTATGTTCTTAACTGACCAGTTCTACTAGGAAAACTACCGTAGTCTACACTTACTTATGATAGATATACAACACACCTAACATACAGGTAATGTGGGTATGTTCTTAACTGAGCAATTCTACTAGGAAAACTACCATAGTCTACACTTACTTATGATAGATATACAACACACCTAACATACAGGTAATGTGGGTATGTTCTTAACTGACCAATTCTACTAGGAAAACTACCGTAGTCTACACTTACTTATGATAGATATACAACACACCTAACATACAGGTAATGTGGGTATGTTCTTAACTGACCAATTCTACTAGGAAAACTACCGTAGTCTACACTTACTTATGATAGATATACAACACACCTAACATACAGGTAATGTGGGTATGTTCTTAACTGACCAATTCTACTAGGAAAACTACCGTAGTCTACACTTACTTATGATAGATATACAACACACCTAACATACAGGTAATGTGGGTATGTTCTTAACTGAGCAATTCTACTAGGAAAACTACCATAGTCTACACTTACTTATGATAGATATACAACACACCTAACATACAGGTAATGTGGGTATGTTCTTAACTGACCAGTTCTACTAGGAAAACTACCGTAGTCTACACTTACTTATGATAGATATACAACACACCTAACATACAGGTAATGTGGGTATGTTCTTAACTGAGCAATTCTACTAGGAAAACTACCATAGTCTACACTTACTTATGATAGATATACAACACACCTAACATACAGGTAATGTGGGTATGTTCTTAACTGAGCAATTCTACTAGGAAAACTACCATAGTCTACACTTACTTATGATAGATATACAACACACCTAACATACAGGTAATGTGGGTATGTTCTTAACTGACCAATTCTACTAGGAAAACTACCATAGTCTACACTTACTTATGATAGATATACAACACACCTAACATACAGGTAATGTGGGGTATGTTCTCAACTGACCAATTCTACTAGGAAAACTACCGTAGTCTACACTTACTTATGATAGATATACAACACACCTAACATACAGGTAATGTGGGTATGTTCTTAACTGAGCAATTCTACTAGGAAAACTACCGTAGTCTACACTTACTTATGATAGATATACAACACACCTAACATACAGGTAATGTGGGTATGTTCTCAACTGACCAATTCTACTAGGAAAACTACCGTAGTCTACACTTACTTATGATAGATATACAACACACCTAACATACAGGTAATGTGGGTATGTTCTTAACTGAGCAATTCTACTAGGAAAACTACCGTAGTCTACACTTACTTATGATAGATATACAACACACCTAACATACAGGTAATGTGGGTATGTTCTCAACTGACCAATTCTACTAGGAAAACTACCGTAGTCTACACTTACTTATGATAGATATACAACACACCTAACATACAAGTAATGTGGGTATGTTCTCAACTGACAAGTTCTCCCAGGAAAACTACCGTAGTCTACACTTATGATAGTCTACCGTAATTTTGCATGTATCCATAAAGCCTGTGCAGACGAAGAGTAATTTGTGAACATGGAAACAGTTGAAATCAGCTGATATTTGACAAGCACTGTACAGAGCCAGTGACGGTATGAAGTTGGTTATGTAATGAAGTTTGGTACCGCGTAACTTCAATTTGCTCCGTCAGATACGCCGTTACGGCACAAATGTGCAAAGGGTTTATTTTTGCCACTGAGATGACGTAAAGACGCGGATGCCTTTCAGCAAGTTTATAAAGGTTAATGTTCGTTGTCCCTACAGAGGGAATTGGGCAGCGGAAAGGTTGCCTTATGCTAACACAGGCCTCACTTGATTTCTACCCGACCCCTTCTATTATTTCCTTTCCTGGAAACACTGGCTCAACTGCAAAAGTCTCATAAGTTTCTCTACCTAATTTTAGGAAGCTAATCTTAGAAAAAACAGTTTATTCTATGTATTTAAGGATAAACTTTCATTAGGAATTTCACGTGAAAACAATGTATTTGAAAATTCACATCAGGCACAAAGAATACCTCGGAAATAGTTACCACTACAAAAAGATATATTTGACAAAATGTCATCGTTAATGTGATCTACATTTTTACTTTCTCTAGTGGTAAGTAGGGGAAGTATTGTATTCTACCCAAAAATTCGATGTTGAGATTTCAGCGGAAATATGTTTTGAGACTCCCTGAATCCCAAAAAGGCATTTTTATTAAAAGGTCCGTGTGTGTGTGTGTGTGTGTGTGTGTGTGTGTGTGTGTGTGTGTGTGTGTGTGCGTGCGTGCGTGTGTGTGTGTGTGGACAGCATAACTCAAAAATGAAAATTCAGATAGAAACCAAAGTTGATATTTAAGTTTAATGTCTTTCCAAGATGCGAAACGAAGATTTTGAAGAAAATAGCCCTACCCTAAACTACCCTTTACATGGAACATTTTTCGAAAATTTTGATTTTCTTGAAAATGGCTCTAACGATTTTTAATTAAATGTCATATGTTAGAGATATTTTTATGACAAATGAAATGTATCTCTTGAATTTTCTGGCTATAGCCCCTGTAGTCGATTGACTGTGGACGACTTTTGCATAACTGGTAAACCGTTAGAGATAGAACAAATCACACTATACAAAAATGTAGATCTTGCTAATACACACAATTTATGTGTGAATAAATTTTCTTGTAGGGTGAACCATTTTAGAGATATTCCTTGTTATGTGTGTGAGTTTCGGAAAACCTAAAACTTTCGTGAAATGGAACATCATTGCCTGCAAATGGAACGAAATTTGAAAGCTTTAAAAGATTTGATTATCGCTCAAAGCCTACTGTATTCTCATATTCCCCTTGTATCTACAAGGAAATAAGCAATAAGATAATTTGTACAAATGTTTATCTCAACTAACACGAAGAAGATATAGGAATAAGAGTTTGTAAAAATGGTTAGTACAAGAGTAGAGAAAGTCATGTGAGTGGTGCACATTAGATTTTTAACATAAGATTTTCAAACTGTTTTTACAAATAATTCTTGTAGTTATTGTAAACTTAATGCTATTTTGCACGTTAGTTGTGCGGTGTGATTAACCAATGAAGTGTTTACTCAACAACACATGCTGTTGTTTATAGCAACAATGAATTTATACTTTTTAATTTGTTTTAAAAAGGCAGTATATGACAGTTTTTAGTGATATAGTGTATCTTGCAATATTGGTACATGTAGGCAGGGAACACTTGAGGTCATGTTACTATCGTGCTGCACTGACGAGGGAGAGTTGAGGCAACTTATTGTGAAAATGTGTATTTTTGAGCATGCTCCCCTGGATGTTCAGTGCCAGGAAGCGTTGCTGCGTATGATGAATGAACTTTGAGTGAGCGGAAACAAAGCGCCCTGGCGGCCGACCTGACATTCTACTCCACTAAACCAACCTCGCTCGCTTTTATTGCTAACATTTTTACGACTGTATCCTGGTGCTTGTGATTATTTAATCGATATCGAACATCTGCTCATCTCTAGTATTCAATTTGCTGACTCTTGTGTTATTGTTGCAATTTGAATAAAACCACTTTATGGCCATGTCCTGTCTAAACCTATTTGTTTTATTGCAAACAGACATTTTCATAGAATAGACGTCACGTGACTTACAGGGTACAGGGCAGCGATGTCTAGCCTTTGCAACAGAGCGGAGTTTGCCGTGCATTGTGTTGCAGTGGCGGGTTGGTTATGTGATAAACATGTGTTCATTACTGACTTGTTACCTTTAAGAAGTGAATCAATATTTGGTGGAGTACACAGATACACCAAGTGTAACACATTCACTTTTAATATACCTAGTTCAATTTGTTCATAGAGCTATACTCACTCTTATACACACAATTCTTGTAAATGTTTATTTAATTGAGACCAATAAGAAACAACATCCCGTAAATGGTTCACTCGAAAGAAAAACAAAGTGTTTGACATAAATTGCGTACTTTAACCAGATCCATATATTTTATTTAGTAAGTTTTTGTGTGTCTCTTACTGTTTACCATTTATGCACAAATCGTCGAGAATGAAGAGGTCTTATGAGGACGTTCAAGGTAGAAACTGCCTGTTTGTGTCCGTCACTGAATACTGACTGTCTGAGGAGTGGAATAATAGCCCTTCATCATGTAAAGTTCTCCAAAGAGAGAAGGTTGGACATCCGTGGCATAGGGTTTAAAATGAGTCGCTCTGAGAGCCTTAGGCGCTGGCCTACAGTTTCCAAGGTCCTGTGTTCGAACCTGGAGCAGACCAGTAGATTTTAAGTGTGCTTAAAAGCGACAGCTCCATGTCAGTAGACTTACTGGCATGTAAAAGAACCTCTGCGGGATGAAATTCCGGCACACCGGCGACGCTGATGTGATCCTGGCAATTGACAGTCTCGTTAAACAACAAAATAATTTTCTAATTTGTAGGACAACTATTGGAGAAGGTAGAATGAGACATAGCCGGGAGTTGAACCACAGATCTTGTGGTCTCATGCATGCCGGTAAACCGTGGTGACTTACAGGCTCTACCAAATGTGTAAGAGGTACAGGGTTCGACTATTCCTCATTCGCCCTGGAGCAAATGTGTCTGTTGATTTAATGTTTTCAAGCAAAACGCAAACCCTGACCGAGCGGTACAGCGAGTAGACATCATCAGTAGCTACATAATCAGATATTTGCATTACTGATTAAACACCTGTCTGGAAATAACCTCAAACGTCCTATTCAATCTAAATGACTTTTATTCCTACAATAAACCGTAAGGGACAGACAAACTATTGCTACATAACAAATCTGATGTGTTGCACTCACATGACTTTCTCTACTCTTGTACTAAACATTCTTACAAACTCTTATTCCTATATCTTCTTCGTGTTAATACAGATAAACATTTGCTAGTATTCGTGTACGTATAAAGGGAATATGAGAGAAAATCCAATAGTTGGACAGCTGTCCTATTTTAGGGTTGTCATAATGACACGCCTACTAATAGTTCTATCGAAAAATACAATTTCAAATATGAATCATAAAGGATAAAACATCGTATACTGTAAACATATTTTATAGATAGAATGTAATAATATACAAAATTGTTATAAAGTTTGGAAATAGGATAGTTAGCAATTTTAGAATTGTTTATTTAATTTAGCGCAGTATACAGATGATTATATAAAATTTGCAAAGAATCACGCATAATAATTGCAATTCAAAACGTCAGAACTGATTAACAGTAAATTTAGTAATCACTCCACGAGCACCAAAAAGTGAACAATCACTTCCCAATTTGAAATTTTGTATTTATCGTTTAAATAAGGAATGCAAGGCTCATAAATCTAGTATTTTTTATCTTATCAACCTCCATAATTTGGTCTACTTTTTTTTTTTTTTTTTTTTTTCCAAATCGGATTGTGGGGTCAAGAATTAGTCACCTATTTTGTTGCCTGTCAGTAATTATTACGTCTATTCTTTCATAAAAAAATCTGATGTGTTACACTCACATGACTTTCTCTAATCTTGTACTAACCATTCTTACAAACTCTTATTCCTATATCTTCTTCGTGTTAGTTGAGATAAACATTTGTACAAATTATCTTATTGTTTATTTCCTTGTAGGTACAAGGAGAATATTAGAATACAGTAGGCTTTGTGCGATAGTCAAATCTTTTAAAGCTTTGAGATTCTGTTCTCTTTGTATACTTAACACACAAAAAATGAACAACGATGTTCCATTTCACGGAAGTTCTAAGTTTTCCGAAACTCACACACATAACAAGGAATATCTCCGAAATGGTTCAACCTACAACAAAATATCTTGACACAAACTGTTTATTTTAGCAAGATCTACATTTTTTGTATAGTACAATTTGTTCTATCTCTAACGGTTTACCAGTTATGCAAAAGTCGTCCAGAGTAAATACGACTGCAGGGGCTATAGCCAGAAAATTCAAGATATACATTTCATTTCTCATAAAAATATCTCAAACATGACATTTTAATCAAAATCGTTAGAGCCATTTTCAAGAAAATCAATATTTTCGAAAAATATTCCATGTAGTTTAGGGTGGGGAAATTTTCTTCAAAATCTTCGTGTCGCATTCTTGAAAGACATTAAACTTAAATACCAACTTTTGTTTTTAAACTACTTTTCGTTTATAGTTATGCTGCCCCCCCCCACACACACACACACGGACCTTTTTCTAAAAATGTTTTTTTTTTCTTTCTTTTTTTTTCTTTTTTGGATTCAGGTGCCTCTAAACATATTTCCGGTGAAATCTCAACATCGAATTTTTGGATGGAATACAATACTTCCCCTACTTACCAGCAGCGAAAGTAAACATTTCAATGTTACTAATGTGAGTGCTGCGTTCCCTTTAGTCTGATGTATTGTTCTTACACAAATGACTAATCAAGATTTATTTCCATCAACAAGATATAGATAGTTCCGAGTTCGAATCTCGGTTAGTGCTAGTTATCCAGATAACGTTTCATCTTATCCTGAAAAGACGAAATTCACGTGTTGCCGACCCCGGGCTCATTTAACCCATTTCATCCATTATCTAACATAACCTACCAGGTTAAATAAGTTAAAAAAGAAAAAACATTAGATAGAAAAATAATAAGCTTTCGTACGAACATTTTGTAGAAAGGTGGCAAGAGAAATTTATGTGAATTTAAGACATCAGCTTTTTTACTTTCTCTGCTAGGAATAGTAAGTAAAGTATTGTATTCCACCAAAAAAATTCGAGATTTCATCGGAATTGTCTCTCTCTCACTGTGTGTCTGTGTGTGTCTGTGTGTATCTTTCAAGGATGCAATTCCTCCACCCTAAACTACCCTTTACATGGGAAAGTATTCGAAAGTTTTTATTTTCTCAGAAATGGCTCTAACGATTTGATTGAAATGCCATATGTTAAAGATATTTTTATAAGAAATGAAGTATAAATATTTTGATTTTTCTGGCTATAGCCTAAGTAGTCCTGTTTACTCTTGATGACTTTTGTATAACTCGTGCACCGTAAGAGATAGACAAAATCTTACTACAGAAAAAATGTAGATCTCCCTGAAACATATTATAGGACTACATTTTATGCTAAATGATCTTTTTTGTGAAGTGAAGTATTTCGGAGATATTCCTTGTGATTCGTAAGAATTTTGTAATACTTATAGGCCGTTCTCAAATGGGAGCCCATTATTCATTTATTCCTTTGTTAGTCATACAAACAGAACGGAATTTTGGTCATCATATTGGGAACACTTTTAAAACATTTGACTATCACTTAAAGGCTACTGTATTCCCCTTGTACCTACAAGAAAATTAGCAATTTGTACAAATATATATATCTCTATTATTATGAAGTAGATAGACGAATAGGTGTTTGTAAGAGTGGTTTGTGCGAGGTCGAAGAAAGTCATGTGAGTGCAACACATAGACTTTTTAAATTGATTCCTAAAATGTTTATTATTAAGGGGACAAGGTAAAAAAAAAAAAAAAAAAAAAAGTATATTTTTTTTTAAATTTTCTGTTTTGGATTTTTCCAATAACAATGGGTTACGTTTGTAGAGTACATGCTTCTGGAACTACTGTAAAATTTTCATTCAAATAGGTTCAGTAGTTTTGAAAAAAATGTACCTGAGTTTGAAAAATGCAAGTTATAGAAAACTGCATTTAAAGAAAAGTGTGTCATCTCTGAAGCCCTCAAAACCCAGCATGGTCCAGCACTCCGCCATATTTAGATGGGGTAATTTAAAGCCTAATGTGCTGGTACCCTTACAATATATATATATATATATATATATATATATATATAATAAGCTATATAATAAGATTTCTAAGCACAATAAAATAGTAAAATAAGCAAGCAAATAAGCACGAAAAATGATGAAAACAAGCACCAAATTAAACAAAAATAAATATACTCAAATAAGATGATAGTTTCACAGAACTCTTATTTATTGAAGATTGTTGTAGTGCATAAGGATAAGTGCAGATCCTGAGATTTTATTGTGTAAAATCGGTCAAAATATTATTTCGACGTTACAGGTGCAAGAGAAAAGCACTACAGTTCTTAGATGGAAGCTTTTTAGAAATTTGAAAGTGTTTCGTAACCGGAATTTTTCTGTAGCATTTTATTAAGTTTTTGAAAGCTAATTTTTGCAACTCCGTATGTTTCTGACGACAATGTTATTGGAATTTGTAAAATATTCCAAGGAATTATTTCGAGGTTCGAGCTGGTTTAAAATGTTAAGTATTTTAGAAAATGCTATTGTTGCACGCGCTGGGAATCCCCGTCCTTGCCCATGATATTATTGCGATATCTCTACCCAATCGCAGCCAGTTTTGTCTCCTTGGCACCTGGCTATACCGTAGCCTTTCTTCCTCATGCATTTCGTCGACAAAACAGTGAATCACTGAAAACTATGAAATACATATATTCTTGAAATTTACAGTTTTGCGTAAAATATGTTGTTTTAATTAAACATAGTAAAATATTTAAGCAAAAAGGGTTTGCTGCGAAATAAGCACAAACATAGTTAAAACTGCCCATCTATACTCCTCCCGAAGTAAGAAGCACACTTGAAGTAAACAAAGAGTAGAAAATAGATCCCACATTTCTGATGTTATCACTTTTAAAATACACCAATGAATACGTTTAGTGATTTTATTGTAATGCACTGCATTTTCACTGTTATTTCGATATGGAAAATAATGAAATAATCAGTTTATACAATCCGAGTGTTTACTGCATATCAGTTGTTCATGCTGTACGTGTGTGGCGCGCAGTTATACCAGAGTGTGTTTCTTAGAGCAGATCTGGTATACCAAGTATAACCTTTCTGCTTATCCTTAACAGTGTGAAAAAGTGAATTATTTTATTTATAAATTCGGGTTTTATTTCTTCTATTCTGGAAGATAAGACAGAAAATGTTGGGGACGCACGTGAAGAAGAACATTTTGGTGTAGCGCATTGCAGTGAAGTTGACAGGACAATTAGTGCAAGAAGAAGAAGCGTGTTTTAATTAGGTAGCGCCGAGGTTTGTGTGACGTCTACCTGACAACATGAAATAGCAGGAAAAGTGCACAAAGAATGCTAAAGATGCGCCGAGGTCCATCGCGCAGGTGGGAGTGAGCGAGTAAGGCAGAGAGGCAGAGAGGGAGGAAAGATGCTTTTAGCTTATTCCATTAGCATTAGTTGGACGTAGTCGTAGCAAGAGTACAGTAGTAGTGACGACACCATGGCCGACGTAGAGGTTCAGATGCAGTTCACGACCACGGAGCGAAAAGTCCGTAAAGTGAAGAAAACGAGCAAACGGCGGGAAAGTACCGACAACGATGTCACCATCACGGAGATCGAGAAGGAAAACCACATGAGCAACGATCATGGGTATGTGCTGGGTGTTGGTGCACGGTCCTTGGTTCGATCATTGCTAGGAGCATGTCCAGGAAACAATCGCAGTGATAAGATAAGGGAGTGACTGTTGTGTTGCCACAATTTCCCAAAGAACACTAAAAACTCTTAATTAAACTTATAAAGTACCCCTAATTTATACCATTTTTACAAATATGTGCAATGTCCCAAAATTATTTGCAAAATGTGATATTTGTGTAGCCACATTCCAAAAATCGCACATACATACTTACTCCTTAAAGTCAAATTTGAAATATATCCATATATTTTCGTTAAAACTTTACTGTATAACATCTGTAGGTATATACAACAATTCATCTAAAATTGCACATTTTACGACAAAGACCTGAAGGAAAATTGTATACGGTGTTAAGTACATTTAAAACGTATCATTGAACGTTCCTCCAAATATTAACATATAACATTTAAGGGCGCTACTCAACCAACATTACAAATATTAAGATAAAATCTATAAAACTACCCATAAATTTGTATACTTTTTAGTGACATGAATTTTCCTCGAAATCTTAACACATAAAATTGAACTATGTATTTACAACTACTCAACCAATATTAGAAGTTTTAAGACAAAATACACAAAATTGACCTTAAATTTCTATTTTTTGTGAAGTTTGGATCATTAAATTGTCCTCGAAACCGACACATATAACATCTAACACAGTTATAATACCAAATTACAAAAATCTTAAAATCCCTAAAGGTACCCTTCATTTGTATAATTTTTAATAAAATTTCAAAGGTATCCATGAATTTTGTCGACATCTTAATATGTAATATTTAAACTACACATATACTGCTACCTAAAGAAAATCAATTTAAAGATAAAATCCATAAGACTAGGTACCCTTTTTAACGAAATTTCAAGCATATCAATGAGTTTTCTGCGATACTTTCTTGTGAGTACAGCAATAAACCTAAAATTGCACATTTTAAGATAAAAGCAATAAAATGTGTCTTTAATTTGTTATGGTTTCAGTCAAGTATAAAATGTATTCACAAATGTTGCTTATAGCTAACCTATAAGTTAGTACATTTTTATAAATCCCCACATATCCTTAGTCGTGTACTATTCTCAACGAAATTTCAAACGAGTCATAAATTATTTTCAATCTTTTGGGTAGGTGTACATTTTCACCCCACGTGTAAGAATTTTAACACTCTTCTTACAAACTACCGATTATTTTACTAGCTTGTTCAAAATTGAAATGTGTCAAAACGTGTCACGCAAACTGCAGTTCTTGAGAAATTCCCAGCTGGCCAAAATCGAACCCTGGTCACTTAGCTTGACTACATCGTGTCCTATATAAACTAACGTCCTCCAACATAATATGTATGTCATAACGTGATGACCAAATTAACCACTGTTGGGTACTTTTGGTGCTCAGTTTCGAAAAGGTTCAAAGTTCAACGCTTCCGATTTCTAGAGGAATCTAGTAAAACATGATCAAAGAACGCAAACAGGGCTAACCCCTGATTGGTATGTAACACACCTAACGTACAGGTATTGCGGGTAGGCTGTTAACTACCGTAGTCTACACTTGTGATAGTTTGAGTGCGAGTCCATAAGGCTTAAAGTTACCCGACATTCGTCTTCTCATGATAAGGGAACAGCTCGGAGGGGGGGGGGGGGAGCACTCACCCTAAGTCAAGCAGTACGCCTGTAAAACACATAAAAATGCACAATGTCCATTTCACCTATGTAAATGTTGTATCAAAGAATGCTTATGTGATACAAAGTTTCAATCAGATATCTGCACCTGTTTATGAGATATATGAAAGTTTGTGCTCTGGATTTAATTCAGATGTGTGACGCATGCCATATGGTTTTTACATCCTGCTAAGGATTTCAGGCCATTATAAACAGTCCTACATTAGAGGATTTGTTGTAATTTAAATGAAGCTATGCTGGAAAAATAAATGCATTATGCATTTTGGCAACATATTGATTTTATGAACATCAACAATTAAAATATTTAATAGAAGGTGACAAATTCATAACACTTCAAAGATGGCTATCTGTGTTTCTTAAGGAATTCTTCATGAAGTTTTGCTGAAAATTAGAAATGAATCAGTGAAATGTTTTGACAGTTCCATTTAAACATGAAATGTGCATTACAGTATTGTGTTTGGGTGTGTTTCAACGGTCGCACGCACTGATAAATATTGTCGATATTAATAAATGAAAGGCACCTGATGAAACCATGCACTATAGATACAGTAAAAGGGGAACATCTTATTTTCATAGGCGCATTTGTCTTAAGTGTGGATTCCATACAGTCGTTGCGTACAGACAAACTGATACTAATACGACACCACTAGAAGCAATTTTCACACAAATAGAGCAATAGTCATTTTCTTTCGACACCATTGGACTCAATTCGTGGCTTGAAATGGACTAGCAGTGTTACCTGTTTTGGGCTCAATATAAAAGTCTGATGTGTTGCACTCACATGACTTTCTCTACTCTTGTACTAACTCTTATTCGCATATCTAGTTCACGTTAATAGAAATAAACATTTGTAAGAATATTCATACTGTTAATTTTCTTGTAGGTACAAGGAGAACATGGGAATACAATATCTTGACTTTGAGCGATAGTCAAATATTTTGAAGCTGGTCGCTCTGTGATGACTTTGAAATTGCCTTTTCTTTGTATGGCCAAGATATAATACACGAATAACGACTGCCTATTTCAAAAAAGTATAAGTATTGTAGCGTATGAGCCAGGTTATTCTAAAAGTCGACTCTTAGACGAACCTGGCTCATACGTTACAGTATTGTAAAGTTCACGCCCATAACAAGGAATATCTCGGAAATGGTTAGCTCTGCAAGAAAACTAATTTGAGAAATTCTGTTTTAACGAGATCTGCGTTTTTGTGTAGTAATATTTTGTCTGTCTGTTATACTTTACCAGTTGTACAAAAGTTATTCAGAATAAAGAGTTAGAGGCAATTCCAAGTAAATTCAAGATATACGAGTAGATACATTTCATATCTCATGAAAATATCTTAAATATATGGCAAAAGCATGTTTTCAGAGGCAAATTAAAAAAAATGTTTTAGAAAACGATCCGTCTGTGTCTGTCTATGAGCAGCATAGTTCAAAAAGAATGTTTCATGCAAGAGTGAGTAGAGAAAGTCATGTGAGTGCACAGATTAAAAAACTATTAACTGTTCCTCAGCAATGATATATGAATATCCGGGTATCCGCGAATAATTTGCATTGACGGAATAAATTGAAAGTACACAGCACAACGCAAGCTGTAATGGGGGGGGGGGGTGTACAGCAAATTGCAGCATATCAAGGGGTACATACCACTCAGCAATGCCTAGGTTAAGTCACATGTTTGGACACATTACTTTCCTAATAGATGGATATCAGTTCACTGACTAAAGGGCAAACTCCGTGTGAACAACGCTGTAATGCATTTCTATCTTCATTCCAATAAATTTAATGTTAAAACGTGATGTAAGAGAGATTTGGCAAAGTCATGTTAACATTAAATTGTGAATAAAATCATTCGAATTAGGATAAAAAGACATTGCAGCATTGCTCACAGTATGATAGTGAATTCTATCCATTCCTCAAGAAGACAGATGACTCCAAGTATTTGACTCTTCTTCATTGACAATAAACGGTTAACTGAAGCATTGCCTTACACCCCACCCTGTATGTATGTATGTATATCTGCTAGCTATGTTCAACATGATTCAACTACTAGAGTGTTATTTTCTGCATGATGGAGGAATTAGCAACCATCGCGGACTGAGATATCTGAATGTACATCCGTTCCTCTCTGTGCTGTGTCGTTCGTTGCAACTGAAATCGATTACAAGGGAGCTTCAGTTTTCTGTCCAACGCCTTCCTTCATCGAGTCTCTAATTAGTTATTTACACTTACGTGTTTCACTTTAAAACTGCAATTTCCCTTACGAAGCACTATGATTATTTCACAGACCTAATTAGCGAAAGTTTATAATCCACCTCTTTGAAAGTTTTCCTGAGATTTCTTACTTTTGTTAAATTCTTATGAACTTAATAAACTGCAAGACGATTCCTTGATATTGAAGCACGAGTATCGTTTGTTTTCACCAAAAATGAATGACGTAATTACCATGGCAACAAGACAGCAATGACGTCGTGACCGCCGCAATAAAGTATTCTGCAATGTGCCTATAAGAAAACCTGAAATAGTCACTCTTGCAGGTGCAGCAACATTTAAACACAAGAATGACTATTAATTTTTCATAAGCAACTTTTGACTTCTCTGTAATTAATAAACTGTCAGCACTTGGTTCAAAATGTGAAATGGAATACAAGTTTTATCATTACCTTCCATTTTCCTCTATAAGTGTAGAACCAACAGCCATTTTACTGTCATCTCTGATAGATTATAATTTTTCATTTAGCAAATTTATTGATAACGTTTACGTATTTTAATACTATAATTACATAAAACGTTGTATGTAACACACATATAACAATTTCATTATGACACTGTCGCTCACATACTCTGTCAGATTATACACTAGTTAATAACTAATATGCATTGACTTTTAGGAGTGCAAACGTTTTTGCCAAGCACATTTTAAAACTCCCTTAATATTTCTTGTTTTTAATATACGTAGTGGTTGAAAATAGGTTGGGGAAACATTGCATACCCCTCAATGTTGAGGTCGGCATCTTAATGAAAATGTGCCTTTTCAGGTTTACTGAATAAATATAACGTCTGATATGTTACACTCACATGACTTTCTCTACTCATGCACTAACCATTCTTACAAACTCTTATTCCTATATCTTCTGCGTGTTAGTTGAGATAAACATTTGTACAAATTATCTTATTGCTTATTTCCTTGTAGGTGCAAGGGGAATATTAGAATACAGTAGACTTTGAGCGATAGTCAAATCTTTGCATCCGTTCTCTTTGCACACTTAACATATAAAAAATGAACAACAATGTTCCATTTCACTTAAGTTTTCCGAAACTGACACAAATAACAAGGAATATCTACGAAATGGTTCACTCTACACTCTCTTACGGTTTACGAGTTATTCAAAAGTCATCCAGATAAAACAGGATTACTAAGTACGCTATAGCCAGAAATTTCAAAATATACATTTCATTTGCCATAAAATATCTCAGACATATGACATTTTATTAAAAATCGTTAGAGCCATTTTCAAGAAAATCAAAATTTTCGAAAAATTTTCCATGTAAAGGGTAGTTTAGGGTGGGGCTATTTTTTTTTCAAAATCTTCGTGTCGCATCTTGGAAAGACACTAAACTTAAATACCAACTTTGGTTTCTATCTGAATTTTCGTTTTTGAGTTATGCTGTCCACACACACACACACACACACACACACACACACACACACACACACACACACACACACACACACACACACACACACACACACACACACACAGAAACACACACACACACCTTTTCCTAAAAATGCTTTTTTTTTTTTTTTTTAATTGAGGCGGACCGGTGAAATCTCGACATCGAATTTTTCGGTGGAATACAATACTTCCTCTACTTACCAGCAAAGAAAGTAAAAAGTATTTTTAGAAAAAGGTTCGTGTGTCTGTCTGTGGTTGGCATAACTCAAAAATGAAAAGTCGGTTAAAAACCAAAGTTGTTATTTAGGTTCCACATGTTTTAAGGACGCGACACGAAGATTTTGAAAAAAGTTCTTTCACGCTAAACTACCCTTTACATGGAAATGTTTTCGAAAACTCATTTTCTTGAAAATGGCTAGAACGATTTTGATTAAAATGCCATATGTTTGAGAAATGTACATTTGAATTTGCAGCCTGTAGCCCCTGTAGGCGTGTTTACTCTGGATGACATTTGCATAACTGGTAAACAGTAAGATGTAGACCAAATCTTACTATATAAAATGTAGATCTTGCTAACTTAAACAGTTTATGTCTGAATAAACTTTTTGCAGAGTGAACCATTTCAGAGACATTCCTTCTTATTTGTGTGAGTTTTGGAATACTCAAAGTTTTGTTAAATGGAAGATAATTATTGTTTAATATCTCAGCCGTGCAAAGAGAACGGGATCTCAAAGCCTTAAAAGATTTTTCTATCGCTCAAGAGTTTGTAAGAATGGGTAGTACAAGAGTGAGTAGAGAAAGTCATGTGAGTGGAACACATCAGGTTTTTGTAGTATCTCTGGCACAGATGGTACAGAATTCCCAGAGAGTCAGTCGCCTCATTGAGCACTGCAAGAACAGTTGACGTCCATGGCGACGCTGAGCAGGTCTTAAAGACTAGAAACAATGGAATTAGTTTACGGGCAGTAAACAAGCTGGACACTTCCGTGTACGATAGATAGTGAAAGTCTTTCTCCTCGCCTTGGACATTGTTCTCGGGGTTAAGACACCAGCGAGGTTGCCAACAATGTCGAGGTATTCCACATCGTTATTCAGGTGAATCCGGCAGGCAGGCAACGTGCCCAGAACATATTGTGGTTCGTTAACATCCTCTTCTAGGTCATGACCGAGGGTATCTGCGTGTTAATGTCGGGAAGGGCGCACCTAAACTCAAGGGTGCTTCAGAAATGTAAAATAGCTTACAGTTTTGTGTGTGCTGTGTTACATTCTTCCCAGTACAAACATTTGTTCTTTTATCTACTTCACATTAATCGAGATAAACATTGGTAGAAATGGGTTATTATATAACTCCATGTCGGTGCAAGGGGAATATAAAAACACAATTAGCATTAACCTATAATCAAATGTTTTAAAAGTGGTCGCTATGTGATCACATTGAAATCCTGTTCTCTTTACAAAGCCAAGATATAAGAAAAGAATGACTTCCTATTCCAGAAAATTCTAAGGATTGTAAAGTTTTATCCAATGACAAGGAATATCTGGAAAATGGTTAGTTATGAAGTGAATATAGCCAAAGATGAAACAATTCTTTCAATGGACGAGAGGTTGGCTACATATAAACCATACACTGTAGCTGACTGTGAACTTTGCCCCCAGTCAGAGGTCAACAAGAGGAGCTTCCAGGTGCACAAGACAATACAGAGAACCTCCTCCCAGTGACATATAAACCATACACTCAGGGGAAGACAGGTATCGCTGCTGTGACGTCAGCTCACTCAGCTCACATGCTCCCACCGAAAGCCAGTTGAACGTGTGACGTCACAGCGCGGAAGAGGAAATAGCGTGCGGGACATCGTAATTTTAATGCTGACTGTTTCAATTACGGAATAGTCACAGATTATAAATAATTACATTTCGGCTTTAAGTCATATATATACAAATTCTAGTTTATGTAAACAGTCATGTTATAACGCAAATAGAACAGAAATTATAACTATTTTGCCTGAGCTATACAGAACAATTAGGTGAACATTTTCCGACATTTGTCGTTTCGCTTTTCTTTAACTAGTTTGTCAATGTTAGGACGTAATGTGCGGCACATTTGTAACCGAAGACTGCATGTAAGATTGTGATCTGACAATATGCTTCGGGATTTTGACTTAGAAAGGTTCATAACAGAAAATTGTTCGCACACATACGTGGAAACAAACATACATAATACCCGTGTAAAAAGGGCATATAACCTCAGAAATCTGGTTTGAGGAACATTCTAATAAAAATCAGCCAAGTCTTCCTTGTGTTTATAGTTGTCCTTCAGCAAATCGTCGCACTGTAAATTTATCAATTCAATTTGCTACCTGCTAGAAGCATTGTTAACATCCAATGAATAGGGGGTCGCAAAGATCTGAAACGTAGTTGACAATGTTTCTACATCTTGAAGCCTGGTCTCAAACTAGTGTGAAACACGGGGAACTGAACACAAACACAAAACCACTACACAACGTCAACAAAAACACAAGATAAAAACAGAATTCGCACTAACGCCGTTAAAATCCCTCGCACAACAAATAAAAACCCTCAGACTAGGCTGAAGAGAATTCTCCCTAAACAAATAACATTTTTCATATTCATTCAGTTTCGTGCAACTAGCGCCGCTGATCTAGGCTGCATAGCAATACACCGCTCTCGCCTGACGTCAGACGAACGTACACGCCGAAGTTGTCTTCCCCTGGCATACACTGTAGCTGACTATGAACTTTGCACCGGTCAGAGGTCAACAAAAGCAGTTCCCAGGTGTCCAAGACAATACAGTTCACGTTACGCTGCTGTCTTGCTTAGGAAGGAGTTGTTTTATCTTTAATTATAGCTATCGACTGTTATTCAATTTTTATGTGGTAAGATTTTGTGTAAAGTTATACAGAAGGAAGAGAAGTTGTGTGGTATTCACAGAAAATGTATGATATACGCTTCATTTGTCATGCAACTATCGTTAAAATGTGCTATATTGAACATCGTTACAGCCATTTTAGAATAAATGAAAAATAAAGAAAAGTTTTCTATATGACGTGTTTATCCAAGTCATACTCGTATATACTCTTTCCCCCCTAATGACCAAGTTGTCGAGGGCCCTTAAACCCGACCCGATACTCTTTCCCAACTGTTTTCTTACTGCCATATATATATATATATATATACGTGGCCACGGTAAGTAGGGAAAGTATTGTATTTCGACCGAAACTATGATACCCACATTTCATCAGAAATACTATTATGAGATTCCTGAATGTAAACACGTAAGTGAAAAACAAAAGTCGGTTAAATACCAAACCAGGTATGTACCTACGTTCAACGACACAATTTTCAATAAATTCATCTGCTCCCAGACTAACCTTTATGTAAAGCATTTTTCAAAGACTTTTATTTTCTCAAAAACGTCCGTAACGATTTTGATTAAAATACCATATGACTTAAGATATTTTCATAACAAATGCATTGTATATCATGAATTTTCTAGGAATAGTCTGAAGTCCTCTTCATTCTGAATGACGTTTGTATAACTAGTAAACAGTAAGAGATAGACAAAATCTTACAGCACAAAAATTGTAGAGCTCGTTAAAACACACAATTCATGTCAAATGATCTTTTTTGTGAAGTGAACCATTTCCGAGATATTCCTTGTTCATTTGCATGATACAATGTTTATACTTTTATTAAATGGGAGGACATTATTCATGTTTTATCTCATGAAACAACAAAGAGAACGGAGTGTCAAAGTGATCACATAGCGACCACTCCTAAAACATTTGAATATGACTTAAGTCTACTGTATCCTAATATTCCCCTTGTACCTACAAGGAAATAAGCAATAAGATAATTTGTACAAATGTTTATCTCAACTAACACGAAGAAGATATAGGAATAAAAGTTTCTAAGAATGGTTAGTACAATAGCAGTTAGATATTTTTTTGGAATGACATGACATTTCAGAATTTCAAAATACGTGAAAAGTGTCAGAAGCTGAAAGCAAACATGCAGCATTTTGTTAATATGTAAACTATTTGTTCAGTGTCTTTCTTTACCGGTAGAAATACATCAGATATCAAACCCAATAGTTAATTTGTAACACCATCCCTGAATGAGAAAACTTTTGTTCTGGGGATACTCAAAAAAATAAACTTTACACAGCACAGATTATTAGAAACTGTGATACGAAACAATAATGAACTAATTTAATATTTGATTCGATTAAATTCAATGAGATGAAATTAATTTTACATAATAAAAGCTAATTTTCTTTCTAAAAATGTATTCATTAAGTACCTCGTTTTGCCAAAAATTAGTATTCTTTGCACAAATTATTATTTAAGACGTCGAAGCAGCGTCTGAATAATTGACCACACACACGCTTATAGCATTTGTGATATCCTTGGCGGGCTCCTTATCACGAAATAAGGCACGTGGCTTCACACGGTTGCTAATACTATACATAATAAAAAATTGTTTTATTCTTTTTCCTTAAATTGTTAATTTAATTTAATCATTCACTCCATCTTTCGGTAGACAATTCAACTTTTTTCTATCTGATGGTTATCAAGCGCTGCATCGGTTTCATTTTTGCATTAAATTCATATGTAAACGTTTAAATTAAAACATTTTATTGTTTCGTTCAATCATAAGTTTTTGGATTTTAATTGCTTTCATTAAATATTGCCCAGGGAATACAGCAAAGAACAGCCTTGGACTTTAACACCCTAGCAAGGTTAATGTTGCATAAACAACTTCGCAGCAGCGTCGGATACGGAGCGCACATTCTATACTGGACAGGCATGAGCTTGCCCATGAGTACGCTTGCTATTTTGCTACCCTTCTGCAGGGGAAAGCGAAATTTGCCCAACGTTACTGCATTACAACTGAATGTTTGTATATGTTTCTAATTTTTCGTGTAAGAAATTCCTCAAACCTTGTAGAATCTGCGTCCAATTGCAGATTATCCTTTCTGACTATTAGAAAATCTAAACGTGGCTTTTAAATGGCTGTGCGTAGGTGTATAAAAATCACGCGCGAAATTGGAAAAATAATTGCTAATATATCTTGTTTTCCTTTATAAAATATTCGCAGTAATGCAAATTTTGTTTAATTTATTTCCCATATTTAGTGTAGTTTCTTTGAGGATTGATGAAGTGATCAAAAGAGCTCTGTTTTAACCTTTTAATAATTTAGTACAAGTCCGATGTTCTAGAAATTAAAATGTATCATATTCTTAAAGCGTAATGCTCCTCTATGGTATGGGGGTAACGTGTCTGTCTCATATTCATGAGGTCGCTATTTCGAATCTCGTTAGGGTGAGTGTGGATAAGCTGGTTTTTGCTTTTCCCTTATCCTGAGGGAGTCTGGTAACTTCAAACTCAATAAACGCCGGACTCAGTTCATTACATTTTCATTCATCGTCCGATATGACACTGCGTTGGAGGACGTTAACATACAAAAAACTTCTTGAAGTAAAATTCGTAATGTTACACACAATGATCTTTTATTGAGAATAACTATTGGATAAATAATATTCAAAATCATACATTTAAATAGTCATGGAAAATTAGACAGTACGACCTGCTTTGGACCTTGAAAATTAATTTTCTGCAACAAATATATTAAACAAAACTTTCATAACAAGTTCAGCTAAATTGGTTGAGCAATTTCGATACCGAATACACTTAAAGAATGACTTTTGTATGCATTTTCCTCGGTGTTTTGGGAAGGAATTATGTGTCTAGTGTTAAAACATGCATTTAAAAAGGAACACATTTACATTAAGGCTGCTTATTTGCAACCCCAAATATTTTATTTGTTGAAGTGTACAACAATTATAGTGGGCACTTTTCCTCCCCCCCCCCCCCACCTTCTACGCTTTTGTCTATAAAATAGGTGATTATGTGAAAATGTCTTTTGATTTTAAAATCTCTGTAGTAAATAGTTTATATGTATAGTTTTAAAAAAGACTTTGTATCATTCCTGTGCGATTGTTTCCTGAGCAGTTGTTTGACAAATATTGTATGACATTTTAGCTTAAGATATTTACATAAAATTTAATGAAACATGTTATTCAAACACATTACACCAGCACATACCCTTCAATAACATACAGGTAAATAAATATATATGTTTTGTTCGTGTGTGTGTATGTGTGTCTAAGATATAGTTATATACAATACCACATACGTTTTCAATAGTGATCTCACTGGAGTTTTTTATATATTTAGAGAAAATGTAAACTTAAGTGGGATTGAATTGACTATGTCGCGGCTAATAAGACATGTATCTTGTTAGTATTTAAATACAGGGTGTTCCGCTTGTAGTCCAAAAGCTTGTGACTACCCCCAACACAGGTAGGAACGATAGGGGATCATCGTGGTAACAGGTAGCAAAGGTGTGTAAGTTACCAACCTAAAATCGTCAAACTATAAAGCTAATTTTATTATATTTTCTTTGGGATAGTTTAGAAATCATGTGATCCATTGCCAGACACTTTGTTTCTAGAACATTTACTCTAGTTTTGAGTAATCCCAAGTACTGTTACAATATCGTACACTGTATATTATTCAGCCTTCGTACTATAACATAAGCACAGTCACAATTTATTAACGTTTAAGGGTGTCCAGGGAGGAGTTGCCACGATACTTAGTTTTGGGCAATATTATCCCGAAGAAAATATAAGAAAATTAGCTTAATAGTTTGACGATTTTTGGTTGCTATTTTGTACACCTTTGCTACCTGTTACCTGCCAAAACCACGATGATCCCCCATCGTTCCTACTTGTGTTGGGCGCATGCGCTGAGAAACTTTCAGCTTTTATAAAATAAAGAAGGTCTGGCTCTGTTCTAGATATAACAGAAAAGAAATAGCTATAACTTCTCAACTAATACGAATCTTGAGATGAAACCGCTTGCTGCAAATATTGAAAACCAGAATGTTCTCTTTTTCTCGGTTCATAAACCTCAACATAGCGACATGGGAAATCTCCTTCCAGTATTGAACCTCGACCCATGTGTTATGAAGGTTCTGTAATGCAACATTGTCACAAGTCGGCAAATCACCCCATCCTACTGTCTGTATAAGAATGTGGTGGTGTCCCATCTTGCCGGAAAATGTCCATATGCTGACTGGTGAACAATGATCTGCGCATGCGCGCGTCTGTTCTAAACATCAATGATTATACTTGCTCTTTCAAATGGTAGCAATCAAAACCCATTTGTATGTATAGTTTTGAAATTATAGACGTTTCTTTTATTCTACTTACAAGTGGAACACAGTATGTTCCTTATCTTAGTGCATGTCTGGCTTGTCATGTTAGGAAGATGATAGTTGCAATGTTGCATGCAGGAGACTGCTTATCCACGGACATCCAAGTTTAATCGTGGCTTTTTGAGTGTCGCAGCTGCCGAAACTACTAAACTTAAATATCAAGTTCGTTATTTCCTCCATTTGTTGAATCATGATTTATTTGTAAAAATCGTATATATTGCGGGAAAATCTCTAACGTTTAACTGAGTACAACACTTATTTTCCACACTATAGATAGCGAAAGCAAAATGGTTGGAGAAGCCCTTTTGCACAGTGTTTGGGGTCAGCAACTCTTGCCCGAGTATTTTTGGAACGTTCGCCCCGTATCAATGTCATGTTAATTATACATAGAGTGACTGAGCCTTGACCTTGATCCCCACACGTGTGCGTGGCGGGTTGCCTGACGTTGGACACCGTTTGCACATTAGGTACGCTGTTGAAAGTTTAACCGCTGTGTGTACAGTCCGAGGAAAATAAAACACTTCGCAAGCCAACAAATACACGTCATCTTGCTCTTGAAATTGTCGTGACACGTGTGCAGTATAGCTTTCTTCCAAAACGTAACGACACTGCCCCACTCCACTGCCAAAGACGGCATTGCTTTGAGGAATGGGTTTTACAAGGTTTGTGGCTTTAAAAATGCAAAGGAACGACAAAGCTACATTGCCTCTCGCCCTGTTTATGAGGGTCGCCTTTTCTTGGCTAATGGTTACAACCCAACGCTAAAACGGAGCGGTTTCCTTTGACTTCTGTCATGTTTTGGCAAAATTTGTGTTTTAGTGCTCGATAGGACCACGAGGTATTGTTCAAGTGGTCCAGTAAAGTGATGACTAGGCATCGAACAACTATCGCAAAATGAGGCGATCGTGACGTCATTACCCCAGCACAAACCACACCCCCTACAGTGCATGGTGTCTCGAATATTTTCATTAGTTACACACAGCACAAAAATCGAAATATTCGCAAGTTGCTGAACTTGTTCAATAACTTGGGAGTGAATATTTTACTGTAAGTGACAACAGCATTGAATGTAAGTTATGCAATAACGTTCGTGCGTCGACTGTACCTCGCCTCCTCGGTGTTGTAATCGTGTGACAGACTGACTCCTTGCACTTCCTATAGTCCATTCTCCGCAACTTTTCGTTCTCTGTATGAAGGCTCGTTCCGTAGTGATGACTGAGGAAACTAGCTCAAACAGAGCACATACATTAACACTACTGACTCTCGAAAGTCAGGTACTTTAGTAAGATGGCTTTCTTTGAACAGAGTGCAAAAGAGAAACGATGTGTTACCTCACATGACGTTCTCTACTCACTCTTGTACTAACCATTCTTACAAACTCTTATTCCTATATCTTCTTCGTGTTAGTTGAGATAAACATTTGTACAAATTATCTTATTGCTTATTTCCTTGTAGGTACAAGGGGAATATGGTTCACCCCACACAAAAAGTTCATTCGATCATAAATTGTGTGTTTTAATGAAATCGACATTTTTGTACAGTAAAACTTGGTCTATGTCGTATGGTTTACAGTCATGGAAAAAGTCATCCAGAGTAAACAGGACTACATAGACTATAGCCAGAAAATTGAAAATATACATTTCATTTGCTATAACAATATCTTAAACATATGACATTTTAACCAGAAGCATGAGAGCCATTGTTGAAAAAATGAACATTTTCGAAAAGTGTTCCATGTAAGGAGTAGTTTAGGGTGGACGAATTTTCTTTAAAGTCTTCTTGTCGTACCCTTAAAAGATATTAGACTTAACAAATTACCAATAATATTTGCACAATCCGTTATTTTCTGCCTCTCCCTTTTGATATTTGCAAACACTTCTAAGACAAACTCGTTTCCAAGATAATCCACGTGTACCAACATAAATTTGATACATCGATATAAGG
This sequence comes from Tenodera sinensis, assembly GCA_030765045.1. Classification (NCBI taxonomy): domain Eukaryota; kingdom Metazoa; phylum Arthropoda; class Insecta; order Mantodea; family Mantidae; genus Tenodera; species Tenodera sinensis. The sequence goes on from CM060966.1 coordinate 178,844,316, forward strand.
TACACTAAGGCGGGAAGTAAATTGCCGATATCTCTTGAAAATCTGTGTACCTATGCATAATGTAGGATTTGAATAATTTTTGAGAAAATAAAAAATTACGAAGTTTAATTTGGATTTTTAGAAGATATTTAACGTAAATACTCAGCTTGGTATATATTCTACTTGTTTGATGTACTTAGTTAAGAAAGTAAAAGATAGATGGCTAAGGAGTCATAAATGTACGACCCAACGCGGACCATGTGTTGTCCGCGGACCACCGCTACGCCACCAATATTAAAAAGGGCAAGTCAACAAGCAGTAATGAATGTATGGCCCAGTGATTTGCCATCTTAACACCTGCAGCGGAAGGATCCGCCCCTCTTAATGTAATTACGCCCTCATTGTCGTTTGCCCCCGTTTAACAAGATATTGTTGTTCGGGGTCAAGGCAGGGTCGCGCAATCTGGGAAACGCCTCAAAATATGTATGTACATAAGGCATTCACACGGCTTTCTCGGAACACTCTTCTACTTTCCATACAACTTGCCTAGAATAAATATTTAGATTTGAATCTCCAACCAAGGAAAGCATTTTGTAAGAGTGTGAAGAAAGGAAAAGTTCAGTAACTTCCAAAGATGCAACAGGAAGAGTTTAAACATCAACCCCAATCGAAAATACTCTTTACATGATTACTAAAGATTTTGATTAAAATGCCTAATGTTTAACATATTTGTATGACAAATGAAATGTATATTTTGAATTTTCTGGCTATAGCCCATGTAGTCCTGTTTACTCTGGATGACTTTTCTATAACTGGTAAACCATTAGAGATAGACCAAATCTTACTGTACAAAAAATGTAGATCTTGTTAAAACACACAGTTTATGCCCCAATAAAATTTGTTGTAGATTGAACCGTTTCGGAGACATTCCCTGTTATTTGTTTGAGATTTGGAAAACAAACTTCCGTCAAATGTAACATCGTTGTTCATTTTTTATGTGTTAAACGTGCAAAGAGAGCGGAATCACAAAGCTTTAAAAGATTTGACTATCGCTGAAAGTCTACTGTATTCCCATATTCCCTTGTACCTACAAGGAAATAAGCAATAAGATAATCTGTACAAATGTTTATCTCAACTAGCGTGTAGAAGATATAGGAATAAGAGTTTGTAAGAATGGTTAGTACAAGAGTGAGTAGAGAAAGTCATGTGAGTGCAACACATCAGATTGTTTTTAAAATAAGGTTGCCTATTTATCTATATAGTTGAGGTGGATTTTCGCGCACTTTTAACACTATATTGCACAAATATTAAGAATAAACGTTGAGGACACGTAATATGCTATTTATTTGTGCAAATGTGTGTGAACTGCACTTAATGCAAGGAAATGATGTGCACGCGCTTCACCGAAGGCATCATGGAGTGTTTCTGTTGCCTACATCGGCACCACACATCCAAGTTTGTACACCTTGCCTCAACTCGCTGGCTGACCGCGTAGCGCAGTTGCTAGAGCACCTGCCTGCTGTGCAAGGGGTCCCGGGTTCCATTCCCAAAAGGTTCAACATATAGTTTCATTTGTCGTGAAAAATGTCTTAAACTTGTGGCACTTTAATCAAAATTTTAGTGAGTTTTGGGAAAATAAAAAATGAATACGTTTTCCTATAAAGCATAGTTTGGGGCGGGGAGTTTTGTTGAAAATCATCATAGTGCGCAGTTTCATTAAAATGGTGGTACAGAGTAAGCATGGCAGCGTTCTCCTAATTGATAAGGAGAAACTACGAAAAATCCCAAGTCCGAGTGTGCGGGTGACGAGAATTGAACTTAATAGCTCTGGAGTAGGAATCCCTCTCGTTACCGTGGAGCCACCTTAGATAATGTAGTAAATGAGACGAGATTAGGTACGCGGAGGGGACCCCTAGAACCCTTCCCTCGGGAGGAACGGATGAGATGAAGGACAGAAACGCATACAGCCCGCCTGCAAGCGCTCAGTGGTGACGTGCCAACCCACTAGAGATGGCTGAGAGCCGGAAACACAGGCTCGGAGGCCACCCTCTGGTGGAGCCGAGAAGTTGCAAATGACAAGCCCGTGGTCCCATGCCGTAAAAGAACCGCAAGCCTGATAAAGAGATCTCTGGGCAAAATGAAGAGGTCTTTCACACTCAGTATACAGAAACACAGTAGTTAAACAGTCTCCTTAAGTAAGTATTTGATGTTAATTTTTACTGCACCATCTACCCACAGTCGACCGACACATAAAAATGAAAAATAAAAATAAATACCCGGCACCTAATATCTAAACTAGGACGTGTTCCTGAGATTTTATTTGTACTGTAACTTCATTGGATATTATACTATACATTTGTATACAATATTGATTTTTACAGGTGTAAACTAAGTCTAATAATGTAACAAAAAGAGAACAAAAGAAACAAAAGCAAATTAGATCGCGCTAGTTCTCCTCTGCTGGTGCTTCTTCTCGTTGTACACCATATGTTTTTGTTCTTTGGGCTTTAATCTCCTCGATCTGTTGAGATCCATTTGACGCAGTCCTAGAGGAAGAGGAAGGCAGGACAGCCATGATAAGACACACTGCACCACTCGCCATACCGACCAGGAGAAACCAGGGAAAACGCCATAGTCAGAGACTGTCAGTTGTTACGGCACACACACAGAGCGGGGGTCTGCCAGACCAGCAGGACACTCTTGTGTAATATCACTCGCCATACCGACCAGGAGAAACCAGGGAAAATGCCATAGTCAGAGACTGTCAGTTGTTACGGCACACACACAGAGCGGGGGTCAGACCAGCAGGACACTCTTGTGTAATATCACTCGCCATACCGAGCAGGAGAAACCAGGGAAAATGCCATAGTCAGACACTGTCACTTGATACGGCACACACACAAAGCGGGGGTCTGCCAGACCAGAAGGACACTCTTGTGTAATATCACTCGCCATACCGACCAGGAGAAACCAGGGAAAATGCCATAGTCAGAGACTGTCAGTTGTTACGGCACACACACAAAGCGGGGGTCTGCCAGACCAGAAGGACACTCTTGTGTAATATCATCGCCATACCGACCAGGAGAAACCAGGGAAAATGCCATAGTCAGACACTGTCACTTGATACGGCACACACACAAAGCGGGGGTCTGCCAGACCAGAAGGACACTCTTGTGTAATATCATCGCCATACCGACCAGGAGAAACCAGGGAAAATGCCATAGTCAGACACTGTCACTTGTTACGGCACACACACACACACACACACACACACACACACACACACACACACACACACACACACACACAGAGCGGGGGTCTGCCAGACCAGCAGGACACACTTGTGTAATATCACTCGCCATACCGACCAGGAGAAACCAGGGAAAACGCCATAGTCAGAGACTGTCAGTTGTTACGGCACACACACAGAGCGGGGGTCTGCCAGACCAGCAGGACACACTTGTGTAATATCACTCGCCATACCGACCAGGAGAAACCAGGGAAAATGCCATAGTCAGAGACTGTCAGTTACGGCACACACACAAAGCGGGGGTCTGCCAGACCAGAAGGACACTCTTGTGTAATATCACTCGCCATACCGACCAGGAGAAACCAGGGAAAATGCCATAGTCAGAGACTGTCACTTGTTACGGCACACACACACACACACACACACACACACACACACACACACACACACACACACACACAGAGCGGGGTCTGCCAGACCAGCAGGACACTCTTGTGTAATATCACTCGCCATACCGACCAGGAGAAACCAGGGAAAACGCCATAGTCAGATACTGTCAGTTGTTACGGCACACACACACAGAGCGGGGTCTGCCAGACCAGCAGGACACTCTTGTGTAATATCACTCGCCATACCGACCAGGAGAAACCAGGGAAAACGCCATAGTCAGAGACTGTCAGTTGTTACGGCACACACACAGAGCGGGGGTCTGCCAGACCAGCAGGACACTCTTGTGTAATATCACTCGCCGTACCGACCAGGAGAAACCAGGGAAAACGCCATAGTCAGAGACTGTCAGTTGTTACGGCACACACACAGAGCGGGGGTCTGCCAGACCAGCAGGACACTCTTGTGTAATATCACTCGCCGTACCGACCAGGAGAAACCAGGGAAAACGCCATAGTCAGAGACTGTCAGTTGTTACGGCACACACACAGAGCGGGGGTCTGCCAGACCAGCAGGACACTCTTGTGTAATATCACGGAAGCCTTCACTCAAGCAAAATTTAATTCGCGTAATGTTCCCAAGAGAGGCAACAACCATTGTATAACATACATACACATACAATCACGTAAACAGTGCGTTTCAAAACTTCCTTCCTTACGTTAGTGGCTACAATTTTACTCTCTCTCCCCCCCCCCCCTCTCTCTCTCTCTCTCCCTCCCTCTCTCTCCCTCCCTCCCTCTCTCTCCCTCCCTCTCTCTCCATCTCTCTCTCTCTCTACTACTTAGGGGCAGTACTCTACTCCTAAAAAATTAAGGTTGAGATTTCACCGCAAATATATGTTTTGAGGCCCCTTAAATACAAAAAAGTAGTTTTAGTAAAAAGTGAAGAGCATTAAAAAAAAAAAAAGGAAAGTCGCTTATAAACCAAAGTTCGTATTTAAGTTTAATATCGTTTAAGGATGCGACAAGAAGATTTTTAAGAAAATTGCTCCACCCTTTACATGGAACATTTTTCGAAAATTTTAATTTTCTCGAAAATGGTTGTAACGATTTCGATTAAAATTCGATATGTTCGAGATATTTGTATGACAAATGAAATGTATATTTCGAATTCTCTGGCTATAGCCCGTGTACTCCTGCTTACTCTAAAAGAGTAAAAATAAAATTTTAGATGACGTTTGCATAACTGGTAAAACGTAAGAGATAGACCAAATCTTACTACACAAAAAATGTAAATCTTGCTAAAATACACAATTTATGTCTTTTTTTGTATAGTGAACCATTTCAGCGATATTCCTTGTTATTTGTGTAAGTTTTGGAAAACTCATACTTCTGTCAAATGAAACATTGCTATTCATTTTATATGTTAAGCGTACAAAGAGAACGGAATCTCAAAGCTTTAAAATATTTGACTATCGCACAAAGTCTACTGTGTTCTAATATTCCCCTTGTACCTACAAGGGAATAAGGAATAAGATAATTTGTACAAATGTTTATCTCAACTAACATGAAGAAGATATAGGAATAAGAGTTTGTAAGAATGGTTAGTACAAGAGTAGAGAAACTCATGTGAGTGCAACACATCAGTTCTTTTAGATTAAGGGGACCTCAAAACATTTATAGTAAAATCTCAGTATTGAAGTTTTCAGTGGTATACAAGACAACATATAATATTGATGGTGTTATTTTCTTGTATCATTTTGCTTACTAATGTTTGAAAGACCTTGCACAAACAAGAGAAAGCAGACCTTTTCCTTAGCGACCCTCGACGTGACCTTGAGATGCTGGAGGTTAAAGTTCGCGACGCCCCACGTCGCATGTTAACAAGTCTATAATTGGCACCGTCGTTCCGCTGCTTGCTTTACCTATAGAAAAGCGGGAAAAGTGATCCAGTCAGTCACATGTTGATATGAAATGTCCTCGACGTTTTCCAGCGCGAGTTCTATTTGCCTGAAAGTGGACACGTGGCATAATATTTGTACACCTCACATAAACATCAGCGGCCTATATTCGACAAGAATTACCTTAGAGGTTGAAGCAGAAAATAATGCTATAGCCGGGATTTGAACCACGGATCTCCCGCTTATCGAGTGGCTGCTTTAACCACTAAGCTACCATGGCCAACTTGCTAGTACAACATTATAAATTCCCCAGCTGATTCATAGTTTTCCCGGTTAGACCACAAGAGAATCTCACATCAAAGATAAATACCCCAAGGGCGACTTACAATTGTAAGTCGATAAGCGGAAGATCCGTGATTCAAATCCCGGCTATGGCATTGATTTTTTTCAGCTTCTGATTCAACCTCTTAAACATTGCCCACACACAGCTTGTGTGTTTAAAACACCAGCAGTAAGCTTGTTGGCATAAATAAATAATAAGCTTATAATATTCTTCGTTGCGATGTTGCCAAATCTGAACCACCAAGTAAAATGAATAGCGATTCGTATTTATTTATATTCACTGGACTTCAGTAGTACCTACTCTAAGAAATCATGTTTTGAACTAATATTGTGACAAATTTATTTCTGTATTTATTTAGTTATTTGTTTATTTATTTACTTAATACCTACTCTCTCTTTGTTTCTTATTTCATTTATCCACATACCTGCCTACATTGTGACAAATATACTCGTACTTTACCCTACTTTTATTCATGCTGACCTCACATACACAAATTCACTACAATTCTTTCCTTGCAAATTCACTCAACATATAGAAGTTACTTCATCCTAGCAGCGTGACGTCAGCCACAGAATATCAAACATCCAGCACGGAAGCTCGACGCTTAGCGTACATAGATGCTCCTTGCCAACGCCACAGTATTAAAACATTAAGAGCGTTATTTTGGATTTTTATGTAACCTATGCCGTCATCAATAGGCAAGGTGTTCAGTGCACAGACTAACAGTGACTTCCTGTAGTGTATGGTTACATAAATAAACCATAAACTTGGCCGAATGTGTGATCCTTTATCATTTACTTCTGTAACTAACATAGAGATATAGAGCTTTAAAATATGAGTTAGTTGTGTATTTTCCATTTTTTGTTGAAATGAGTCGTTTAGCCACAAAGTTATATAAAATAATTGGGTTCCAGCGTGTCTATTGGAATAAACTTGATAAGGATGCAACTTGTGTGTAGAGCGGAAGGTCAGGAATGTTGACAGTAAAAACTACCTCCTCTTGATGACTACTCCAAAAGAAAAGCACTTTACCCTCGTTACTTGCGGTAATTGATAACAAATTGAGACTGTGCAGATAATGTAATCAAGAATGTTCAGTTATCGCCTTTATCTTTCACTATAGTTGAACTTGTTGCTGGAGTTATACATTTAACATACAGGAAATCTTATATGCCAAAAATAGAGATCTTGTTCAAACACACAATTTATGTGATCCATTTTCGAGATGTTTCTCGTTATTTTCAAAATTGTGTAATACTTATACACTTCTCAAATGGGAGTTCATTACTCAGTTTTTTAATCTCTCGCATACAGGGATAACAGAATTTCAAAGTCATCATATAGTGACCACTCCTAAAACATTTGATTTTCGCGTAAAGTCTACCTACAAGGAAATAAGCAATAAGATAACTTGTACAAATGTTTATCTCAACTAACACGAAGAAGATATAGGAATAAGAGTTTGTAAGAATGGTTAGTGCAAGAGTAGAGAAAGTCATGTGAGTGCAACACATCGGTTTAACTCTTTTATTTGTGTAGCCATCTTTGGTAATATTGGGGGCTTTGAGAAACAACTGTTGGTGTTATTACTCATTGAACTGCAGGGATTGTTAACGTTGATTAAACACACATTCATACTTCCAGATTGAGTAAGGGAATTAATTATTCTGGTTAAAGAAAAATTGCTAATCCCAGCCGGGAAGTCAACCCGGGACCTCTGCTTAAGAAGCTGACCAGTCGACCACAGAGGCATTGTAATTGTAACTTATTTCTGTGAAGTGACGAAAAATTCACAATACAAAATCGCACAGGGGGTAACCATTTTAAAATATCTATGTATTAAAATATGTTATATATAAATGTAACTTTGGGGTCCTTTTATAAATGTAGTGTCCTCTTAAACACATCTCATGTTTTCAAGCCTTTACCTATACATATTCATCATATGACAGAACTACCCCTGACCTCATTTTCAACCCTTTCCGTGCACCGCGGGGTAAGAAGGTAAACCGCGTTCGGTTTAACTAAAGCGTATTGCGAACGCATTCTGAATAGGAGAGAAAAGCAGTTGAAAATAAATTGGTTGGAACACAACATCTTTCTTAATGAAATTAGATACTCCAATTAAACGGCTGCCAACATTTTGTTCCACTTTACTCCCCGCGTACGAGAAACTCTTGGAAAAGTCTATAAATATGGTGCAAAGATAAAGAGATGGGGGAATAAAAATAGCGGAGAAAATGTAAATATAGCAGCACACTCATGCCTCTTAAAACTCAACAGGCAGAAAATTAGAAAGGAACAGAGCTTGTAAATTTAATATCTTTAACGTCTGCTAACCTACTTCTTTCGCTAAAGTATTGTAATAATGGCAGCGGATAAAGTTTGTACACGAAACGGCGATGTGCTGGCTTTTATACAGGGTGGAAGTGAAATGATCCGTCAGACTTTAACAGCGAATTCCTCATGTTGTGAAGAACAAGAAAATCTAATACCAAAATGGTGAAAAGTTCATAGTTTTGTAGAAAAAAAATTGTGTCAAAAAATGTATCATCACCTGGCTGAATTATTATTAATTGAAGGTTCTTGATTTATGACTATATTCATAGAAAATTGAATAAATGACAGCTTTTTCCTTTGGCGTATTTCAATAGATTCAACGGTGTTTGTGTAAATAAATTTAAAAGAACCCACAATTTATTGCTACAAAAAGGGTTTTTGAAAAATATAGAAAAGATACAAAATGATCAGTGGGAAAAATAGCAGTGGTTGCAAACATAATTTACGTTTTATAATCTAAATGTACTCTATGAACTGAAAATAACATTTAAATTGCACTATTTTGAGCTTTAATCTAGCGTGAGTACACATTCCAAGGTTGGCACCAGTATCGTAAGCGCTCTAACAAGCACAACTTGTGCTTGAGATATCGCTGTGACCTGACAGGCACCATGAGCTGGATATTCCATTTATCAGAGTTGAGGTTCTTTTATGTGGCCCACCTAAGGAAGCCATGCTAAGGATTCGTACGCCTCCCTAACATGTTTACCCTACAGAGTTAAGGACCTGTGCACCTCCGTGAGGACTATTTCATAAATGAAATATCAATCTTTAATACCATATCTGACCAGAGAATGTTAAATTATATAAAATATAGCATAAAATATAAAGGGGAAACAGCTTATCGGCAGTTCTCAAGAATTCAACATGGCCGACATTACACTAAACTGCAGTGGACATTACACCAAAAAGCAGTACTACCAATCTACATAATAAAAGTAGTATTTCTAACCTGAAATAATACAGGGTTAAAGTAACTTGATTTCAAACGATAATAATCCTTGAACACAACGCACGAAGAACTACTCATCTTGTTGTGCAATAACACTTTTGGATCAAATCACTTCTGAACGCTAAATATCGTAATATATATTTAATGCACTTCTGTGTTACCAACACAAAAATAACAACAGTAACTATAACTGCATATATACTGCTCTAAAACAATTCAAGTCAAAACCGCGCACACACGAAGAATTCAACGGCGTCTAAACGAAATCTTGTTTTAAATACTATCAGTTGGCCTCTCTGCAATGCGTTCATAACCAAGGGCTTCTGTGCCAACATAACGGATGCAATAGCACGAACTATGGCGGTAGATTTACCATGGTTGTATGTTACCAACAGCTGGCAGTACCAATGCAACATAACATGAAATATCACCAAATATAACCAGACCGCATCATGATGGGGGGAAAATGTCACAGTTGGTGGTTTGTGGGGTGTTCCAGTAAGCTGTTTCATCTATATTTATCTCAATGTAGTTCAGCACTGCCAACCGAAGAATTATATGTATTTCGATCTGCTCTTGTTATAACAGATAAACAGTTTATAATCTCCGACAAATCTAATTTTATTTTTAACATTAAAAAATAGCATTTGTTTAGTTATTAAGAGAAGAATAATTAAAAGCGCAGTTGTCAAATTGAGAAGGAGTGACATTTTTATGGTAAGGTGTAATGGTGATTGGCGACCCTGACTAAACAAGAGTAGATGTGACCAGGTGATAATCCCTACATGGCACCTACTTGTGTGAAACAGTCGCTTCATTATAGCTAATGAAACTATTTTAGCAAGTGATGTATGTTGGAATGTTGGCGTAGATTTAATTCACTTATCTAGGGCAGGTTGCACATGCCATGCCATGCCATGCCATGCCATGCCAAGTCAAGGCCAGGCTGATTGATTGATTCATTCATTCATTGACTGAGCAGTTCTTTTTGCCCCCTCCTCAAGAGATGGATGTGGCTGCCTTATCCTCATAATACCTACCTCACAGCCTCCTCTTCAACAATTTGACACAAGCCATTAATTACGTCGAGTTTCTGGCGAAAAACCTCCTGAGGTCGTCTGCCGCTTGGCATTGGAGCAAATTTCATCTAATAAATGACCAACTACACACTGAGCATTTTAGGAAATCAAACAAGCACTAGGTTTGAAAATTTAAATAATTTTATGGATTAAAAAAATAACCTGTTGAGTCGCATGACTTTCTACACTCTTGTGCAAGCTATTCTTACGAACAACTATTCCGCCATCGTTTTCGTGTTAATAAACATAAACATTTGTAAAAATGATCTTATTGTTAATTTTCTTGTACGTGTAAGTGGAATATGGGAGTATAGTAGGCTTGAACAATAGTCAAATCTTTTCTTTTGATGATCATAACAATAACCCAATATTCATCACCAGCAAGGATATTCCAAGCCAAATTTGAAGTGACACTTGGAATTTTTCCAGAGTTTTTCTGCAGCACCAATGAATACGTTGTTGTTTTTGATGGTGAGTCAGTTTATGTAGAATACATGGACAACAAAGTTTTTTAACGTCTAACTGTTTATATAAAATGTTTTATATTTGACTCATACTAATGTCCAATGTCGTCCTAATAAATTCATAAGATGTCCGTCCGTCCGTCTGTCGATCTTCTTCAAGCATTGCTCCAACAGTGACAATGTTTCCATCAGTAACAACAGTTCTTGGGCCTCCGTCCTTCATCATTAAGAAAAAAGCAATCTCTTTTGAATTCAGTGTACCTACCAATAATGAATTATTGCCTTACATGAGGTTTCTTCGCCAAATGCATTTGTAGGTCGATCTTTACCATGTCTAGAGGTTAATGAAATATAGTGCTCTCTAGTCAGTCATTTTGGGTTGAACACGAAATATTTAAGTTGTGATAAAGTCACTATTAGAGCAAATCGATTAAACACGGCAATCAACTTGCAAAACATTAAAAAGTAGCTGGAAAAATAAAAATAAATGTTTTTAGAAACATGCCGTTCTAAAAATGTCCAGATTCATCGTTGTGATATTAATTAAATGTTGCAATAGAAGAGCTGTGCCTATTCATTTCCTCCTCACGATATGGAGTTTCAGTCAGGTGTCATGTGTGTCCAATAGCATAAGGTTATTCTTAACTAAGTTCGCAGTTTAAAATGCAAATAAATTTGTCAAATTTGTAGATTCTAACAAAATAGAAACATCAGTTTATTTTGGTAGAGAAATGGGATTTTATTAAAACAAGGTAAAATTAAACATGACCAGCACTGTGTTGTTTTAAAAGCAAAAGCCTTTTTTACGCTATAAAGCAAGCACATTTCATTAGCGTCCAATATTGAGTGCTTCAGAAGCTGATAGTTGGGTGGATCTGGTAAGATAATCCCATAACATGTACTCAACTGGATTTATGTCCGGGGAGCTAGAAGACCAACTGTCGGGTGATATGCTTTTACAGTATATCGGCAGGAGAAAACAATGTCTCTCACGCTAGTGTCTTTGTTAGGCCATTTTCAATTTCTTCAAAGTTGCTGAAATTTGTTCATTTTGCCATATGATTTTACAGAGCAGATCATCTTCTCAATGCATTTAATGTTTAATGTATGTACATAGTTTCTATTACTGTTAAGGAGGCCGATTCAAACTCGTATAGGCAAAGCGATTACTCCTTGAACTGCTGTTTGTACTCTTATGTTTATACAAAAATGACACAGTTACCAAAGCCACGAAAAGCCCAGACCTTCTAAAAAAGTCATACCAATATGAAGTAAAACTGCTAATATATCAAGAAGATAGAGCTGTTTCAAAGTGGCAACTTACTTTAGAGTAATTTGATATTATAAATAGTGGGTGGTGGGTGGAGGAAGTCCTATGAACGTTGACACATCATCTATTTCATTCGCCATAATAATTGTAGTTTGGCAGGGAGACAGTTGCTAATTTTCAGCATGAGTAAGCTAGGAAGCTATAAACTTGTCTCAGTTACTATTTTCATACTAATGTTCAGAAATCCCCATCGCATTTTGGGGTAAGCTAAAATTATAAAGGCGCGCCAGCATGGTGCCAAACGACCCGAGTCAGTCCATCGCCCTGGAGTGAGTGAACTAATTTTAAATATACAAGCAAGCACCACCTCTCACTCGTAGGTGGTTCTGGAGTCTCGGTCTAACTGTTCACATTTGTTGCAGTTGATTTTCAGCGGCGAGTACACCAAGGCAATGTCCAAGGACTGGCACTCAGGACACTTCTGTTGCTGGCAATGCGACGAGTCCCTGACTGGACAACGATACGTGCTCCGCGATGACCATCCTTACTGCATCAAGTGCTACGAGTCGGTGTTCGCCAACACCTGCGAAGAGTGCAGCAAGATCATTGGAATCGACTCCAAGGTGAGTCAGCGGCCAACATCTGTCACATTGGGATCAACTACAAGGTAGTAGATCTGTTACTTAGAATACATCATCATCATTGGTGTTCATTAATGTCTACTCTTTAGGAGCGAGTGCAAAGAAAGTTGTATCACCCAGGTCATCATCATTCTTAAGTAATAAAATCAGTGATCACTAATATTCAACAATTGGGGTCTACTCCAAAGTCACATCTGTTACTTAGAATATATCAAATTCTCCCTCTTAGGTTTGAAATACTTAAAAGAAGGGACATAATCGCCTCAAATCTTTATATAATGAATGTTCCTGAAGAAGGCCATGATTTTGAAATGGCCGTTTTTTCTTATGCAGTTCCCAATGAAGACCATGAATTTGAGATAACCATTTATTGATTATTCATCTTTTGATGATGACTATGTAGTTTAATATGGCCGAAAGCTCGAACAACTTTGTAAATACATATTACACACCCGGGAAGCTCTAACCAGTAACCATCGCCGTGATAGCTTCAAATCTTAGTTCCAATGCATGTTTGCGACCGTCGTCATCCGAACTTACAAGCTCATGGTCTTAGGGGACTGAAGGGAAGAGGAGAGACATTCCGAGCAAACAGTGCTATGCCAACTCAACTCCAATGTTATTCCCGCTGTTCACTCGTTGCTAATTTCAGTTGTAAAATCGTACGAGTCACTATTTTCATGTCCGAAGTAGTGAAGTAGATAAATCTCCGCCTAGCAGTACGATATTGTGTTGCATAACAAAGGGGTTCACAATAACACTTCCATGTGTAAAACAGATCCTTATACCATCATTGAAACAAAGAAACATAAAGCGAACACAGTTTTGCTTTACTGGGCCACATTGTCATTATTTTGTTGTTTAACGACGCTGTCAATTGCTAAGATCACATCAGCGTCGCCGGTGTGCCGGAATTTCGTCCCACGGGAGTTCTTTTGCATGCCAGTGGGAGAAATACGGAGTAGTTAAAAATATCGTTTACGTTTTATGAACTAAATACGAGTATACTGTATGAAGTGAAAGTAACATTTAAATTGTGCTATTTTGATGGAGTTATTTGCTTTAGTCTACCGTGCAAGGTTGGTTCAGGCATCACTATGACTGGCTGCATTCCTCCCAGGGACCATGAGCTGGTGGACAAACTGTAGTCGCTCTTGGGATCTTTCCCCTCATAGTACCTACTGGTAGACTGGCTAATCTTTACCAGCGCGACTAAGTAAGGCAGATTGCGTCCGCCCAATTACCTTCTATTCACACCGCGGCTTGACAAGAGAGCATCGTTGAGCATTGATTCCAGCGCCTCAACTGTCACACCTATACACTGCATTTTTCATGATATTACCTTAACTATATCGTATACTACTTATTCTAACCAAACTCGTCAGTATTCAAGATGTTCTCGGGCTTCGAGCCACGTGTAGTGATGAAGAGCCATCGTTACATTTATTTTGGAAAAATGAAAAATAACGACAAATCGTGTCACACGTTTTGAACGCCCTGAACGTAGGAACCCTGGGACTGCAATTTGAATTTTGTATAGTTTTATAAGTGCGAAATGAATACCCTGGACACTTAAGGGTGTTTATATTGTAATTGCAACATAATCTATTCTATAGTTTACTCAGCTTATTCAGATATAAAGTTACCTTAATATTCAAGACACTCCATGTGCATAAAAAGCTAAAATACAACGGTGTTATTATGCTATAAACTCTAATTGCCCAACAAACACCTTCAATCTCTGGTACGAAAAAAATTATTTTTAAAGTAATTAATTTCTTTGCTTCGAAGGACATCGAAAGTACTTTCTAAACTTTTTTGTGTGTGTATTTAATGTCTTTAAAATCAAAACTATTACTCTCTGAAATGGATTTTCTTAGACGTTCTGCTAGACGAATTGGAATTCCAGTTCCAAATTGTAAATAATAAGAAACACAGGGATCCGAAGGAAAATGAACAAGAAAAACACGGCTTTGGATTACATAGAATGCAAACAAATAACGCGTGACAAGGATGCAAGAAAGTACTAGAATGGGTTCCACGGAGAGAAGGAGTAGAGGTGGACCGGAACACACACATCTGGATGCAGGAAATGCAAGACCTGATGAGTCCTAAACGACTAGAACTAAAGGATTGGGAAAACCGCGAAATTTGGAGAAAGACAATTAGAGTGTGAAATTTTGGGCATAGGAAAATGTATCAAACATTGAAAACCTGTATATAAAGAGAATATTCTTCAAGCTACACAAATTTTCAGATTTTGAAACCAAAGATTGAAGTTGAAGTCACATAAATGGAGCAAATGTTGGAAAAATTGTAGGAACATACTCGTAGCACAGAATTTAATGTGCATGAAGCAGAAACCCGCGGGTTCGATCCACGTGGCCGGCCGCGCACTCAGACATGGCTATGTCACTTAGGCGAATACTGGGGTGCATGATTTCCTTTTCATCACTTTCCTTCATTCTATTTCCTTGTCATCTTTCAGGCTGTGGTGTAGTGCTGGCAGTGCCGGGCAGATGGCGCGGATGATTGCGCATGGTGCGTGTGATGACTCTGGTCTCTGTGGCCTGTCTAGCTGCGACCCTGTGTGACACTTTCGGTTCCCTCATTTCATCCTTACCTCCTGGGGGTTGATAACCGCAACAGATCTGTGCGCACATCGCATTTAAAGCCTGTGCTAGACCTTTAAAAATGGCGGAATCAAAAAATGTCACTGCCAAACGATGACTGAGGGTTTAGGAAATATTTATATGTATAAACCTAAAAATCGTCAGTTTCATAATCTTTTTTTTTTTTTTTTTTTTTTCAGTGCCAGGATCCCTTAAGCCAATTGTTGATAATCCCCTTTGTAGACCCGCCGCCACCATTTTGGATGCAATTTTGAAGTGGTTTGTTGTTGTTGTTATTGTTGCAGGACTTGTCTTACAAAGACAAGCACTGGCATGAAGCTTGTTTCCTGTGCAACAAGTGCCGTGTGTCCCTGGTGGACAAGCAGTTCGGATCCAAGGCTGACAAGATCTACTGTGGCAATTGCTACGACTCCCAATTCGCTTCCCGCTGTGATGGCTGTGGTGAGATCTTCAGGGCCGGTGAGTACCATCTCCCAGCTCCCGGCTCTTAGTGAGGAGCTCTTAATGCAAACACCCATAACTGCCAGTGGGGATCAAACCATTCGTTAGAGTACTTCAAAATAGATACGTTTATAAATGTCTAGTGTTTGAAGGAGAAAAGCATTGCCCTCTTATATGAGCAAATCGGATAAAGCATATACATGCAAAGTACAAGAATGCATCAAACCCAACTGTAATTTATTTCTCCCGACATTCACACTCTTTCCACTTCTAGACTCTTGGGATAATAAGGAATAATCTTTGCTAGAAAAACATTTCCACCCCAACCGGGAATCGAACCCGAGACGCCTTTTTAGCAGGTAGGTGCTGAGCTACTGTGAGCCAGTTCAGAAAGCAGGCTTCATCTGATGACGAGACAGTGTTTCCAAGTGCTAAGACTGTACGGTGCTCACCTTTAAGACATCCAGATACGTACTCACTTGCTGGATACGTTATATGTTGTCATCATTTCAAATTATTTTTCCTTTTGGGCTTCATTCACGAACTTTTTGAAAAACCTTGCAGTAAACATACATTTGTGTACTGATTGACAACAACGCGACGTAATTGTACTCTAATGTTATAGTACAAATAGGCCAATTTAAAACAGCATTGCGAATTCGTTGGATTTTTGCAGTCTTAGGTTCTGTTCGAAGGACCCATTGAGTCGATTGTCTTTTGTTTTTAGGGTCATAATAATAAATCAAAGATTCATAATCAATAACGATATTCCAAACCAAGTTTGAAGTGTCACTTCAGCACCAATCAATACGTTGTTGTGTTTGATGGTGAGTCAGTTTATGTGGAATACATGGACAACAAAGTTTTCTCACGTCTAACTGTTGATGTAAAATGTTTTATATTTGACTCATACCAATGTCGCCCTAATAAATTCATAAGATATTCGTCTGTCGATCTTCTTCAAGCATTGCTCCAACAGTGACAATATCTTCGTCAGTAACAACAATTCTTGGGCCTCCGTCCTTCACGAAATTCATCAATAAGAAAAAAACGCTTCTTTCTTAAGGGACACTGGGAGTGAAATTTTGGTCAAAATTGTCAAAAAGTCGATTTTTTTAACCTTAAAATGTTGCTAGAACACTGGTGCATTTGGATCAGCTAACATTTGTCATATCCCCCACTCCATGTGGTCATTACGGCCCAGCGCTCTTCCCTTAAGGTACACAGGATGCTCCTATATAAAAGCCTGTTTTTCTCAAAACTACATTTCTGCACATTCCAAAAAAAGGTCGTACCTGAGTTTTGCTTCAAATTCAATGAAAATTTCCAAAAGTATTGACAAATAGCAGCTAAACAAAACTATGATTCAATATTGATGTTATCATTAACATGAATTCCAAAAACATTTTTTTTGTATGAAAAAAATCAATAATTTTTCAGATTAAATTCTCTTTGCTATTAAAAAAATATGTACAGCATAATCAGCAAACGTATTTGAAATATCTCTTCATACAATTGTTACCCATGTTTTACAGTATCAGTTCTGCCAATATAAATGAATTTTGAAAATTCAATAGACGCGAGCTCTATTTTGAAAATTTGCCTATTAAATTCATAAAATAATTTATATATCCTAAACGAATTATCCAATTTTAATGAATGTTGGTGGACCTCCTATTCTCATATAAATACAAACACAGTAAACATTTCAGAAAAATCTATCAAAAAATGTGGAACTTTCAAATTTCACTCGCAGTGTCCCTTAAATTCACTGTACCAAAGTGAAATCATAGTCCGGAAATGTTCTCTAGTGACATTCAATTTTGGGTGAAAACACAAAATGTTTAAATGCTAATTTACAAGCAACGGACAAAGTCACTGCAGATGATTAGTACGAAGTAGGGAGTGTTGAGTAAGTAAGGGGAGGTGTAGTTTTGGTCAAGGCAGAGCAGCGTAGCTGTCATTCCAAATACCAAATGTACGTAACCAATTTTATGAAAATCATACCAAACGTGATTCATGAATAATAAAATTCAGGAAAACTTGATGAACCAACAAGATCCTAAAATAAACGAAAGTGTTTGAACTTATGATTTACCACGTTTAGAATAGAGGCCATTTAAAAAAAGTCCATATTTGCTATAAAGTGCCAAAAATTCCTATGATATTAATATTTAACGAAATGGGATTAAATATGGAGACGTAAACATGACCTCCAGTTTTAAAAGTTTTGGGAACATTCTGCCAACAGCCTGTAACCGTCCTGCAAACCATCGAGTGAGCCACGGAGACCATAGCTTGTGCTTGTAGAAAGTGCCGCTAGAGCGCGCTGGTTGTACCTTTCGTACCAGCTCAGAATCCCTGATCTCAATAATAAATGCTTTAAACTTGAAGCCTGAATATCTACACTCGTATCGTTTGTAGATTAAGAAATGTGCAGTGCAGTTCAACACATTTGTGTGACTATTTAAACCGCGTGTCTTGGTAGCACTGTGCCTTGTTGGTTGTTTAACAAAAACATAACGAAATGTCAGTGCTGGCCAAGTTATTAATGCGAACATGGAGGAACCATGTGCTGCGTTCACATGACTTTCTCTACTCACTCTTGTACTAACCATTCTTACAAACTCTTATTCCTGTATCTTCTTCGTGTTAGTTGAGTTAAACATTTGCACAAATTATCTTATTGCTTATTTCCTTGTAGGTACAAGGGGAATATGGGAATACAGTAGGCTTCGTGCGACAGTCAAATCTTTTAAAGCTTTGAGATTCCGTTCTCTTTACTGTTTTAACATATAAAAAATGAATAGCGATGTTCCATTTTACAGAAGTATAAGTTCTCCAAAACTTATACAAATAACGAGGAATATCTCCGAAATGGTTCACTCTACAAAAATATTTATTCAGGCATAAATTGTGTGTTTCAGCAAGATCTACATATTGTGTATAGTAACATTTCGTCTATCTCATACGGTTTGCCAGTTATACAAAAGTCATTTAGAGTAAAGAGGACTACATGGGCTAGAGCCAGAAAATTTAAGATATACATTTCTTTTACCATAAAAGTATCTAAAACTTGTGCCATTTCAACCAAAATCGTTAGAGCCATTTTTAAGTAAATCGAAATTTTCAAAAAAAGTTATCATGTAAAGGGTAGTTTAGCGTGGGGCTATTTTCTTCAAAATCTTCGTGTCGCATGCTTGGAAGATATTAAACTTAAATACCATCTTTGGTTTTTAACCTACTCTTCGTTTTTGAGTTATGCTGTCCACAGACTGACGCACGCGCACGCACGCACGCGCACACACACACACACGCGCACACACACGCACACACACACACACACACGCACGCGCACACACACGCACACACGCACGCACACACACACGCACACACGCGTACACACACGCGCACACACACGCGCACACGCGCACACACGCACACACACACGCACACACGCACTCACGCACACACGCACTCACGCACACACACGCACGCACACACGCACTCACGCACACACACGCGCAGACACGCACACACACGCGCACTCACGCACACACACGCACACACACGCACACACACGCACACACGCACACACACGCGCACACGCACGCACACACGCACACACGCATACACACACGCACTCACGCACACACACGCACGCACACACACACACGCACACACACGCACTCACGCACACACGCACACACGCACTCACGCATACACACACGCACACACGCACGCACACACGCATTCACGCACACACACGCACACACATACGCACTCACGCACACACGCACGCACTCACGCACACACGCACGCACACACGCACTCACGCACACACGCGCACTCACGCACACACACGCATACACACACGCATACACACACGCACGCACACACGCACACACGCACTCACGCACACACGCACTCACGCACACACGCACACACACACGCACACACACGCACTCACACGCACACACACGCGCGCACACGCACACACACGCGCGCACACACGCACACGCGCACACACACGCGCACACGCGCACGCACACGCACACACACACGCATACACACGCACACACACACACATTATCGATAAATTCTCGCGTCATGAAGTGGAATTTATTTAGAGAATGTTACTATCACAAGTTGCATTTATTAAGACTATTTCCAGAATTAAGGGATGATATAGCCAATGAAGTATTATTTAAATGGTGTAGGGTAATAACCTGAAGCTGGTATACAGACACCAGCGTCCATTGGTACGGCCTTCTGGGTTCCCATATTGATGTTGGTAATGTCACAAGTTGGAGTATCTGCTGTTAATTTATCACTTCCTTGAATACAACATTTGTCAAACTGATTCCAGATATAATTCATGTTGTATTCTGTATTCTGGGGCTTCTCTTTACAATTATTCCATTTACTTCAGCATTAGATAAGCGACATTTGCATAACGGCTCTATTGCGTTGAATTACGTCAGCTGTTGCGTATGTGTAGGACATTGCCCCTAACCTGATCATAACGTGAGAAAAGCAGATGAAGTGATAATGAAATGTGATACATTTTTCGCTAATGAAGGCTGTCATTGGTTGAAATCTGAAATTATTATGCACATGATTGGTTCATTTCAACCTAGTCATATATGTGTGAAATAGTCTCAATAAATAAATAAATAAAAACAAAAATTGTGAGTTTTAAGGAGATGCAGATTATTTGTACAGCAAGATGTTATCCATGTATGTCTTGCAGTTCGCCAGTTCTACAAAAGGCATTGAGAATGAAGAGAACCTCAGAGAATATTCATGGAAAATTCAAGGCGTGCATTTTATTTCGCAAGTAAACATATGTTGTATTTTAATGGAAATAGTTAGAGCCATCTTTTATAAAAGCAAAGTGTTGGAAAAGTGCACAAGTTCGGGGTAAGGAGATTTTATTGAAAACCGTTGTCTCTCATCCCTGGAAGATGGTTAACTCAAATATCAAGTTTGATGTGTAATAGAGTTATGCTGTCTACAGACTCCGCTTTCCCCCGCCACTCATTCCACCAACTGCTCCATCACCTACGGTTCATACTGGGTCCATAGATAGGCACCTGAACCTAGGCACAGGCTTGGAAGTCCTAGGTTAGGGGATAATCAGATGAAGAAGTTTATCTCTATTAACATGAAGCAGATAGAACAATAAATGTTTGTAACAAGAGTGAGTAGAGAAAGTCATGGGAGTGTAACACCTCAAATCTTTTTAATGCTTTATCTCAGATTTCTGATTGGTTTTCTTCCGTAGGAAAGGTGAGCGTTGGCAATAAAGTGGAAAGCGATATGGGCTGCAGATTGTGTTGTTGGAACACCTGACAAGAATGCACGAAACTCGAGACGCTAGCTAACCTCGTCGGAAACCGAGTAGCAAATAACCAGGTCTAATTATGATTATTATTGTTGTTGCGTGCAGCGGCTGTCACTTGTCTCCCACACCGGCCAGCCCTCTAATACATCACTCTGTGTCTGTCTGCGCCCAAAGTATTGCTTTCTTTTCAATTTCGTAGCAAGTTCGCCTAAGGGTACCACATCCCACACCACATTATCTCAAAGTACCTACTGTAGAGTCTCTAGCAACTTGCAGCACAAGAGTACAACACAACACTAACTGAAACCAATAACAACTCGACGTAAAGTTGGGGTTCAAAGCCCCTCTGTACATACATACGATAGTAATGTCTGAATCGCCCTAGCGCATGCGCACCAAACCCCGGCATGCCTTTCGCCATTTACATTGATAGTGTTGCAGTGTGCTGTTCACAGTGTCGGTTCGAAGTGTCTAAACAATGAATCAACAGAGAAATACAGTCTATGATTGGGTTTTAGACAACAGCGGACAGATCAGTGAAGTGGATGGCAATGAGTGACAGTAAAGTGTGTAAGCCAAGGTCAATGTACATAATGTGAATATAGGCGATGTTAGACAATTTACATCGATTTCTATGACGTTAGCATACAAAAGCCTGTAGAACCTTATGACAAATGTTCAAACCTATGTGGAAAAATATAGAAAGATGTAAGGAATTACATGATACAACCGTTTGGAAGTATGTTTAGATGTGTATAGAACATGCCTACATACTGTGAGATTTAGAAATGTGAGGAGCGCGTTCCCTTTTAACGTTGAAGTGATGATTGACACGAGTCAAGTTGAATTCATTGACCCATGGCGTGAATCACGTGCACATTCTGGGGCACACATCTGCGTCCTTCATATAACTACCTACTACATTATTATATTTCATTCTTTCTCTTTCCTTTTCTCTCTTTCTTTCTCTTTCTTTTTCTTTCTTTCTTTCTCTTTCTTTCTCTCTTTTTCTTTCTCTCTCTCCTTTTCTGTTTGTCACTTTCTCTCTCTTTCTTTCTTTCTCCCACTTCCTCTTTCTGTTTTTGTATCATACCGGACGATGAACGAATGAAATGAAACTCAGGTGAGTCCGAGGTTCATAGATCTTGACATTCGTGTTCTCAGGATAAGGGAAAACTTGGGGAGAAACCTTATCCGAATAACTCAACCTAACCGAGATTCGAACTCCGGGCCTCTTTAATGTGAAGCAGACACCATAGAGACGAACTACAAGGGGAATGTGGGAATACAGTACACTTTAAACGGTAGTAAAATATTTCAAGTTTGCTCGCTTGTTATGCGTTTGAAATTCCATTCTCTTTGTATGGCCAGGAGATAAAAAAACGAATGACGTATTATTAGGGGTATATGTATTTGAAAATTAAAAGCAATAACAAGGAATACAAAACGGGAAGTCGTTATTCTGTTCTTTTTTTCTCGTGGGCATGCATTACCATCGTGCCTACAAGAAACTTGGTAGTAATAAAATGATTTGTACAAATGTTTATCTCTGTAAACATGGAGTTGATAGAAGAATAAGAATGGTTTGTAGTAGCCGAAATCTTAGCACATGGCACAGTTGTACAAATGTTTATCTCTGTGAACATGGAGTTGATAGAAGAATAAGAATGGTTTGTAGTAGCCGAAATCTTAGCACATGGCACAGTGTGTTGATTAAATAGAAAACGATTATCCGGGCTTGTGGGCCGTGGTCTAGTGGGAAGTCTCCTTCGCGACGTTTCGTTCGAAGCTACGTCAAACATTCTCAGTGGCGTGGCCCTAGTGCTCCGCTATTCTCGGCGACCACTGTTTCAAATAACTTTTCCGTGGCATCAGCTGTTTCCCAGACGGTTATGCATTCTTATTTGTTTGAATGTTCAAGCACTTATACCTTTCTCAATCGCCAAGTCGTTTTCTTTTTCCGTAATTATATAAGGAGAACGGCATTTCAAAGGCGTCCCATAGCGACCCACTCTTAATCTCAGTATCGTTTAAGCTTTCTATTTTCTTCTGCTAAAAGCAGAGCGCAATGTTTAAATCAGTAATAAAACTTCATCACGATTGTAATTTAACTAGAGATTGTGTTGTTCTGAAAAAATGTCGAGCGACTGCAAGTGGCGAATGACTTGGTATAAGAACGTGCACTTAGATTTGGTTGGACTATTTTACTGAATAATACAAGAACAGAGGATAATAAAACAAACTACTTACGGAATATATAAACATTCTTATTTGTATTTGTTCAACTTATAGAGGCGTAAATTATGAAGAAGTCGTTGATTATTATCGGACCATGCTTTAAACAGCAAGTACTCGTACTTAAGCTTAGCAGAAGAGCGAGTGGAGTAAAGAGGAATACCCGTGTGTTATTGGACAACGCTTGTCCAAGTACAGACCGTGTGCTCGTGTCGGATCATCAGCTTTCCATTCATTATATTCATTGTATGTTAATGAACTGAGCCTTGCATTCCTTATGAGCAGCTTTTAAACGTCCCTTGTTTTATTAATGTTAACAGATCGAAATCTGTGTTCTGACTGACGATAATCCAACTTATTACACGCAATCTTAATACCATCTATATGTACCTACGTAAAAGTGGCTCTGTGTGTGTTTATAATAGGCCTCTATATCTTATACTTGGAAAAACTCACGTACAACGTCGGGTATTTCAGTTAGTAACAAAGAAACACAAGACTATTGGACAAGTACAACCTAAGTCTAAATGTTGTAGTGATAAATCATCAAACCACGGACAACGTCGGGTATTTCAGTTAGTAACAAAGAAACACAAGACTATTGGACAAGTACAACCTAAGTCTAAATGTTGTAATGATAAATCATCAAACCACGGACAACGTCGGGTATTTCAGTTAGTAACAAAGAAACACAAGACTATTGGACAAGTACAACCTAAGTCTAAATGTTGTAGTGATAAATCATCAAACCACGGACAACGTCGGGTATTTCAGTTAGTAACAAAGAAACACAAGACTATTGGACAAGTACAACCTAAGTCTAAATGTTGTAGTGATAAATCATCAAACCACGGACAACGTCGGGTATTTCAGTTAGTAACAAAGAAACACAAGACCATTGGACAACTACAACCTAAGTCTAAATGTTGTAGTGATAAATCATCAAACCACGTACAACGTCGGGTATTTCAGTTAGTAACAAAGAAACACAAGACTATTGGACAAGTACAACCTAAGTCTAAATGTTGTAGTGATAAATCATCAAACCACGTACAACGTCGGGTATTTCAGTTAGTAACAAAGAAACACAAGACTATTGGACAACTACAACCTAAGTCTAAATGTTGTAGTGATAAATCATCAAACCACGGACAACGTCGGGTATTTCAGTTAGTAACAAAGAAACACAAGACTATTGGACAAGTACAACCTAAGTCTAAATGTTGTAGTGATAAATCATCAAACCACGTACAACGTCGGGTGTTTCAGTTAGTAACAAAGAAACACAAGACTATTGGACAAGTACAACCTAAGTCTAAATGTTGTAGTGATAAATCATCAAACCACGGACAACGTCGGGTATTTCAGTTAGTAACAAAGAAACACAAGACTATTGGACAAGTACAACCTAAGTCTAAATGTTGTAGTGATAAATCATCAAACCACGGACAACGTCGGGTATTTCACCTAGTAACAAAGAAACACAAGACTATTGGACAAGTACAACCTAAGTCTAAATGTTGTAGTGATAAATCATCAAACCACGGACAACGTCGGGTATTTCAGTCAGTAACAAAGAAACACAAGACTATTGGACAAGTACAACCTAAGTCTAGATGTTGTAGTGATAAATCATCAAACCACGGACAACGTCGGGTATTTCAGTTAGTAACAAAGAAACACAAGACTATTGGACAAGTACAACCTAAGTCTAAATGTTGTAGTGATAAATCATCAAACCACGGACAACGTCGGGTATTTCAGTTAGTAACAAAGAAACACAAGACTATTGGACAAGTACAACCTAAGTCTAAATGTTGTAGTGATAAATCATCAAACCACGGACAACGTCGGGTATTTCAGTTAGTAACAAAGAAACACAAGACTATTGGACAAGTACAACCTAAGTCTAAATGTTGTAGTGATAAATCATCAAACCACGGACAACGTCGGGTATTTCAGTTAGTAACAAAGAAACACAAGACTATTGGACAAGTACAACCTAAGTCTAAATGTTGTAGTGATAAATCATCAAACCACGGACAACGCCGGGTATTTCAGTTAGTAACAAAGAAACACAAGACTATTGGACAAGTACAACCTAAGTCTAAATGTTGTAGTGATAAATCATCAAACCACGGACAACGTCGGGTATTTCAGTTAGTAACAAAGAAACACAAGACTATTGGACAAGTACAACCTAAGTCTAAATGTTGTAGTGATAAATCATCAAACCACGGACAACGTCGGGTATTTCAGTTAGTAACAAAGAAACACAAGACTATTGGACAAGTACAACCTAAGTCTAAATGTTGTAGTGATAAATCATCAAACCACGGACAACGCCGGGTATTTCAGTTAGTAACAAAGAAACACAAGACTATTGGACAAGTACAACCTAAGTCTAAATGTTGTAGTGATAAATCATCAAACCACGGACAACGTCGGGTATTTCAGTTAGTAACAAAGAAACACAAGACTATTGGACAAGTACAACCTAAGTCTAAATGTTGTAGTGATAAATCATCAAACCACGGACAACGTCGGGTATTTCAGTTAGTAACAAAGAAACACAAGACTATTGGACAAGTACAACCTAAGTCTAAATGTTGTAGTGATAAATCATCAAACCACGGACAACGTCGGGTATTTCAGTTAGTAACAAAGAAACACAAGACTATTGGACAAGTACAACCTAAGTCTAAATGTTGTAGTGATAAATCATCAAACCACGGACAACGTCGGGTATTTCAGTTAGTAACAAAGAAACACAAGACTAATGGACAAGTACAACCTAAGTCTAAATGTTGTAGTGATAAATCATCAAACCACGGACAACGTCGGGTATTTCAGTTAGTAACAAAGAAACACAAGGCTATTGGACAAGTACAACCTAAGTCTAAATGTTGTAGTGATAAATCATCAAACCACGGACAACGTCGGGTACTTTATTCAGTGATATAAAAGTGAATCTTCCATCACGATGTACTCAGCAGGAATGCTTTCAAATGAAGCGATAACTGACTAGTTGTGGAAACATGTTTTATGGAAGAGGTGGAGGAATAAACCCAGGAACTACCTCTTGGTAATTAGACCAGACAAAAAGAAATGTTAATATGCTACATTTATATGTGACATTCCTACTCGTTCTTCTTCCAAAAAGATATTGGTATTCCTCTTTCTGAAATGGGTCGCTATGAAATGGCATATCATCTTTGCCTTACTACGTGAGAAAGGTAAAAGTGTTTGAAAATTGAAACCAATAACATGCAATATCTCTGAGATAGCTAAGGTAATGGGTAGAGAAACTCATGTGAATGTAACACAGCCATTTTTTGTGGTGGTGATTTGTGTAAACATGGTATTTCTGAACATTTGCCTGTAGTTTAATATCGTGTGTCCCATTTGTATCGATTAATTTGTGGAAGAGTGAGCAGAGAAAGTTATTTGAAGGTAACACGTCATGTTCGTAAATTGAATGCTGATATTTTGGTAGAGAAATAAATGTATGTAGCGAATTTTTAATAAGCGTTGATTGAGGCAACGGAGACTGGTTAGAGCACATTTATTAGAGTTATTTACTTGCGATGTTATCTCTATAATTGAAGTAAATTAATTGGTATAAAGATCAGAGAGAATGCCGGTAAGGCACATCGTCAACTTTCTCCCCATAGCGAACTGGAACTGCCTTGCTCTTCCTACACTGAAACCCACGTGCGCTCCCTCCCAAATGTGTCTCAACTTGGCCTACTAAGTGGAACTCTTGCACCATATCCACCTCTACACCCTTCAACATCAAAATTCACTCCTTTTCTACCTCAACACTTGTACAAACTGTTTTATTACTAATTTTCCTGCAGGTACAAACGGAACAGGAGAATACAGCCTTCTAAGAGCTGCTCGCTATATGATGACTTTGATATTCCTTTCTCTTTGTATGACCAAGAGATGAAAAATAAATAACAACGTCCCATTTGAGAACAGTCTATAAATATTGTAAAATTGTGACAAATAACAAGGAATAGTTCCGAAATGGTTAAGTTCACAAAAAAGATAATTGGATATAAATTCTGTGTTTTAGCAAGATCTACATTTTTTGTACAGTAAGATTTTGTCTATCTCTTACGGTTTACGATTTATGCAAAAATCATGCAGAGTAAACATGGGCGATAGCCAGAAAATTCAAAATATGCATTTGATTTGCCACAAAACATCTCAAACATGTCAATTTAATCAATTTAATCAATTTAATCAGCCAATTTTGGGAGTCAAAATGTTGGTGAAATTTAGTGTAAGGGGTAGTTTAGGTTGGGGGAATTTTCTTCCAAAATTTTCGTGTCGTATCCTTGAAAGTATTAACCTTAAATAGCAACTTTGCTTTTGAGTTATGCTGAGACACTTTTTTTTTTTCGTTCAAGGGCCTCAAAACGTGTATTTCTGGTGAAATGTCGACAGAATTTTTGGATCGATTACAATACTTGCCATACTTACTATACGTAGTAGAGAAAGTAAAAGAGATACAAAATTGTGGCATTATGCAAACATTTCTCTTTATAGCAAACTAATTACACGTGAAGAAACAAACTGCTGAATCTCGGAAACAAATGACCCAGATATTCGCCTCCTCGCATACACAAGTGCTTATTCATCCTTACATACCTAAGTGAAACAGGCAATCTGTACCATTTGCCACTTCCAAAATACTCGTAGTATCTTATATTCTCTACTATACCTATACTTATAGTGTAGGGAAAAATTGTATTCCACCCAAAAATTCGATGTCGAGATTTCACCGGAAATATATGTTTTGAGACCCCCTGAATCCAAAAAAGAAACATTTTTAGAAGAAGGTCCCTGTGTGTGTGTGTGTGTGTGTGTGTGTGTGTGTGTGTGTGTGTGTGTGTGTGTGTGTGTGTGTGTGTGTCTGTCTGTCTGTGGACAGCAAAACTCATAAACGAAAATTCGGTTAAAAACCAAAGTTGATATTTAAGTTTAATGTCTTTCAAGCATGCAACACGAAGATTTTGAAGAAAACAGCCCCACCCTAAACTACCCTTTACATGGAACATTTTTTGAAAATCTTGATTTTTTTATTAAAATGTCATATTTTTGAGATATTTTTAAGACAATTGAAATGTATATCTTGAATTTTTTGGCTATAGCCCCTGTAGTCGTATTTACTCTGGACGACTTTTGCATAACTAGTAAACCGTTCGAGATAGACCAAATTATACTGTACAAAAATGTAGATCTTGCTAAAATACACATTTTATGTCCAAATAAATTTTCTTGTAGGGTGAACCATTTCGGAGATATTCCTTGTTATGTGTGTGTTTCAGAAAACTTAAAACTTTCGTGAAATGGAACATCGCTGTTCAGTTTTTTATGTTAAGTGTGCAAAAAGAATGGGATCTCAAAGGTTTAAAAGATTTGACTATCGCTCAAAGTCTACTGTATTCCCATATTCCCCTTGTATCTACAGGGAAATAAGCAATAAGATAATTTGTACAAATGTTTATCTGTATTAAAATAAAGGCGATACAAGAATAAGTGTTTGTAGGAATGGTTTTGTTGAAGAATGATTGGAGAAAGTCGTGTGAATGTTTGAAGATGTTTGCCAAATTTCAGCTGTGCTACCATTAACATACAAAATAGGGAATTGTTTGTGGGTACGCCTTTTGACTAATAATAATAAAATGATAAAATGGAATATTGTAATAGTGCTTTAGGGGAACACTCCCCTCCCCTCTCCTCCCCTCCACGTGATGTCATGATTGATGACGTTATCATTGAACAGGTTCAGTCGTTCGTTCAACTGCATCACATAATTGCGTGTGTACTGATTAATTGCTAAAATATGAAACGGTGTCACGGATATCACCGCAAGGACTCGAACTCCCACATTGCTACTGAGAGTGTCTAACGGCTTTCCCTACTCACTCTTCTACATACATTATCCATTCTTCCTTTTCTCTTGAGCCAAGTGTGTTTATCACTGAAACTTCATGGAGATGGACAAACAAACAGCTTCTTGCTTTTAACTGTATAAAGGAATTGGAATATGTATGAATGCGAAAATTAATAAATTGCCTCCGGGCGCCATTTTTTAAATGCATGTTGCATGTTTAAATGTCACGTGGTTCTTATTATGATCTATACTGTTTTATCACGGTTTCCTTACTATTGATATTTTCAGGGTTTTTCCTCCTTTTAAATGTTCCTTATGGAGCACTATTTGTAATGAAATTTACCACATAGCAAATAAAAATTACCCAGGTTTTATTACCAGATGTGTCTAAACATGTATTTTTTATTTTGAAACACAATAATTACAATTTTTAGGCAAAAAACACCCAGAAAATATTTTTGAGGCCCAAACTGAAGGAGACACAGAGAAATCTTGGGCAGTTTTAATATTTAGATTATTTTGAACCTAAGGTTAAAATATTACACCAATTTTTTCCCGAGGAACGTTTTAGTAATGTAAGAAGAGATAAACAAATTTGACCATAGTTTTCACACTATGAGAGAAAAATGGATGACATTTAGTCTGTAGCATATTTGCATTGCATTACGCTTATTGTATAAATTTAAAAACAGGCTAGCATTATTAGTTCAGAATTTCACATGTTGAGCAATAGATATTCTAACAAATCGCACTTCTGACACCAATGTGACAAATTGACAACAACCTTCAGTTACTTTTTCCATCACTTTATTCTCTTCTAAAACTGAAACTCACAGCAACTTCTCATAACTATGACACACAGTTTTCTGTCTTCCAGTTCTCTCTCTCTCTCTCTCTCTCTCTCTCAGTTGGCTTCGGCGATGACTTTCACTAAAACTACTTCACTTAACAAACAGCTGCGACGCGACGATATAGCGCGTATGGCTAGCACGGAGCTTCCTGGAAAATTCACATTTTGTCCAACATGGTGGTAACCCAAAGACTCGCGAATGTTCTCGAAACGCTTTGTTATGCCGCGCTCCATTGTCGCTTGTGTTTACTCACCGCAAGTGGTGTGAGGTAGTTTGGCCTTGAGCCTTTAATGTGGGACAGCCGCCACGCCATGTAAAAATGGCTGAAATAACAAAATTGGAACAATTGAATTCTAAGTTCACACTTGAGATCTGTTGTGCTCAGAATTGTGTGATGAGAAAGTAATGCGAGGAGGAAGAAAGCCTCGAAACCGCGATCTACAATGTTGCTGGCCTCCAATAGATTAGTGTGAAGATTAGGTATCTCATTGCAACTCCTTTCACTAAGTATATATATATATATATATATATATATATATATATCAAATGTCTCTCAATATAGTTAATACCTACAGGATATTTCACAAATAAAGAGGAATACAAAGAAAACTACAATTAACTAACTTTTATTTCCTCTACTATGTAATTGTTTATATTAACGTCCTCCAACGCAAAGTTATATCGGACGATGAATGAAATGATACTCAAATGAGCCCGGGGTCCATGAAGCTCTAAGTTACCCGACATCAGTCTTCTTAGCATAAGGGAAAACCTCGGGAAAACACCTCATCCAAGTAATTCACCCTAACCTAGATTCGAACTAGGCACCTCTAGACACACGCTACCACCATACCATACCATAGAGTCGGGCTGTTTACGTGCATGCCTGTATGTGTGTGCGTGCGTTCGTGCCTGTGTGTATGTGTGTGAGCGTTTGTGTCTGTGTGTGTGCGTTTGTGCCTGTGTGTATGTGTGTGCGTGCGTTCGTGCCTGTGTGTATGTGTGTGAGCGTTTGTGCCTGTGTGTGCGCGTTCGTGTCTGTGTGTGTGCGTTTGTGCTTGTGTATGGGCGTTCATGCCTGTGTGTGTGTGAGAGAGAGAGAGAGAACTAAAAGTAGGTTAAGTCACATGTATTCTTAGTGCTTTGGAACGGTTATTTGTATTATTTATATGCGGGAGCAAGGGCTGATGGGAGAGAGTTCCACTATATCCTAACACGACGAGTCCTTCGCCCCGCGTAAGCGCCATTTTGTAGCTATAAGACTCAAAGTAATTTTTATCAACTTTCTCGATGTACCTCAGGGCGCGGTACAGGTCAACACCCTACAAGGATGATTAAATTCCGTTTCCACTTCAAATACTTATTTATTGTTCCTTTACATCACAAATAATAACAGTAATATTCTGGATTGGCGTCTTTTATCTCATCCGCTGCGGGGTTCACACTACCCGAACACGGACTTCGCCATTTGCACGTGACGCCAATCCAAGCTGTTGAACAAACAATTGAATATCAGTCTTTGCCGACTATAATAGCCATTTACAACTTTAGGACGCCTTTCCACTGCCACTATAATTTTGCATTCAATCACTTCAGGGGCTTATGCAAAACAATATCGCCTCAGCTTTAATAATGAACGCATTATTGTTATCATTATCATTATTGTTATTATTATCGTCTTTATTGTCAACAGATCATTATTATTAAGATTATCATTTTATAATCATTATTACTAACATTATTATCATTATTATATTACTACTACTACAACTACTACTACTACTACTACTACTACTACTACTACTACTACTACTACTACTACTACTACTACTACTACTACTACTACTCCTACTACTACTACTCCTACTACTACTCCTACTACTACTACTACTACTACTACTACTACTACTACTACTCCTACTACTACTCCTACTACTACTACTCCTACTACTACTCCTACTACTACTCCTACTACTACTACTACTACTACTACTACTACTACTACTACTACTACTCCTACTACTACTACTCCTACTACTACTACTCCTACTACTACTACTCCTACTACTACTCCTACTACTACTACTACTACTACTACTACTACTACTACTACTACTACTCCTACTACTACTACTACTACTACTTCTACAACCAAGAGCAGTGTGGAAGATGAAATGAAATGTAGGAACAGGAAATTCGGGGAATGTAATGATGTTTCCCAGCATTCGTGTAGTGAATCGGGGAAATGTGTCGGCCGAGGGAATGGAGGTACTACCTTATTGCACTTAATATTAATAGTAATTTTGATTGCTCTCGATTGTAACCTGATATTCCAGTTAATGGAGTTATAAATGTGAACCTACGCAACGCAGCAAAGGCGCTAACGTAACGATTGCAATTTCCTAATTAACGAGACACACAAAATGAGTTTATGGACAAGTGATACTTTTATCACAGGACACGCCAATTAAAATGTGTACTTTATCTATCGCCTAGTGCGATAAAATGTTATGCCACTCCATTGTAGACAGCTTGGATTTTACGTTCAAATACGTGACAATTACCGTTTGTATTTGCACATGTTTCAGTTAGACTTTACATTTTAATGTCTTTCATGCACTGGGTCCGTTGTGAGAAACAAACCTGAGTATTACTCCGCCTTGTATGCAAGAACTACTCATTTCACTAACCTGATTCGCTTTTATTTCCATGTCCCACTGCAAGGAAATCATAAGATCTATTTCTTTAGGCTCGTGCAGTCTTGCTGCCAGGGAGCAATGAGAGCGTTTACAGTTGTCACGTAAAAATATGGTGCTCTCTAAAAAGCGGTTACATTTACTGCTCTCTTCAATATATTGGAGAGCAAGAGGATTAATGACTTCATTGTCAGAAATCCAGCATTAGCTAACAACAGTTGTCACGTGCTTTCTTTACCTCAAGTGTGTTTCTTAATTCGAGCAAAGTATACGTTTTGTCCTCATTTAAATACAGAACAGCATTTACGAACAAGTGTGTGTGTGTGTGTGTGTGTGTGCGCGCGCGCGTGCGCGTGTGTGATCACCTCAAATTATCCTTTACTTTACAATTTTGTTTAGTTCTATAAGAATCTGCTGTGTTGCACTCACATGAGCTTCTCTACTCACTGTAGTAGAAACTCTTCTCACGAACACTTATTCTTGTATCTTCTTGTTAATAGAGATAAACGTTTGCAGAAATTATCTTCTTACTAATTTTCTTGTAGGTACAAGGGAAATATGGGAATACAGTAGACTTTCAGTGATACTCAAGTGTTTTGGGAATTGGTCGTATGTGATAGCCTTGAAATTCTACTCTCTTTGTGTGGTCAAGAGATTAAAAAATAAGGAATAAGTACTTCTTATTTAAGAAAAGGGTGTATTTTAAAAATTCTAACCAGTAAGCAGGAATATTTTCGTTTTTTAGTTATTGTGTTTTAGAAAAGTTTTTTGTAAAAAAAAAAAAAAAAAAAAAACTTTTATTTTTTTCAGTTGACATAAAAGTTGTATTTCTGGTGAAATTTTTGTATTGAATTTTTGAATGGAATGCAATAGGTAAATAGTAGAAGTAAAAATGGGTGTAAGTTTGTCGTTGGTAGAGAATTGAGGAGAGTTTAATAATTGGGTAATTTCGCTTTATTGGTAGCTATCAGATGAGAAGTCGGTCGGTATCTGACTTGATATGCAAGCCTAGTCACCTAACCTAAAACTTGAAGGCCATGTTCAGCAGATGTTATCAAAATACGGAGAACAGGTTCCGATATTAATATTCCAAGTAGGTACCTACGTGGCTTAGGAAGAATCCGAGTATTGGTCGTCTCCTTAGCACAGCTGAGACCCAGGTTCAGGTTCGGTTCCCGGTACCTCCCACTTGGAGATCTGCTCCAGGGTGCACTCAGCCCCGTGAGGAGCTGCTTAGCGGCTCCTGGTTGCGAAAACACCATTCATTTTGTCTCTTCCCGTTAGTTGGCAGGTTTTCACACAAGTATCTACAGATGTTACTTCTCACCCAAATATCTTGAATATATGGCCTTTGCTTTCTCTACTACGTATACTAAGTAGGGGAAGTCAGGATTTCACCGGAAATACATGTTTTGAGGCCCCCTGAATATAAAAAAGAAGCACTTTTAGAAAAAGGTCCGTGTATGCCCGTGATACCCGTAACGTAACTTAACTCAAAATTTAAAAGTTGGTTATAAACGTAAGTTGGTATTTAAATTTAATATCTTTGAAGGATGCGACACGAAGATTTTGAAGAAAATTCCTCCGCTCTAAACTACCCTTTACATGGAAAACTTTTCGAAAACTTTTACTTTCTTGAAAGTGGCTCTAACGATTTTGATTAAAATGCCATATGTTATTTGTATGACAAACTAAATGTATATTTTGACATTTCTGGCTATAGCCTATGTAGTCCTGTTTACTCTGAATGACTCGTAATAACTCGTAAGCCGTAAGAGATAGACAAAATCTTATCTCCAAAAATGTAGATCTCGATAAAACACATAATTCATGTCTGAATAAATTGTTTGTAGAGTGAACCATTTCTGAAATATTCCTTGTTATCTGTGTCAGTTTCGCAAAACAAAACTTTCGTGAAATGGAACATCGTTGTTCATTTTTTAATATGTTAAGCGTGCAAAGAGAACGGGATCTCAAAGCTTTAAAACGTTTGACTATCGCTCAAAGCCTACAGTATTCTAATATTTCCCTTGTACCTACAAGGAAATAAGCAACAAGATAATTTGTACAAATGTTTATCCCAACTAACATGAAGAAGATATAGGAATAAGAATTTGTAAGAATGGTTAGTACAAGAGTGAGTAGAGAAAGTCATGTGAGCGCAACACAGCAGATTTTTATATATAGATTGCATAGAGTATTGATATGAAACAGTGTTTTTGCCCTGAGTGTTAGCGAGAAGCTCTTTGTCCTTGACTCCATTATGAATCGAACCGATGGGTCATCATCCCATACAAACAGTTCCTTATAAACTGTCCATGGTGTAATTACAATGCCTACCATTAACGCTGTGACTCATAAGATGTCCTCATTTCATAACCAGACAATTGTACTCTCAATTTGACAGGTCATTAGAGCCTTTTAACTCGGTGGCCTCTTGGCCCCCTTCAGGCCTTATCACCTCAAATCAAACAGTCGACTTAATATGGAGGAAGACTGCAGCAAACTGCAGCACCTCGCTAAGCGTGTTGCATGGGTGCATCCGTACCAGGGTCCCATCTGATGTGTTACGCTCACATGACTTTCTCTACTCTTGTACTGACCATTCTTACAAACTCTTATTCAATACGAATGGCCCTACAAATCTTTTGGACAGAATTTCACATTTTCAGCAAGCAGTTATTCTCTCAGATTCCAGGGCAGCAATTATAGCAATTACCTCCAAGTTGTCACCAAAAAACCAAACTATTATAGAATGTTGGAAAATCCTTACCCATCTAACAGCACTTCAAAAACACCTAGTCTTCCAATGGATACCGGCTCACTGTGGACTGAGTGGTAATGAGAAAGCTGATTTTCTTGCACAAAAGGGTACCAGCAGTGCACAAAAATCAATAGTTAATCTACCATTTTATGCAGCTAAAAGATTAGTCAACTCTGAATTAAAAAAAAAAATATTGCAAAATATTACTATGAAAAATCAAAGAATAAAAGATGGGAACTACCAAACATTCAAACAGTAATTCCTGAGTATCCTCGAAAAACAGCAGTTGCAACCTTCAGGTTGATTACAGGACATGATTGTCTGGCAAAACATTTAAACAGAATTGGGATATATTCTTCACCACTCTGTCCTCTATGTGATCTGCAAGAGGAAATGGATCGAGACCATGTTCAAATATGCCCAGCCACTTCTAGTGCCCTTCCCATCCATCAGTGAAAAATGCTGGAGAGCAAGAGGATTAATGACTTCATTGTCAGAAATCCAACATTGGCTAACAACAACATCTTCTTCATGTTAGTTGGCATAAACATTTGTACATCTGACTGCTAATTTTTCGGTAGCTACAAGGGGAATACACTAGGATTTAAGTGATAGTCAAATGTTTTAAAGCTAGTCGCTATGCGATTGGCTTTGAAACTCCATTCTCTTTGCATAGCCAAGCCATTAAATGAATTAATAACGATCACCCATTCGAGTAAACTGAGTATTGGAAAGTTTAGAGAGAAATAACAAGAATATATCCGAAATGGTTTACTGCACAAGCAAATGTATCAGATATAAATTGTGTCTTTTAACGAGATCTACATTTTTTGTACAGAAAGATTTTGTCTCTTACTGTTTACGAGTTATTCAAAAGTAGTCCAGAGTAAACAGGACTACATGGGCTATAGCCAGAAAATTCAAAATATACATTTCATTTGCCACACAAATGTCTTAAATATATGGCATTTTAATCAAAATCGTGAGAGCCATTTTCAAGAAAATAAAAGTTTTCCATGTAAAGGGTAGTTTGGGGTGGAGGAATTGTCTTCAAAATCTTCGTGTCGTATCCTTGAAAGATCAAGTTTGGAGTTTAGCCGACTTTTAGCTTTACTTGCGTATAGTATTCCACACAAAAATTCGATGTCGAGATTTCACGGGAAATATGTTTTGAGGACCCCTGAATTCAAAAATAGCATTTTAAGAAAAAGTTCTGTCTGTGTGTTTGTGTGTGTCAGTCTGTGGACAGCATAGCTCAAAACCGAATATTCGGTTAAAAACCAAATTTGGTGTTTAAGTTGAATGTGTTTGAAGGATGCAAGACGAAGATGAGAACTTGGAGCCATGATGGCGCCCGAACAGTTGATCCATACCAGGAAGCAATAACGTGACTGCATCAGCAAGCATCGTCACTTGCAGCAAATATGTCACATTCATGTGAATATGACAAATCAGATGTGTGAGGTGATAAGCCGTGCGAGATAGCGACAACATCGCAGCAGTAAATCGAGCGTAGTAATTGTTGTGAAGTCAGAGCAATAAATGTGAACAATAAAGTCATAACCACGCATCAAATATGGAATGCTTCCGCCCACAGAATTCCTGTGTACACGGTCGTAAAGCGACTTGTTGTCTTGGCTGCGTTCCACCAAAGGGAATCTTATTGGATAGACATAATTCACACTGTCAATCACGGCTCATCATGTGACTTTCGTACTTCCATCTACCTAGAGATAATCACTTGTAGAAGCAGTTCCGATATAGGAGACAAGTGATGCAAACTCGGCAATCACGGCTCATCATGTGACTTTCGTACTTCCATCTACCTAGAGATAATCACTTGTAGAAGCAGTTCCGATATAGGAGACAAGTGATGCAAACTCGGCAATCACGTCTCATCATGTGACTTTCGTACTTCCATCTACCTAGAGATAGTCACTTGTAGAAGCAGTTCCGATATAGGAGACAAGTGATGCAAACTCGGCAATCACGGCTCATCGTGTGACTTTCGTACTTCCATCTACCTAGAGATAATCACTTGTAGAAGCAGTTCCGATATAGGAGACAAGTGATGCAAACTCGGCAATCACGGCTCATCATGTGACTTTCGTACTTCCATCTACCTAGAGATAATCACTTGTAGAAGCAGTTCCGATATAGGAGACAAGTGATGCAAACTCGGCAATCACGTCTCATCGTGTGACTTTCGTACTTCCATCTACCTAGAGATAATCACTTGTAGAAGCAGTTCCGATATAGCAGACAAGTGATGCAAACTCGACAATCACGGCTCATCATGTGACTTTCGTACTTCCATCTACCTAGAGATAATCACTTGTAGAAGCAGTTCCGATATAGCAGACAAGTGATGCAAACTCGACAATCACGGCTCATCATGTGACTTTCGTACTTCCATCTACCTAGAGATAATCACTTGTAGAAGCAGTTCCGATATAGCAGACAAGTGATGCAAACTCGACAATCACGGCTCATCATGTGACTTTCGTACTTCCATCTACCTAGAGATAATCACTTGTAGAAGCAGTTCCGATATAGGAGACAAGTGATGCAAACTCGGCAATCACGGCTCATCATGTGACTTTCGTACTTCCATCTACCTAGAGATAATCACTTGTAGAAGCAGTTCCGATATAGGAGACAAGTGATGCAAACTCGGCAATCACGTCTCATCATGTGACTTTCGTACTTCCATCTACCTAGAGATAATCACTTGTAGAAGCAGTTCCGATATAGGAGACAAGTGATGCAAACTCGGCAATCACGGCTCATCATGTGACTTTCGTACTTCCATCTACCTAGAGATAATCACTTGTAGAAGCAGTTCCGATATAGGAGACAAGTGATGCAAACTCGGCAATCACGGCTCATCATGTGACTTTCGTACTTCCATCTACCTAGAGATAATCACTTGTAGAAGCAGTTCCGATATAGCAGACAAGTGATGCAAACTCGACAATCACGGCTCATCATGTGACTTTCGTACTTCCATCTACCTAGAGATAATCACTTGTAGAAGCAGTTCCGATATAGGAGACAAGTGATGCAAACTCGGCAATCACGTCTCATCGTGTGACTTTCGTACTTCCATCTACCTAGAGATAATCACTTGTAGAAGCAGACAAGTGATACAAACTCGACAATCACGGCTCATCATGTGACTTTCGTACTTCCATCTACCTAGAGATAATCACTTGTAGAAGCAGTTCCGATATAGGAGACAAGTGATGCAAACTCGGCAATCACGTCTCATCGTGTGACTTTCGTACTTCCATCTGCCTAGAGATAATCACTTGTAGAAGCAGTTCCGATATAGGAGACAAGTGATGCAAACTCGGCAATCACGTCTCATCGTGTGACTTTCGTACTTCCATCTGCCTAGAGATAATCACTTGTAGAAGCAGTTCCGATATAGGAGACAAGTGATGCAAACTCGGCAATCACGGCTCATCATGTGACTTTCGTACTTCCATCTACCTAGAGATAATCACTTGTAGAAACAGTTCCGATATAGGAGACAAGTGATGCAAACTCGGCAATCACGGCTCATCGTGTGACTTTCGTACTTCCATCTACCTAGAGATAATCACTTGTAGAAACAGTTCCGATATAGGAGACAAGTGATGCAAACTCGGCAATCACGTCTCATCGTGTGACTTTCGTACTTCCATCTACCTAGAGATAATCACTTGTAGAAGCAGTTCCGATATAGGAGACAAGTGATGCAAACTCGGCAATCACGGCTCATCATGTGACTTTCGTACTTCCATCTACCTAGAGATAATCACTTGTAGAAGCAGACAAGTGATGCAAACTCGGCAATCACGTCTCATCGTGTGACTTTCGTACTTCCATCTACCTAGAGATAATCACTTGTAGAAGCAGTTCCGATATAGGAGACAAGTGATGCAAACTCGGCAATCACGGCTCATCATGTGACTTTCGTACTTCCATCTACCTAGAGATAATCACTTGTAGAAGCAGACAAGTGATGCAAACTCGGCAATCACGGCTCATCATGTGACTTTCGTACTTCCATCTACCTAGAGATAATCACTTGTAGAAACAGTTCCGATATAGGAGACAAGTGATGCAAACTCGGCAATCACGGCTCATCGTGTGACTTTCGTACTTCCATCTACCTAGAGATAGTCACTTGTAGAAGCAGTTCCGATATAGGAGACAAGTGATGCAAACTCGGCAATCACGGCTCATCGTGTGACTTTCGTACTTCCATCTACCTAGAGATAATCACTTGTAGAAACAGTTCCGATATAGGAGACAAGTGATGCAAACTCGGCAATCACGTCTCATCGTGTGACTTTCGTACTTCCATCTACCTAGAGATAATCACTTGTAGAAGCAGTTCCGATATAGGAGACAAGTGATGCAAACTCGGCAATCACGTCTCATCGTGTGACTTTCGTACTTCCATCTACCTAGAGATAATCACTTGTAGAAGCAGTTCCGATATAGGAGACAAGTGATGCAAACTCGGCAATCACGTCTCATCGTGTGACTTTCGTACTTCCATCTACCTAGAGATAATCACTTGTAGAAGCAGTTCCGATATAGGAGACAAGTGATGCAAACTCGGCAATCACGGCTCATCGTGTGACTTTCGTACTTCCATCTACCTAGAGATAATCACTTGTAGAAGCAGACAAGTGATGCAAACTCGGCAATCACGTCTCATCGTGTGACTTTCGTACTTCCATCTACCTAGAGATAATCACTTGTAGAAACAGTTCCGATATAGCAGACAAGTGATGCAAACTCGGCAATCACCTCAACAGTTGAAACGTATATTATCTTCGTTCTGTTTATCCTCCTCGTATGGAGGTTTTTCGCCAGCGGTTAGATATGTGTAGAAAGGTGATGACGGAGCAGTTGGTAAAATGAATGGCGGAGAAAATCGGCGCCAAACGACGCTTGGTTCAGTACCCGGGGAGAGGCAAGCTTATTTGAAAATTCAAACCAATAATAAAGAATACCTCGGAATTGGCTGATGCCAAAAACAAAGGATATAATATGTTGCATTCACATTATTTCTCTCTACTCACACCTGTACAAACTATTTATAGAATGCTTATTTTTTCTATCTACTTGATATTTACACATTTTGTTATGATGTAAGAAGAATATGTGGCATAGGCTAAAGCGATATTCAGATTTTTAAAAGGCTGATCATTGTGAGGGCTTTGAAATTCCATCATCCTTGCTACGTATGTGTACATTCACATTATATTCTCCACCCATTCTTCATACTATTCTTCTATCTACTTCATCTTAAATTGATAATTTCACAGAAATTGTGTGTTTTAACAAGATGTACATTTATGTAGGTATCTCTTACGGTTTAGCAGTTATGCAAAAGTCTACCTCAGTAAACAGGACTACAGAGACTATTCCCACAAAATTCAAGATACACATTTCATTTCTTATGAAAATATGTTAAAATAAAAAGTAACGAAACCTTTTCTATGCTAAGGGTAGTTGGGGCGGGGCTTATGTTGAAAATGTTTGTATGGCATCATTGGAAGATGCTTAAGTTAAGCACCAAGTTCGGCACTTATCGCCCTTTTCATTTTTGAGTTACCTTAATATCTTGTTTATTTATAGTGTCTCAAAATGTAGGTATATTGACAATGACTGGGTGGAATACGAAGGCGAACATTGAAATGCGCATGTGCACCGACTCCCGGCATACCTTGCGTGCAGAACGACACCATATGCACCGTGCTGGTCACAGTGTCGGTTTAAATTGTTTAAAACAGTCGATGGGACCACCGACTGTAAAATCTGGTCTGTGATTCGATTTGTGACAAGAAGAAAGGTTTGAGCAGCGGACAGATCAGTATAGTGTAGTATAGTGGCTAAGTGGATGAGGCCGTGTGACTTCTCTGACGTAGGCATACAAACGATTGTACAACGTTGTGACTATATTTAAACAAATGTGGCAACTTGTACAAAAATAGATAAAAGAACTCTTTTGCAACTATCTATGGTGGATTGTTCTTAGTTTACAAATTGCCCTCGTACAACACTTGCTCTACTTAAGTTATAAAATGTTCAGTGTTGGTAAATGTTTATTCGTCAGCATGATGTGAGTTGGAGAAAGCCCTGTTATTTCGAATAATGCAGCGTTTTCATCCCACATGGCTTCCGTCACAAGAATTTCACGCTACGTATCGATCAGAACCCACACTCCTCTGACCTATTTTACTATCTTTAGTATTGTATTCCACCCAAAATTTCATCACAGATCCTCCCAATTCAAAGAAACAAATTATTATGTTTAACTGTGAACAACCTAACATAAGTCTGATAGATACGACACCAAGGTGCATCGCAAGCTACTCCTTAGATAGGTATTTCCTTTCCTGTGAGTAGTCTCTGGAGTCCTCTTCATGTTCAAGAACTTGTATAACTGGTAAACTGTAAGAGATAGACAAAATATTACTACATGGAAATTATAGAGCTGTTAAAGCACTTTTTTCCCTCATCCTCCGTGGTAACATGCTAATCCTTCGGAAGGAAAGTAAGGACCGTGGTCCCGTGTTGTAGCAGAGATGAATAAATGAATAACGACCTCCCATTCACAGAAAGACCAAGGCGAAGATGGGCACAAGATTTGGGAACAGTGGACAAGAGAGTGAGGGACAACTACTTACCTACTGCACAAATAGGGACAAAGTGGACAAGAGACGTTAGCAGAGTTGGACTAGTTCACCCTGAGAGACTCTTTGTACAATAGTAGCAGATCCTTGCCCTGAAGGGATTTAATGGATTTATTTATTTAGTCATTTGTTTATTTATTTATTTATTTATTTATTTATTTATTTATTTATTTATTTATTTATTTATTTATTTATTTATTTATTTATTTATCCGAAGAAAATAAGTACTGAGAAATTCTGACTAATAACAAGGAATATCTCCACAGTGGTTCGCTCCACAAAGAAATACAATAGATAGAAATTGTGTATTTTAACCACATCTACACTTTCTGTGCAGTAAGATTTGGTCTATCTCTAACGGTTTACCAGTTATACAAAAGTCGTCCAGAGTAAATACGACTACAGCGGCTATAGCCAGAAAATTCAAGATATACATTTCATATGTCATACAAATATCTCAAATATATGACATTTTAATCAAAATCGTTAGAGCTACTTTTAAGAAAATAAAAATGTTCAATGGAAGGGGTAGTTTAGGGTGAAGGGATTTTCCTCAAAATCTTCGTGTCGCATCCTTGAAAGACTTTAAACTTAAATGCTAACTTCGGTTTTTAACCGACTTTTCGATTTTGAGTTATTCTGTCCACAGACTCACATACACAAGCGCAATTGCGCGGACATTTTTCTAAAAATATTTGTTTGGGGGGGGGGGGTCAACATCCAATTTTCGGGTCGATTACAATACTTCCCCTACTCACTATACGTAAAAATCGATGTGGACTTAGTTGAACGTGGTGCCGGCAACTCCGAGGTACCTGTATTCGATTCCCGAGTGTAACCTTTTGGCAAAGAGTAAGCGTGTAATTTGTAGAAAGGAAAAGTGGGACAGTAGGTATTGATTTGTTTTGACTACTATGATCGGTGGGTCGCGGTACTACGAAGGCCAGTGCGCATGCGCCAGTGGGAGTGGCAAGTATTGGGGTAGATAAGAGTGCACGTGGAAAGTGGTCTGTCAAGTGGTTCGTTCAGTCCAGTCCAGTCTCTCTCGCGATGTCTACCGACGTGCTCACGGAAAAGTTCGAATCGCATCTGCACCTCACCACCAAGACAGTTGGCGAGGACCGCATCAAGAAGGCCAAGGAGAACAACGAGGATGTAGCGGTGCTGTCCACCATCCTGCCCGCACCCGGGGACACCACCAAGTTCGAGTGTGCCCTTAAAGATGCGTGTCTGCAAGGGGACCCCAAGAAGGCGGCACCAGGTACATCTGCTTCGTCTTATTGCTTATTTCCTTGTATAGGAATGCACTAGACTTTGTGCGATAGTCATCCCGTCCTCTTTGCACGCTTAACATATAAAGAAAATGAGTAACGATGCTCCATTTGACGAAAGTTTAAGTATTTCCAAACTCGCACAAATAACAAAGAATATCTCCGAAATGGTTCACCCTATAAAAAATATCGGGACATAAATTGCGTTTTAGTAAGATAATTTTTGTATAGTAAGACTTTGTCTATCTCTTATGGTTTACGAGTTATGCAAAAGTCGACCAGAGTAAACAGGACTACATAGGCTATAGCCAAAAAATTCAAAATCAGTAGATGTATTTTCGAGAAAATCAAAATTTTCAAAAAAATTTTATCTAAAGGGTAATTTAGGGTATATGAATTAACCTCAAAGTCTTCGTGTCGCATCCTTGAAATACCAACTTTGGTTTCTAACCGAGTTTTCCTTTTTGATTTATGCTATTCACAGACTGAAACACACCTTTTTCTAAAAATGTTTTTTTTTATTCAGGGGGCCTTAAAACATATTTCCGGTGGAATCTCCACATTGAATTTTCGGGTGGAACACAATACTTCCTCTACTTAGCAGTAGAGAAGTAAAAACGAAAGGTCGTTTAAAGGAGTGAAATTTGAATGTTCTATATTTCTGTAGTTATGAAGTGAATAGTTTCCACACTTTAGGGTGTTTATGTATATTAATGTACCACACGAAGTTCCAGCACAACCTGTTTTATACTTTTGAGGGAATGACTCAATTTTTTGCAATGCTAAAATATTCCATGTGCAACAAAAACTGAAACAACACAACAGTTTTATTACCGTTAATTGCCCAAGAAACACCATCAGGAAGAAAAAATAATTACTTTTGAAGTAATTAATTTATTTGTCTTTA
The DNA here is from genome assembly GCA_030765045.1 of Tenodera sinensis. Taxonomy (NCBI): domain Eukaryota; kingdom Metazoa; phylum Arthropoda; class Insecta; order Mantodea; family Mantidae; genus Tenodera; species Tenodera sinensis. The sequence goes on from CM060966.1 coordinate 178,888,672, forward strand.
GAGACATTTTAAATATTGTTTAAACTTTTTGGTGTCTCTAATTTTTAAAGCTAGATAAATTTTCAGATTTTAAAACCAAAAACTGAAGTTTAAGTCACGTAAATGGAGTTCATGCTGAAGAAGCATAACATAATGTAATGTACAGATAGTGTATTAAAAATGTAAAGTGCACATCGCTATTCATTTTTTTATGTTAAGTGTGCAAAGTGAACGGAATCTCAAAGGTTTAAAACATTTGACTATCGCACAAAGTCTACTGTATTCTAATATTCCCCTTGTACCTACAAGGAAATAAGCAATAAGATAATTTGTACAAATGTTTATCTCAACACGAAGAAGATATAGGAATAAGAGTTTGTAAGAATGGTTAGTACAAGAGTAGAGAAAGTCATGTGAGTGCAACACTTCAGATTTTTGAAAACTAGAATGTCAGGGCTAATGTATGACACAAAAATGAGAAAGTGGGAGATTGCCATTTCCAATGTACTTTGAGATATTTTCACGACAAATGAAATGTCTGTCTTGAACTTCCCTTCATTATGAATTACTTTTACATAACTGGTAAACAAAATGTTACTACACAAAAAATGTACATCTCGTTAAAACAATTTATTTATATTTGTATGTTATTTATTGTTTTTATTAAGCTTTTTTCACTTTTTGGTGGAGGTAACCATTTCCGAGATATTCCCTGTTGCTGGTTTGAGTTTTCAGATACTTCTACTTTTCTGAAATAGTAGTCTCTTGTAAAAAGTGCGGAATTTGAACGCCATCACATAGCGACTTGCTGTTAAAAGGTGAACTATCACTGGAGCCCACATCCCCATTAAACTTATAACAAAGTTAGCAATAAGGTCATTTTTACAAATGTGTATATCTGATCTATTAACATGAACTATATAGAGGCATAACTGTTCATAAGAATAGTTTGTGTAAGAGCGAGTAGAGAATGACATGTGAGAGCAACACATCAGTTTTTTCGTGTAGTAAGTCGCTATTTATTTTGTTTCTTTTCTCGCAGTCGACCAAATCCGGTTTGTAAAGATTTGACAATGGCCTGTGATTCTGCTGCCTACAAGGAATGATCGCACCAAGCTTATGGCTATAAGAAAGAGATCCCCTCTAGATACGCTCGTTGTTCCGGCCAGCAGCTATTAAAAGGAACGCAATAGAGACGTCAATGTAAAGGAATTTGTTTGTTTGGTTTCTAGGATGTTAGACATGTGTGTGACATGTGGCTACTGGAGCACTGTGATGCACAAAAAATAAATAAAACATAATAACTAGCACTTGAATGTGTTCTTTTAATAAGTCTTAACTAGAGCAGAGAAGTTCGAACCAAAGACTCGACCAGTAGAAACCATGATCTGTGTAAATGAATCGTATTTTTACTTTCTCTACTGGTAAGTAGGGGAAGTATTGTATTCCATCCGAAAATTCGATGTCGAGATTTCACTGGAAATTAATGTTTTGAGGTCCCTGAATCCAAAAAAAAAAAGCATTTTTAGAAAAAGGTGCGTGTGTGTGTCAGTCTGTGGACAGCATAACTCAAAAACGAAAATTAGGTTAAAACCCAAAGTTGGTATTTAAGTTTAATGTCTTTCAAGGATTCGTCACGAAGTTTTAAAACAAAATAGCCCCACCCTAAACTACCCTTTACATAGAACATTTTTCGAAAATTTTTATTTTCTTGAAAATGACTAACGATTTTGATTAAAATGTCATATGTTTGAGATATTTTTATGACAAATGAAATGTATATCTTGAATTTTCTGGCTATAGCCCCTGTAGTCGTATTTACTCTGGACAACTTTTGCATAACTGGTAAACCGTTAGAGATGGACGACATCGTACTATGCAAAAAATGTAGATCTTGCTAAAATACACAATTTATGTCTCAATAAGTTTTCCTGTAGAGTGAACCATTTCGGAGATATTCCTTGTTATGTGCGTGAGTTTCGGAAAACTCAAAACTTTCGTGAAATGGAACATCGTTGTTCATTTTTTTTATTTATATATATGTTAAGTGTGCAAAGAGAACGGAATCTCAAAGCTTTAAAAGATTTTACTATCTCACAAAACCTACTGTATTCTAATATTCCCCTTGTACCTACAAGGAAATAAGCAATAAGATAATTTGTACAAATGTTTATCTCAACTAACACGAAGAAGATATAGGAATAAGTTTGTAAGAATGGTTAGTACAAGAGTGAGTAGAGAAAGTCATGTGAGTGCAACACATCTGATGTTTAGAAGTTTCTTGTATACCAGTATGTAAGCGTTTATGTGAAAATGTTTCATAAAATATTTATTTCCTCAAGAATAGCTCTTAACAATTTTAATTAAAATACCACACTTTCACAACAAATGAAATGTATATCGATCTTAAACTTCCTGGGTATGTCTTGTGAAGTACTCTTCGTTCTAAATTACTTTTGTGACAAAATCTTAAAACACATCATTTATGTGAAATACCTTTTTGTGGAAATAACAATTTCCCAGATATTTCTTGTTATTGGCTTTAATTTTGAAATACACAAAGTCGCAATTCATTTACCTTTTTATGTCCTGGACATACAAAGAAAATGGAATGTGAAAGCCAGTACATACTGACCAACCCTCAAAATGTTTGCTATTTATATATTCTAGTCCCATTGTACTAACGAGGTAATTTTTTTCATGATCCGATTGGTCGCGAAAGCAAAAGTCTAGTGAAAATGTGTTGATGATGTCACGTGAGCAGAAACATGTAATCGGTGAGGGAAGAAACGAATGTTGTTCATAGAGAGGATCAGGCGATGGGAGAAAATGGTCGGTTCATAGTGCAAGAGCCCGTGGCTGTCAGACTTTTCTCAGCGCATGCGCCCAACACAGTAGGAACCATCGTGATTTTGGTAGTAATGGTCTATCAAGTAGCAACTTATAATCGTTAAACTATAAAGCGTAATTTTCTTATTTTCTTCGGGATAATATGAGAAATGACGTCATTCGTTTCCAGACATTGAGTATCGTAACAACCCTGCGCCGGATATCCTTACAGTTTCATAAATTGTAACTCTACTTGTACGAGTATAAAAGCTGAATTTGATATGTTCCTAGAGCGACTGTTGCAGGGTGCGAGCGAGTGCGAGGCAATACGTGCTATTATTCTTGGAGACTTTGATTGTGTTTCTGTGAGCAAGTGCGCCCTTTAGTTCCCGTACTGGCCATCCACTTTCAGTTGTTTATCTATTTGAATTCCGAGTAGGTACTTTGTATTGTAAAAAATAAATATTGAGAGTTTTGGTTATTGTTGCTCAGAGCTCCAGCATGACTCTCGTACACATATGCTAAACCTGCGTTACTCCTCTAATACTATTTTTTATCTCACGACTGCAGTTTGTAAAACAGTGAAAGGTTTACATTGACAGCGGGAGCTTTGCATGAACGGATATGATATTTTAATGTCCTCATTTGAAACTCTTGTTAGGGTATCCTTGGGCATTAACCTAATTGCTCGTATATAATGGTTACCTCATCTGTTGTAAGGCATTAATTTCCTCCTCACGAGGGCCGTAATTATTGGGTAAGTTCTTGCAGTAATTGACTTTTCTTGTTACATCCACTTAACGGAATCTGAGGACTTGTCTACGTTTGAACACTTTGCTGCAGATTATTGATTCTGCTTCTGAGAGAATTGTCTCGAGTCATGCAACCAATCTGAAGACACTATCTCTGTTTGACATGGAAACTATTTCAATAAAACTCCGCTAACAAAATTACTTAACTTGGCCAACATTGAAACGTTTTACAAAATTAAACAAGGTTTACTTTTAAACAATTTAAATGATTTTATTCTTTTAAAAAATATTCCCCTTTAACATAACACATTTTTAAATTGGATGAAAGCAGTACTTAAAACAATGATGTCACTCTTGCTGAGACACTCGAGAAACCAAACTTGTATAATGTTGCACCGCTTCATCTGATGCCAAAAGGTGCTAAGTTAAGCATGTATGGTATGGTGCTGACGTATAGGGCATCCAGATACTCACTTGTTAGTTTTGTTGTATGCGACGATGCGTTTTCATGATATAAAATTATTTTTCCATTTTGGCGTTTTCAAGGATTTTTTTTTAAACTACGGTAAACAGACCTTTTTCCACAGTAACGGTACATCTATCTTCTATTGTTATGATAGAAGTGTCTGTTTTTGAAAAAACAAGAGAAGCAACAAACATCTTGTTGCCACAATTGCGAATACGCCTGACTTTTGTGAACTTTGGGTTCTGTGTGAAGTCCATCGACTTTTCTTTTGATGATCATAACAATAACCCAATACTCATCACCAGTAACCATATTCCAAACCAAATTTGAAGTTACACTTGGAATTTTTCCAGAGTTTTTCTGCAGCACCAATCAATACGTTGTTGTGTTTGATGGTGAGTCAGTTTATGTGGAATACATGGACAACTAAGTTTTCTCACGTCTAACTGTTTATATAAAATGTCTTATATTTGGCTCATACCAATGTCGCCCTAATAAATTCATAACATGTCCGTCCGTCCGTCTGTCGATCTTCTTCAAGCATTGCTCCAACAGTAACAACAGTTCTTGGGCCTCTTTTGAACTCACTGTACCAATTATAAATTGTCTTAGATAGTGCTTCTACACCAAATTCATTTGTAAGTCGACTTTTACGTTAATGATTTAAAATCATAAAACATCAACATGAAAATGTTCTCTTGTCAAATTCATTTTTGAGTGAAGATAAAATCTTTAAATGATGATAATTAAAAACTGTCAGGGCAAATGAAACAAACTGCATGGCAATCAAGTTGCAAAACATTAGCAAGTTGTGTCAAATATAGAGAATTTTGATTTGTTTTTAGAAACATAGCGTTCTAAACATTTCAGTGGAAGAAACTTAA